>CM055195.1:2893816-3076316 GCA_029224185.1 Karalla daura
CTGCTACGTTAGCTTCACGTTCTACACAGACACAAGACAGTGCACACGCACACACACACACACACACTGGGGGATGCAGTGACACAAACAGCTGTGCCCCAGAGGGGTCGAGGTGGCACAGCTGTTTTTTGTTGTTGTTGTTGTTGATTTTGGAGGAGGGGGGGTGGATGAGAGGGTGACTCACCTGGGCAAGTCCCCTTAGGGAAAGCATAGTCAGCTAGTAGGCCATTGCCGTCTCGCAGGTGAGCGAGCTCGGGGTAATAGCATTTGGCTAAAGACTCCACCGTGCTCCAGACGGGGACCCTGCCGATGTCTCCCTTTGGGAGAGGACAGAGGGACCCCCCCGGCCCCCCTGTGGCCTCCCCGGCTCGGCTCTCCTCTGCCTGCTCCCCTAAAGGAAAGGGAGACACAGTTGAGGTCCCACATCTGGAGCACAGCAGCAGCAGCAGCAGCAGCAGCAGCAGCAGCAGCAGCAGCAGCAGCAGGCGCCGGCGCGCAGCAGCTAATCACATGAGGCCAGGCTGAATGATGAGCAGCCTCGGCTTTAATGTCATTTACTTCTAGTTTTTTTAAGTTAGCGTTTGGAAAAAAAAGGTGCATTTTGCTCCAAAATGAGATATCTGCCGTTTGGAAAAACAACAAGCAGTGGGTTTATGAAGACAAATGGAGCTCAGACTGACTAGACGATCAGGGCCTGTCCATTCATCACCATTTCTTACCATTCACAGAGTTTCATGTTATTTTCAGACGAACGCTATTCAATCACATTTCACATCCAAACATAAAGCAGTACAAAACTCCACAAAACAGCAACAATATGAGCTCCATCATACACAGTATTTCAGCAATTCATCTGTGTTTTTGTTGCATTTGAGTCAATGACTTAAACCATAAAATAAATAGGTAGTGCATGTACTGACTGGACTTTTCACTGTCTCTTCAGCTGCTTCCGGCTTCCAAAACGAGAATCCTACCTCTGTTTTTTCCTGCATGTGTTCCTGGCTGCTCCCCTTCACAGATAACAGTATCTGGGTATTAATAACAACTTATCTCCAGCATCATAAAATATCTATGAATCCTGTCTATTTTGTCAGCCATGGGTAAACAGAAGATCAATAAATGTAATGAGATCGTTTTTGGCCATAGATCCACTCCCCAGCCACATTCTCATTTTGAAGCAGAGAGGAAATCAACAACAGAAAACACTCTCTCTCTCTCTCTCTGGGTCTTTGTGTCGTTCCTCCCCAGCTTGCTGTCGTGCTGCCTGTCTTACAGGGTGTTTATTTGTTTGTGTTTTGTCCGGAAAGCTCACCAGAAGCCAAAATGAATATGAAAACATCTGTATAGGTGTCCCCGGAGGGCCGCACGCTGCTCCTGCTGCTGCTACTGCTCCTGCAGCTCGCACACTTTCAGCGACCTGGAAATTCATTTGCCACACAGACGCCGATGACAATTTGGATGGAAAATGGAACATGAAGCTATTACGCGCTCGGCAGTCGTTTCCAGGGAACTGCTCCACGTCCCCTGATGGTGCTGAACACGAGTGGCAAATAGAGGCACAGGCAAGCAAATGATTTGTAAAATAAAGATGAATGGCTGCACTGCGCTGGTACAGTAGGTCACATAAAGTTAACATTACCTGAGTGGAAATTAGCAATGCAAATTTAGTGCCTGAAATGAAAACTCACTACCTTTTATTGTGTTTGGTAGTGGATTTATAATGACCATGTCTCCTTTTTTTCTTCCTCTAATTATTACTTTTAATCTCCTATGGTAATATTGCTATAATATTATTATCAGGTTTCACATTATGTGCTGCTCCGATGCTCAATAGTAGTATAAATGGTAATTGTATCCCTCTAAAATTCCTTCTGGGAGCAAGACAGGCATCTGTGGTATTTAATCATGAGTTTATGGTGACAAATTTCCCTGGATGTTTCTGATATTTCTATAAGGTACTCTCAGGAATGGCAGCACCTCTGTGGCCCTTAATACTGACTTTATAGCGACATTATTACATTAATCATATGTTACATGATTCTCAGCCTTATCCTTGCTGTGACTTCTTTCTAGGATGCATTTTAAATATTACGTCTGGTCCTGTTTTAGTAGGCGCCCTGATGCCCAAAAGTGGCCTTACGGGTCACATGCAGAGAGCGAGCAGGTCTGTTGTTGCTCCCAGCGGCGAGTCTGGCTAAATAATACTGCATTAGATGGCTATTTCAGGCCATCTGCGGGCTGACTAATGGACCAGGCACATGCAGGCACGCTCAGAGGCAACCCAAGAGGAGCAGAGTGAGCAGCAGGAGCTGCCAGGAGCAGAGACGCTTCGCCTCAAAGCGCCCAAACTGCAGATAAACACACGGAGCAGGGATGCTGAGGATCCTGCAGCAGCCGGGTTTCACGTCTGCACCGAGTGAGTGCAGCCAGGAAACAGATTTATCCCCAGACCGTCAGCAGAACACAGCAGGACATATGAGTTTGTGTTTCATCTGGACTGTAAACCAGCAGCAGCGTAAAAATAGTCTCTGAGTTATAGTCATGAAGCCCTGACCTGGTTTACCTGCAGCATCTAAACAGGTTCATCTTAAAAACATTTTTGCACTAATTAACAGTCTAAATTCCAACATTTGACTATGTAAAGATATCCAAGGTCTGATGCAAAATGAGCAATTCTGAAAAGCTGGGGACATTATGAGAATCACAGATTGAATGTGTGCAGCCAGGAAGCACTTCTATCCCCAGACACAAAAACCACCGTAACCTACTGTGAGCTTGTGTTTGCAAAGCACAAAGTCAGCTGCAGGATGCAAATGGTCCCTACACCACTGTAAATAATGTTACAGGCTGGAAATATACCATAATATCCTTTTACTGATTTATCTGCAGCACTCAAATAAGGTCGTTTGAAAGCATTTTTGCCTAAATCCTTACTAGAGTCTTACAGCATTTTACTATATAAATTACAACAGAGTTCTAATACAAAATGAGAAATCCTCATAAATCTAAGAATAATCTGAAAATCATAAACTAAATGTGTGCAGCTCAGAAATAGATTTACCCCAGACAAAGAGCAAAGCAGCTACAAAATGTTGGATTTCAAACCCTCATCATGACAGGAATGAGAATATTTCATAATAGTTTAGTTTACGGGATTATCTGTGCAAATGTCCACTAAATGCTAAATAGAATTTAAACCTTGATCTTTTAGTGCAAAATGAAAAAATATATGAAATCACCATATTCTCATAAATGTGAGGATAATTTAGGAGTCACTCATTCATAATACCCGGACATTAAAAGGCTCTAACTGCAACCAATGGTAAATTATTCTGCTCAGACATTCTAAAGCACATAAAAATAACTAGAATAAAATGTAAAATCATGCATTTAAGTTCACAGCCTTGCAGGAGAAAAAAAACATTGCAATCATCATTGGAATAAAAAGCTGCTATTACAGTAGCATTTAAGTGAGAAATTATTAAAAAAGAGAGAAAAATCCTGTGCACAAAAGACAAAAAGCAAAATAACCAGAGTTTTTCCTTCCTGTCGTCAAATGAGATAGAAAATGTGTGCCAATACAAAATGTGCCGGCTGCGTAATACAATTTAGCATAAGCATATCAAAAAATAAAATGCCACCGTGGAGAATATGTTTCCCATAATAAAACCATCTGTACTTAATAACACTTGTCGGTGACAGCGCCTGCCTTCCCCACTGCGGATATTACCTCTGTAGCAATCTAATAAATATATCCGTGAAGGATTCTAAAGGGGATATTGAAATATAACATGAACATATATTGCTATTTATTACAGAGTGAGCGGGACACGAGGCGGGGACACAGTCTGCTGTCAGGCCCAGTAGCAGTTCAGACCACTGTTCACTGCCTCACACACACACACACACACACACACACACACACACACACACACAACACACACACACACACACACACACACAGCAGAGAGAGAAAAGACTGAAATTATAAGACTTTATTGGTGCCTCTAGAGGCACACACGCACAGCGTGACGGCTCTGATAATTGTCAAAATGCCCCAATCACCTATTATTATTATTATTATTATCATTATTATTATTAGGTTCAATTGAAGGCTGACCATGGTATTTAGGATTTTTTTAAACATACATGTTGTAGCTTGAGCTGCATCAAATATAGACCACATTATTTATTATATTAGATAAATACATTAGGATTAGGATAACTGCTGTCTTTTGATTTTTTTTGCAATTATTTTCCCAAAAAATAGGTCTGAAAAAATATTTGGTAAATTTACATGAACACATTTCAGGAGGGCGGCGCAGTTACTGCCAAACCCCTGTCATTACTACTACTACCACTACTGCTACTACTACTACTGCTACGACTACTACTACGACTACTGCTACTACCCCCCAAAAAACCCAAACAATAATAGTAATTTAAAGAAGAAAAATAAATTTGAATTGAATACAGGCATCAACATTTACATTTTTACATCTAGTAAATTCCCAGATAATGCCCAAAGCAACTTAAACTGTGACACAAAATACTAATAAATACTGTGAGTAATACCATATTACTATAAGACGTAACATAACACCTAAGCAATACTAAAAGAAATCCAGTAATGCTATATGAAATATTTCTAATGAAATGAATCCCCTATGTGTGTGTGTGTGCATGTGTGTGTGGTGATAAATCCTGGGGTCTATAATCAAGTCTTATTTCTAGATCCTGTGGCTCCTCTGCTCCTCCTCCTCCTCCTCCTCTCAGCCTGGAGCTCCAGGTCCTGAGGCTTCGGGCCTCGCTCAAACATTAAACCACCGTCTCACACCAGACTGAGGCACGCGAGCAGCCCCTCTGCACTTTATCAGGTTCCTTTTAAACGCTGGAGCAGAGGGACACAACCGGAGAAACAGAAAACTGCTTTTACAGAAGTCTGTGTGTGTGTGTGTGTGTGTGTGTGTGTGTGTGTGTGTGTGTGTGATCAATACACGTGGAGAGATATAAGCTGTGAAATAATTACAGTGACACAAAGCTGAGAGGAATGAAAAGCACGGCCCAGTGTGACCATGAGCTGATTGATAAAACTATTCACACTGGATCTGTTCCAGATCGGCCCCGGTATTAATTATTGATCAGCACAGAGTGAATATTTAATGCATGGAGAGAAGGAGGAGGAGGAAGGGGAGGAGGGTCTGCAGCTTCATCTTCATCTTCATCTTCATAAAGATGAGGTCATGAGAAAATAAAAGACCCCACACACTATAATACACACACACTAGACTACACACACACAAACACACATGCACACCAACTTGTCACTGAATTAGTAATAAGAGCATAAAGCAACAGTATTACATCTATTTACCACAGCAGATGTGGTTGTTCCGGTTTGCATTTAATGCACATAATATTTTATAGTTGCATATTTTTTTGCAGTTTTAGTGAATGCACATGAACAGAAAATCTATCTAATTTAATATCTGAATGAAAGCAGGATAATTGTGTGTGCACTGTCCATGAGAATAAGTGATTATAATGAATTTGAATAAATATTAAAATCCCCTTTTGTGTGTGGAGCTGCAAAGAGGTTTCATTGAAAGGAGATTTTTTCAATCTCCAATTCTGACTGAAACTGAAATCAAATATTTCTGTTTGTACGCCTTTAACTCAGGCGATCAAAAGGTCTAAAGGTTATCAAATGCAAAAAATATGTCACTGTTATTGATAGATTCGTTTATATTTTACTTTGCCTACAGGGAAACAGGTCCAGGTTCATTGTTGATTTTTCTCTAAAATCAGAAGAGATTTATTAAAACCTGAATCAGGCTGCAGAGTCGAAATTAATGTGCAAATTATGCAAATACACATTTACATTAGAACTACTCATGACTCTGCCGCGGCATTTACTGCATTATGTATATACATGTATGTATGCTGAAATAAACAATACTGCCGCACAGACACAAAATGGCAAAAAATATATATGTTGTGTAATAATAATAATAATAATAATAATAATAATAATAATAATAATAATAATAATAATAATAATAATAATAATAATAATAATAGGGCTGTCTTCCAGCGCTGGCTTTGCGCCGTCACATGTCATTAATAGCGCTACTCGTCCTGATTCCTCGCTTGTTCCTCAGACAGGAGTAAAAATCATATCAAATCCTATCAAATCATTCATCCTCCTGAGCAGGGCGGGACAGTAAATGGAGAGTGATGGTCCGACCCTGATTCATCAGCACGTCCATGTCAATTCCTGCTGCCGTTTATCACACACACACACACGCACACACACACTGCCCTTCCAGCTCAGTCAAACTCATTCTGCGTGCGTGTGTGTGTGTGTGTGTGTGTGTGTGTGTGTGTGTGTGTGTGTGTATGTGTGTGTGTGTGTGTGCGCATCTACGAGTCGTCATTGCTATTTATTGGGTCACAACCCAAAGATGAGACCTGCTCCATTTTGTCTCCGGCCCAATTCAAACGTCTTTTTGCGTGCAGACGTCTGAAACAGCTGTTTATATTAGTGGAGCTCGGTGTGATTCATTTCTTTTATTCTATTTACAGATGTTTCTGTGACGCCTCGCTGCTGTATTTCCATCTCGGGTCTGTAAACCTTCACTATCTTATTTTATTCTTGTTCTTGTGCGCTGCTCCTGCTCGATGCGCCTTGAACTGCCCCCGGGGACGAATAGAGTTCAACTCTGCATTTAGATTCAGACATTTAGCGAGCGATTCTAGATGCAAAAGAGGAGGATAACCATCCGAGCTACACATCCCAACAGACTTCAGCAGTAATATATTATAGCAGTAAATACAGAACTGAAGGTGCAGGACAGAGACATCTGCTCTGTCATTATCTATCAGAGCAGACGAAGAGATGAAAACTAAATTAATTTGATTAAGAAAAAAATCTGTTCTACTTGGTCCACGGCCTAATTAGAGGGACGCTGCTGCATTTACATTGACCATAAATATACAATTATTTATACATTTATACTGTCATTATTACATTTTAATATTACCCTGTAATGTATAACTGAATTTAATTTACGTTTGTGTGTGTGTATAAACACAAACACATATGACACATCCGTATCCTTAATTGTTGATCATTGTGAACTTTCATAGATTCGTTCATAGATGTATGTTATTCTTGTCCATGTCGTTATACACACAATGGACGGTATTTCTACTGCGCCTAATGACAAATAAACATCCAGATTCGTTTATTTACTGTTTGCGTGAGTGACTGTGTGTGTGTGTGTGTGTGTGTGTGCTCCATTTTGTCTGAGGCCTATTTGAAGCTTTTTCTGCACCATGGTCTGAAAGCACACAGCTGTATCCAGCGTGTGAAGCTCAGTTTGATTCATTTTCACTTTGCACTAAACCTGCCGCGGCTGCTGCTGCTACATTCACACCCACTTCACTTCACTTTTGTTTGCACCCTGTGCACAAAGTGCCAGCCTCTAGTTTCATCCTGATATATAATATTCACAGTATTCATGCAGTCCTGCAGAAAGTAAAGCTGCAGCAGCTCTTCTCTCTCTGTACCTGTGAGCCTGTCCTTGGCGAACCTCCTGCTGCTCTCCATCCAGGGGAAGGTGAAGTTCGCCGCACTCCCCATCCCCATCCCGGGCACCGGGTGCGCGCCTGGCACCGGGTGCTGCGCTGCGGCGGCCGCGGCAGCTGCCGCTGCGGCGGCAGAGTGCGGCGGCGGCGGCGGAGGCGGCGGCGGGAGCGGCCTGTGCGCCGGGACGCGGATGACGCCGCCCCCGGGGCCTCCTGCAGAGTTCACATTCACATTCATGTTCATGCTGACGTTCATGTTCATGTTGACGTTGTAGGAGCCGGCCAGGCCCGCGGCCATGGAGCAGGCCGCCGGGCTGTACACGCCTCCGTAGCCGCCGCCGCCGCCCCCGGTGCCGCCGTAAACACCGGAGCCCAGCGCGTAATCCGGGTCCCCGGTCCGGACGGGCAGCATGCAGCCGCTGCTCTGCTCCGAGCTGCTCAGGATCTGGTCGATGCCGAAGCTGATGGGCTCCGGCTGCTGCTGGTGGGTCTGGTTCACCTCCTCGATCCCGGTGTGCTCCATGGTTCCTCTGCGCTCCCTCTGCCTCGGTGCGTGACTCTGCGCTGCGCGTCTTTCTCCCGCACGATCTGGCAACTCGAAGTGTTTCTACTGCGCTGCGTCTACTCCCAGGAAAACAACCCGGTGTCCGGAGCCGTCCAGAGTCGTCCCATCGCTCACCTGGAGCCTCTTAAACCAGGGCTGCGAGCAGGCGAATCCATGTCCTCTCCAGGAGGCTTCTCCTCGGAGCTTTTACGCACAGAAATCCCGAATCTTCCTGCAGGGGAGGCGGCTCTTTCTGGCTTTGTTCGCTTGCTCCATGCGCAGGAGGGCTCGGCCTGGAGAGGGAGGGGGCACCAGGGGCAGAACCCAGGGCGGAAAGCTGCTTGTGAGGTTGTGACCCTGCAGGAGAGCCGCTGGACCTGGAGCACAGAGGCAGAGACGGATCTGCTGCTGCGCAGGTTTCAGCAGGTGAGACAACCCTCTGCGTAAACGCTGCCATTCGGTCATCTAGACCAGCCTCCCTTCTCCTCCCTCCTCCTCCTCCTCCTCATCCCTCCTCCCTCCTCTTCGGGGCACTTGTTTTGCTCGGATGTCTTAAAGAAGCCGCAGCTTTGCTTCTTTTTCCTGCACCAAACAGCAGATTCTTTTGCGCCTTCTCCAAAAAATGAAAATAAATAAATAAATGATAACATGCGCAACATGCAGTAGAGTTGTTCCACCCAGTCATCTCAGAGGAGGAGGAGATTTTATCAATGAAAGGGGACGTTTTCTACTCCCCTTTATTAATTATTGTGTCTCCATGTTGCCTCTTTGTGTGTTTTTATAAATGATATGTTCATTTTAATAGCTGGATTCATCTCCATCATCTCTGCCCTCCCTGTATCCATTCTTTCTGGGGATATTTGGCTGAACATGTGAAAGCGAGGCCCCGCGTGTGTCTGGGGACAAGGATCAGCAGCAGAAAGATCCAGATCAATGAAACGCTTTTATTTTGCATTTCTTAATCATCAATAAACGAATTTAACACGCGAATAGAAACAGGAAGAATCACAACACCCTACCCTACAGTGTGTGGTCCTGTGTGTGTGTGTGTCATCATCAATCCACTGATATTAACAGGAACTGTGCAGAGTTGATGTAAATCATCACTGGGCCCATTCACTTGTGTTAGATAGATAGATAGATAGATAGATAGATAGATAGATAGATAGATAGATAGATAGATAGATAGATAGATAGATAGATAGATAGATAGATAGATAGATAGATAGATAGATAGATAGATAGATAGATAGATAGATAGATAGATAGATAGATAGATAGATAGATAGATAGATAGATAGATAGATGGATGGGTGGAGGGATGGATGGACGGATGGATGGATGGATGGATGGATGATGGATGGGTGGACGGACGGATGGATGGATGGAGGCAGGTGTGTCTGATTGGCTCAGATTATTTAACCTCTGTCCGCCCGGAGCTTCGACGGATCTTCGGGGTCTCAATTCAATAAAGATGAAAAATGTGTGATAATAAAAGCGCGACACGGGGAGAAACAGATTTAATATATCACCGTTTTATTACGCACTTATTTCACTTTCCCTGCGAATAAAGATATCTCTCCTCTGCTCGAGCTGGCTAGAGGGAAGCATAAAAATCAATTGCGTGGATTGGAGGCCATATCAATAACCTGTTCTCCCTGTTTATACTGGCGCGTCCCAGTCAAATGAAATGGGACCAGAGGACGGAGATGATCCACCAGTAACTGGCTCTGAACAGAGGAGGAGGAGGAAGAGGAGGAGGAAGAGCACATCTGGCCGTCACTGGTGATGTCAGCACGGGTGCGTGTGTGTGTGTGTGTGTGTGTGTGTGTGTGTGTGTGTGTGTGTGTCGGAGAGAGAAGGGGTCTTCCTGAAACTGAGTCAAATGTATTTCTGCTTTCTTGTTGAAATTAAAAAAAACATTCTTAGAAAATGTTCTTCGATCTATCACAACAGAGAGAAATCTGGATCCATCAATCAATGCGTATTTAAAGTGAAAGTAAAAGTATTTTAGTGTCTTGTTCTCTTGGTTGACTCATAAATCAAATCCAGTCAAATTCTTTTTACCCAAAGTTGTTGAGTTTTACGGCGTTTAGGGTTTATCTGAATGACTGGTTATATGTACAATTAAAGGAGATTTCCAACATTTTAGATCCTGAAAAACATTTACTTTTAGTTTCATTTAATGTTTTTAGTCATGTGTTTCTATGTTGGTGTTTTGGATGTTCACTTGCGTAAATAATAAATTGAAAATATGGAGAATATATGTGGTTATTATTCTACTTTCTTTTATCATATTCTTCTGATTCTAATTAATTATTTGTTTCTTTAGAGTTTACTGAGAAAATTAAAATATTGGCTTCAGTGATGTGAGGTCAAACTGTGGTCCTCGCAAACTCATTATTAGTAATATATTTATTTCTATTTGTTTGTTTATTATCCCAGCCATTGCAACACGTTACATATTCGTTTTATTTTTGTCTTACACGTTACAGCAATTTCTTGAATTTAGCATTTCAAATGACAGTTTTTATTCTGTTGTATAGTATAGTATTGTATAGTATTGTATTGTATTGTATATTATTGTATTGTATTGTATTCTTTCCTTTTTTCTACTTCATTATTCTCGGTGATTCAGCCTCCTCCGATCCCAGGAGCCGCCTCCTCTCTCTTCTGCTGCAGCTCAAGGAAATTAAAATGATATATAAAATGTTCCCTGACTTCCGGGACTCCTCAGGCAGATGTGTCACCATCTCAGGAAGTGTTTCCAGGTTTCATCTGAGCAGGACACAAACAATTAGTGACTGATTCTTCACCCTGCTCCTCCGGGTGTTTCCTCATCGCTGCCCAAAAAGAGATTTCAGCAGCTTTTACACCAAACTGTGCGCATATTTCCCCACAGATGCACGTGTGTGTGTTCCGTCTGTGCGTGTATGTGCGTGTGTGTGTGTGTGATGTAGACACACTGTATCTTCATCAGGACTCGTTGCCTCTATTCTTAGATATCTCTCTCTCTAAGCTGCTGCTGCTGCAATGAGCCACCTCTCCCAGCAGGATCATTAAAATTTTATCTAATAAGCTATAGCAGCAAAGAAACATGAGGGGATTTAAATTATTATTATTTTTTAAATAAAGATCCCTGACTTATTATTCTGATTATTATGGGCTGCCACTACCAGGACCAGTAAGGAGCTCTGCCTATAGCTTTTAGACGCAAACGTGACACGATGCTGTGCAGGATCGTAATCAGCAATTTTACTAATGCAATAAAACACTATTGCCAATTAAGCTATACCTCTCCCTCCCTCTCTCTCCCTCTTTCTCTCTCTCTCTCTCTCTCTCTCTCTCACACACACACACACACACACACACACACACACACACACACACACACACACGCACACACACACCCTCTCCCTCTCTCTCAATATGAGAGCCCCTCGCTGACTTTGCCCACGGGCGTTGTCTGTGGTTGCCGGCTGTGCGTGATGAATCGTTATCTCCAGGCCACGCAGCTCGTCTGGGTAATAAAGTAGCAGCAAAGCGGAGACAAAAGGAATTTGTCACAGTTGCCTCCTCGATATATTAGCGACCCACAGCTTTCTTTTTGGGGAAGGGGGCTGCAGAAAGACAGCGAGGGAAAGAGGAAGAGAGAGGGGCCTGTGCCGCAAATATAGCCACCAGACTAAATGAGAAGCAAGGGAAGGAGAGTAAAGGCATGCTACCCCACCCTCAAAAAACACCTTAAAAACACCAGAAAATATCGCTCAAGTGACTCTCTTGAGATGTCTGTATCCTCAGCAGCCAGCAGCTCTGAGATCAGGTTTAAAAGCAACAAAACACTGTGATTTGAACCGAGGCACTGCTTTTATTGGTGTTACACTTTCACAATTATTAACATGTTTCATGGCAATAAATATATAGCAAGTTTTTTCTTTTCTAAATTGATTGAAGTTAAAAAAAAATGAAGGAGCCAAAATGACAAAAAACAGAGTTTCAATGGGAATGTGAAACAGATAAAACATTCATTCTTGAACAGTGTGAACAGTGTGCTGCTGTTGCTGCTGCACTGGATCATTTTACAACTATAGTTCAATGTCTGGATTAATTTAGAAAATTAATGAGATTTCATATAAAAGTCGTCGAAGTTTCGTAAAAAAAAAGCGCAAATTATTTTTATGATGATTTATTTTGCTCATGTTTTACACCTGGTTTGTGTGTGTGTGTATATATATATGTGTGTGTGTGTGTGTGTGTGTGTATATATATATATATATATGTGTGTGTGTGTGTGTGTGTGTGTGTGTGTGTGTGAAATGTGGAGGAAAACAAACAAACAAACAAACAACCACCAAAGAGCCGAGGCAGCGGCGGGGAGCAGCCCTGGCCGGTATGGCCGTCTGGCCGCCGCTGAGCTGAGCGGAGCTGAGCTGTCCGGTAACGGACGCGCTTCCACTGACAGCTGAAGTGATCCCAGACCTGAGGAGAAGCTGCTCCACAGCGAGGATGTGGGAGGTCAGAGTGACGAAGGCTGCCCCCCCTGCTCCTCCTCCTCCTAGGCCTTGTTTTGGCTGCTGCTGCTTCCAGGTTTAACTCAGATGATCCATCCAGGCCAACACAGGGCTGGGACTCACACTCTGTCGCTATTGAATTATTTCTTTTTCTTCTTCAGTGCCCTTAGGTTGATGCGGGTTCTGCTTGGTTTTTGTCCCATTTTCAGATGAATGAACGCTCCGGCTACATCGCTGTCAGTTTTTGGGTTCATCCACTGTCTTTCCATCTCAGGTGCAAAAAGAGTGAATCCATCCGCTGAAGCTGCTCTTTGCAGCATGCATTTTGCAACAGTTTTTCACAACGAAATATATCGGAATATATATATATATATTGCTAATAACTTACTTATTTACTTTTTAATTGAAAATAACATAACAAAGCTGATCAGTACAACATCAGCCTGCAATTTGTTCTGTAAAAGGCTGAACCTCATTGTTCATACAGTAGTATAGTGGCTGAGACACAGGAAATCGTCTTGCTGATTTAACTACCTGGCAGCTTCACGGTAAATCTTCTGTTGCACAACGCTTTTTCGCCCATATGTTTACTTCCAAACGCTTTGTTGACCCGGATGAGGGAGAGAGGAGTTCTGGAGTCTCTGATGGGCTGCAGGACGCCGACCTGCCTCAACAGGTCTGGACTTTGCACTTTGCTCTAATTGTATTTTCAAATATTAAGAAACTTCATGTGTGAGTCCCAACAAGACTCTGGTATGATATAAAAACTATGAGGATGGAGGGAAACATAACCAAGACGGTGATTATAACATAGAAATTCCAAAATAATATCCCGCAAACTGTACATTAAACATTCATTCATTTCTTAGCTATGAATGAATGCATGATGTTTATTCAGATATTTACAGTCCTACAACAAGAAAGAACATCTCTTTGGGATAAAGGCTGGACTACACATATTCCCTCTTTCTCTTAATGACTGTGCTGCTTCTCTTGCCATCACTTGTCTTATAGCTGCATATGATGAACTCTGTGTTCACAGTGTGATGATTTCACACTGATAATCAATAATCCTAAAATGTGAAACACCTCCAGAGTGGAGACACCCGAGATGGATGTCACTTCCCTCTCACTTCCACGGTGATGTTGGCAGTGACCTGCTGCAGCACTGAGCCTGTGGACCCTGTCCTCCACAGGGCGTGAGACAACAACAGGGCTGTTTGTTTGTGTGTGTGTGGGAGAGGAGGAACAGGAGCTGTGTGTAACCTCCAGCAGGATCTTCCTCCCTCAGACTGCAGGGTTCTGCTGAGCTGCACACACCCACGCAGAACCACTCTGCCTGGTGGAACCCGCTTTAATGAGAGTGTAGAGTTACATTATTCTGCATTGGGAAGGGTTCAGTCCTTGACTCTTCGCCTGGCCTCAGGGGGAAACCTGGCGCCTCCTGCCCAGATCAGACGACTGAAAAACTGGACGGAGGGGAGAGAAGGAGGGGGAGAAGAAGGGGAGGAAGAGGGGGAGGGCGGAGTGAAAACAGAGAAAAAAAGAATGGAAAAACCACTGAAACACAGGCTGGGGACCCGGGGGATGGAGGGATGTCACGATGCTGCATTCAGGGGCCTCGGAAGCTGCGGGAAAAAACAAGACAGGTAGGCCTGCACATCATACGGTATATACAACACACACACACACACACACACACACACACACACACACACACACACACACACACACACGCACACACACACACACACACACACACACACACACGCACACTGGAAATAAATATACAGTATACAGTGTGTGATGTGTGTGTCTATCTATCTATCTATCTATACATACATATATATGTATGTGTGTGTATACACACGCACTGTATCTTCTATTTCTATTTTGAATTTTTAGGTTAGATATTTATTACTTCATTTTTAATAGCCATTGTTGCTTATTTAGTTGATTATTTAATTCATTTTTAATTTCTATTAGGTGATTTATTGACACTACTATAACTATTATTATATTATATCATATTATCAGTTCAGTTCGTTGAAGAAAAAAATAAAAATCGACCTAAGACCTGAGAAGGGAAAAATAAAACCCCTCATTTCATTATATTTCTCACCTTCATCTTTCCTTCCTTTTGCTTTAAATGCAAACCGATTCATTTGGCCCTGCCCAGCTGTTTGTGCTCAGATAAACCTATCGATTAGACATCAGCTGGATTCCTTAGCCAGCGCTTTATTGAGTAAGTTGGTGAACCTGAAAGTGGATTACAGGAACTGCTCTGCCCCTGCGCTCAACTATTTAAGGCCAATCTAATTTACTTTGATAAAGACCATCTATTTTATTTACCCTGATCGCCATTATCATCGGGACTGCGCGGGCGCAGGTTTGCGTAGGTTTCGGTGAAAGAAACCAACAGTGTTTCAACATATAGCCGTCTGTGCTTTAAATATAAAAAGTGTGCATTATCATTCATGCACTGCCATGGCTCTTGTTAGGGTTCTAATTATTCTGTTTTAATTAATCAATGAAATGCCTTCATCCTTCTTATAACTGACCTGAGTGCGTTTCTCTGTGTTCTGCAGGAATGACAGAGAGCAGCTGCTGCAGGAGGAACCAAGGAGCTGATTGGTCCTGATTTCCTGACCAGTCTCTTTATTTTCTCTGAGACTTCTCTGTGTCCTGTCATGATTAAATACATATTTGGTTTAGAGTCATGTTTTCTTTCTCCTGTATAAATAATAATAATATAAAAACACGGGATTCACCCTTGTAGCACATACAAACTGCAATTCTCCATTTAAATGAATTAATAAAAAACAATTCAACATATTCAAACCACTTGTGAGTGAAGCTGTGATTGATGCACACGTGTAGATCAAACGCCTATAAAGCACTGGCTGCTCTGAGCGGCCCGCTCTGCGCATGCGCAGCGCTGCAGCCTAATTGTCCGTATCATTGGCTTTTGTCTTGTTTACAAAGGGGACAACAGCAGCGCTAATTCAATTTCCTCCGCCGCATTGAGGAGCCACCAGCCGCCTGTCAAGGCCGAGCTGTGCCTGCACAGCCCCGGGCAGAGGCAGGGGCAGGAGCCCCGGGCTGGGTGGGGGGTGGGGGTGGGGGCGGGGGGGACATCTGCCTCATAATAATAACAGTGTTGGAGAGTCAGCTGACATCATCAATCTGTCATCTGATCATATTTATTAATCAGATTATCGATGGAGAGCAGGTTTGATCCCTCACCAGATCTCATCACTTTATCACGTTATTAATCAACTGTTCGTTCATTTTGTTGCCCCGTTTTTAATCAGATCAGTTTTGCTAATATATTAACATATTAAGATCTATCTGTCTATCTATCTATCTATCTATATCTGTGATAGATACAGATGGATATAGTGTGTCTCTATGTATTTTATCACAGCAGTAAAGTTTTTAATTGTATACAGTGGTAGGGAAATATAGTTATATAGATATAAATAAAAGGTAATATCAATAAAAACACCTTGTTTAAGACAAAGATACACAGCAGCAGACAACAGCAGCAGACAGATGAAAACAGGTCATTAAAAATACACAGATTAATAGTTATTTTTGCACAATATTGCACAGAGGTGTTTCACAGTAATGAAGTCTCTGTGTGTGTGTATGTAGAATAAATATTGTGTTTTTGCTTTTTGTGTTTGCTGCTTTTATTTTTTTACATTTTGTTACAGCAACAATCTTTGTTCACCACGGGGATAAATTATCATCCGTTTTTGTTTAATTCTACTGGCTAGTATGCATCTAAGTCGACTCATTTGCTGGGGATGTCTTGGGTGATTATTTAGGTGGTGATGATGATTTGATTTGTGATATTGTCTGAGCAGCAGGAATTTAAGATGAGCTGGGCCTTGTTCTGCTTTTAATGATGATCATTGTGTATGAGCTGATCTCATTAAATCCAGATTGTGATGGAGGAATCAAAATGCACCAGAAGAATAAAAAACAAGCCAGTGTAAGAGGGCTGGAGACAAAATGTCTCAGCAGCATCATCATCATCCACTGCCAGCCATTTATTCTGTAGGAAAGAAAGAAACACACACACAGAAACATGGAACACATGGATAACAAAGACAGAAGGTGTGAGCTGAGGTCGACAAAGGGACAATAATAAGGAACATTTTACAAAATCAATTTACAAGTTTGGTATTCATCCACCATCCACGGCCTGGGGATTAAACATTCAAAACTCATCACTACAAAGAAACAACACTTTCAGAGTGATTTAACAAAGCACCTCGTTAAGGAAACTCTTTAATTCTGTACCAGAGATCAAAAAACTGGGATCAGAATCACACTTACTGCCAAGTACTCAAGTAACCAGTTGTAACCACAAATGTTTGTACACAAAGTAAACAGAATACACAAACAAGATGCATATGTAATATAATATGTAGCAATGAGTTTAAGGCTGATTTATGTAATATATGTGCAGTATACAGTGCACATCTGAGGGAGCATGGAGGCTGCAGCATGTGTGTGTTTATTGCAGAGCAATGAGCGGTAGAGAGAGAGAGAGAGAGAGAGAGAGAGAGACAGAGAGAGAGAGAGATGCACATTAGGCCTGAGGGTGCATCATTATTAGTGAGCCTGGCTTCTCCCTCTCTCTCTCTCTCTCTCTCTCTCTCCCTCTCTCTCTCTCTCTCTCTCTCTCTCTCTCCCTCTCTCTCTCTCTCTTTCTCTCTCTCTCTCTCTCTCTCTCCTCCAATCACAGGGGCGGTCGAAGGACAGACTGAGCCGACGTCGGGTCGTACCTCGGCGGCAGCGGCAGCAGCTCTCCTGCGATCCTGCTCTCTAATTACGCCATGATGCAATGCAATATTCCTCCGCAAAATATTCCCACATAAATTCATTTCACAGCCCATTAAAGATACAGCGGGCGAGATCATTTACATCACGACGTCCCAGCACAACAAGGCCCGGCTCCGGCTGTTATTTATTTATTTCTTTATTTATTCTTTTTTTTTTTTTTTGCAGCGCCGCCCATTGTGCCAAGTCCCCCCGGTTGAACGGCAACCTGGTAGGCATTAACTCAACATAATGTCTCACAAATTAAAGTATTGCTGGGGCTACCGCCACAGCGTCAGATAAATGTGCTCTATTAGGAGGCCCCAAGCTGTGCGCAAAACAATTGATTGCTTGTTTGTGTTTTCATATGGCGTCCACGAACATGGCGAGTGATGGATGAGAGCTCCTCCATCTCAAGTTGCTGTTCCACCAATGCTGCTGTGTTTGTCTTCCCGTCTTCTAATAGGAGAACTGGTCAGTCCACACACACACACACACACTTTAGAGTTTCATTATTGAGGCTGAGGCCGGGCTGAGGGGGCCGGTGGGGGTTGAATCAGGGCCAATGAGGGCAGCCTGTGATTGCAGCGCCATCAAGGTGTTAACCACAGTAAATGTTCGCACCGCAGGACTTCGTGCTTCCTTCCTAATCGCTCGTTTTATTTCTGCTCCGTCGTTTGTTCTCAGCTATTTTAGGACGTGATGTGTTTGTGATTCCACAGCGAGCTGACAGCGTCACAAAGACAAGGACCGTCACACATTTCAGCCATAGTTCCAGAATGAGTCGACGGTCACTTCTCATGATCCACAACTGCCACATTGGCTCAGAGAAAACGTTGCCTTCCAATATGACAAGGACGACAGTACTGAGGCTGTTTCTGGTAGTGAGACAATACAGCTGTGATACAATAGGACACAATACAGTACGATACAACATAATACAATATGATAGGATAGGATACGATACTACATGATCTGTATCATTGCCATGACCCATTTTTAGCAGCAGTTTTCCATACATAAAGTGAGCTAACCATCATTCAATAAGCCTCTATTGGGTCTTAACAAACCTAAACAAAGTTATTTGCCTTAACCATGATTTCCCTTAACTTAGGCTCCAGTACAGAAGCATGAGATGTTCTCATTGTGCTCGATATGTGCAAAACAACACAGACAATTGGTGATACAGTCATGGTATTTAGACATTAGTTAACATTAATTCCTGTGCCACACAATCCCTCCCATCCACACCTTTATAGTCCCATACTCTCATATTTATCTCTTTATTTCTGCTTATGTTTTCAATCCCCATTTCTCTTGGTTTGGGTCATTTCTCTTGGGGAATAGGAAACAAGGGATAAGAACACGGAATAGGGATGTATGACTGTTCACTCTGGTTGTTCGTGCATATGAGTTCACCACCCAAATAAGATAATATAAACTATCAATTGTAGCTCCACCAAAGTCTCCAATAAGGTTACGTAGATAAGAATTGAATCCTGATTTTTGTTTCAGACTTCAGAGAGGTTGGACTCAAGGGACCAAGAAACCAATGGTGCAATGAAGGGAATGTGTGCACCCACATATCCAGTGACAAAGACATGCTGCTTTTCTCCCCAACCTGAATGCAGAGCGATCCTTTAAAAATCAAAAACTTCTGCTGATGAATCTTCCAGAGGATGACGTCAGATCACGTCTGGGCTTTTGCTCGCTGGACAGTGTCTGCTCCTACTTGAGCTGAGGTCATGGGATCGGCATTGTTTCTTTCAGTCTGCGATCTAGTAATGAATACCTGCCTGAAGCTGTAATCATCCACTCCAACCATTTATACTCACCAGCTCCAACCTGTAATGCGATTGTGCTCATTTTCCACCCGACTGCAGTGTATTTAAACTAGTTTAAAGATGATTTAGTAAGAGAATTAAGTAATTCGACCATTATTATTGTTATCAACTGCAGCAATGATTTCAAGCTCAGACGGTCCTTTGTCTTTCTCTCAGACTATAAAGACAGGCCAGCTCTTTTCTCTTCACAAGAGTTACTCCCTCAGACTAGATGATGGATGGGTGGATGGATGGATGGATGGATGGATGGATAGATGGATGGATGGACAGACAGAAATATATAATAGTAGACAGATATTAATAATAGGAATCAAGATACTGTATGTTGTAGCTGAGCATTTTGTTCTTGGTTTTAACTTGGTTTTGCGATTTCCTTTCACTATAGATCTGCGTGAAGTTGTTTAACTCCATTATTTCATCCTCCGTCAGGTGCTCTGGACAAGAGGGATGATGAATTAGAGAGCAAAACGCAGCATCTTCCAGCAGAGCGGCTGCAGGTGAGAGCGAGCCGGTCTCTGTGCGGATATCTCTGCATTAATTGATGTTTAGCTCGATCAGTCTCGTAGGTGCTGATGGCAGGTGCAGCAGTAGAAATGATGAGAATGCCCTCCTGTTTGCCTCCACACACACACACACACACACACACACACACACACACACACACACACACACACACACGCCTGGTGGTAAATGCAGACGTGCTTAAACTGTGACCCTCAGTGTGTGAGCATCATCCAGCCACTAAAGATGAACAAAAATGAATCCTACTTTAAAGTTTAAGTTTTGCTCTGTGGTTTTTAATTCCCCTTGGAGCCATTTTTCTCTAATAAATCAGATTTTTATAGTTCCTACAATAAATGGAATGAATTTACATCATTATCAGCACCAGAACAGCTCAGAAACCTTAGAGACGGAGCCTTCCCGAAATAAAATGATTTACATTTTGATCGGAGACAGGAATGATAGGGAAAAAATGAAAGAGGGGGATGTATATAACGTGAAACCAGCTGCAGATTTTCATGCACGAGATGCTGAGTCTCCTGCTGTAAACTGGGTGTTTTATCTTGGGGAAGCGAGGAGCCGAGAGGAGGCCTGGCTGCAACGCCAGCCAAGGCAGCTAATTACATTTTCCATCTCGACAAGAATGGAGGATTCCTTCCTATGTTATTAATCATAATGAGGGGATATAATAAGCTACCATACATCATGCCGTTGACAGTCGTAGTTTGCCATTTGCAAGCCCAAGCATTCTTCTTCTTTTAATGGCCATAAACTGAATTAATGCACACTGAGTCCAATGCCCGTAATCAATTGTGGATGAGATTTAAGGCCTTTTAGCCTCACCCTCCAAGAGTTTGGACGGACTTCAAGATCGTTACTGTGCAGGAAGCTACTAGAGGTGTTTATGTTGTGCATAAGTACCCAGATCAACAAAACAACAAAACAAACACATCAAATATGCTTTAAAATGCAAACTATTTTCAAGTCATGTTCATGTGGTGTATGCTTAGAAAACACTGTGAGGGATACGACAATAACTAGTGATACGCAACAACACTGATTTCCAAACCAACACAACATTGATACAATGACTGATGCTTTGTTGCTGTGCTCAGTCAAGGGAAACAGAAAGTAGGCTACAGCAGTTCCAGTAAGACATCCAAGATTTTTTTCATAAATAATGAAGAAGGACCAAAAGTTGCAGCACCTATCTTCATATAACATTGCCAAATGAGAGACTTTGTTGTAGAACAGAGAAACTGAGGTATCGATCTGTACGTCACTGACAGTAAATACAATGTGATCCACTTTGATGTGGTAGATAGATGACAAAGAATGACAAAGATGGCAAAGCACAAGTTGCAAGATCTCTTGCAAAACAAACCGAACCTCTTAGACTATTGTGTGGAACCAGACATCCACTTCTTACAGGACCAACTGGAGCTGCATTTCATTGCCTCTCACATATGTAAGCCAAATCATCTTTTCTAATGCTTATAGCTGCATGGTGTCTCTCTGGTTTGAAGCAGAAGCAGTAAGGTCTTCTTGGTGGGGACCAAACCAGACTTAGAATCAGACTGAGTGTTTTGCATGCTCTCATTCTGGGATCTAGAGACAGCACTGAAATTATTATGTAATAATCTGCCAGCAAGCAAATAATATGCGATGATGGGAAATGAGTTTTCCAGAGCTTCAGGCCACGCGCTGGAGATTTCTGCACATGCATGTGGGGGTCGTTGACTTGTGTTTGCAGTGTTTTTGTCTCACATCAGATGTTGGAGGCGACAGTAAACTGCAAACAGCAAACCATATTTCCTCCTCTGGTGTCAACCCTGACATTTCTGAATCAACTAGGGGAAGGCGATTCTATCACTGTGTTTAATAACAGCACAAAGAATGAAAAGATCCTGAAGGTAGCTATACCTCCTGAACGGTTATCTGGAGAGAGTAACAGTACTGCAATGTAATTTATCATGACTGAGCTCGCAGCCCGCGGGCCTCCACTTCCAAGGGGAAAAAGAAATTCTCCAAAACTAACAAATAGGAAATAAAGGCCTTTTTCTCCTCTTAATCCTCCTCACCTTAAGGGTGAAAGACACAGGTTAAAGACTTCACGGCTGCACACAAGCGAGATAAGGTCCAAGTCAGTCTGGTCAGTACTTCGATAACTTCATCAATCCTGGAAAATGCAATCAGATACAGTCCAACTCTAAGCTGCCGCTGCCCTCTGGGAGCCTGAGAGAGACATTCATTTTGGCGAGGAGGGCACACAATCTCCCTTTTGTAATTAAGAGTACCCAAATAAACTGTGTGTGTTACCCCTGAAGTGGAACAGTTAGAAACAAATAAAAGGCTAATGAAGAAATGATTGCTCCTTTAGAAGAAGAGGAGAGAGAAAGCTTCTTAAGGCGCTGCGCTTCTCGTAACCAGCTCGGTAGAAATCAGCTGAAAACAAACGAGGACGGGTGTGTGCATGTATTTCCCTGCATGATTGCGCATGGTTTTAGGAGCTGATTAAACGGGAGTTCGTCTCTGGAAACAGGTTACCTAGACGGATGTGGTTTGTCTGTGTTTCCAGTATTGACTGTTTTTAAATTGCCAATTGCTGGAATTTCACACTCATCCTGTGAAAAGAGGCGTTACAGTGGTTCCTGTGGCTGTGGAGGAGATTAGAAAATGACCAGAATCAAAGCGAGTCTGTGTGATCTGCAGGAAGTGCAGGATACAGAGTTTTGGGGGCTTGACGAACCGGGGATCAAACGGCAGGATATCTCAGCCGCTGCTGCGTTGATTGTGACCTTTTGAAATCTGCCTCACCCAAATCCCCCCGAATTTATAGAAATACGACACTGCGTTGTCTGGAGGCCCTCACAGTCTAGACGCCTAAAGCTACTCAGTGGGGAAAAGATGGCAGGACGCACTTTGAGATGGTGCATGTCCCAGAGGAGGTCAGAGGTGGGCGGCGGACGACCTCCAAGCAGGACGTTACGCATCAGCACGACAGGCTGTTAACAGCTGCACACGTCACACAAACAGAGCTCCTTTCATTTGTTTATCATGTTCCACATGGTATCACGCACAGGCAACTGTGGGTCAGGGGCACTGAGGCTGTCCACGGATTAGAAGGTCAGTGGCCTGGATGTTGAAGAATACTTGGCCAAGATACTGAAGATACTGAAGACACTGAAGATACTGACACTGATAGAATAGAATAGATCTTTATTCATCCACCAATGGGTGAATTTCAACTGACACCAGTAAAGTATCACTCTTAAAAATAAGTGTGATATAGGCATAAATATTATGAAATAAATATAAGAAAAACAGATCGACAAAGTAGCAACAAATAACAGACAACAACAACAACGTTGAGTGAATGAATGAATAAACTGTGAGAGGAACAAAGCTGGAAGGAAGTCAATGTAAACCCATCGAGATTCAATCAAAATATCATCCAATGATACATGTTTAATGAAAACACAGAAAGCTGAAAATATTAAATGTGTGGACTGATTTTTTTGTGTCCCATTGTGAACACATTGTGAACACCATTGTCAGTCAAATTATAATAATATAAGTCATTCTTTGATGCAGTATTTTAACCTGACCCCAGTGGCTTTTCCAAGGATTCTGAGCCACTCCAACACCTCAAAGCTGTCTCAGCGTCTCGGTGAAGCGTGGGTCGTGTTTACTTCTCCGTGGCAGATAACTGACTGCGGATCAACACGCCGAGCCGTTTGCGATGAAAGGTTTTGACTGCGGAGATGAAAGTTTGTGAATTCCAAAGTACAACTATGTCTCCAGTTACAAAGCGAGGTCAATCCACTTGCGGTGACTAGGTTTGAGTTGTGGAGGTGGCTGTAGGTGGATGAGAACGCACGGCCCCAGTAGACGCCCTCCGCTATTTCCAGGTTTCAGCTGTCTGGCTGCTCACAGGTCCATTTCTTATTTTCGGCGACCCGGACGAGAAGATGAAATTTGTTAATGTGTCGTCAAAAACTCGATCACCCGTGGAAAGCGCTCCACATACCTCTGCTGGGAGCTGCTGCAGAGGCTTGTTGAGGCCTTTTTCTGGGTGTATCAGCGCTCATCTGAAACGCGATCTTTCACATCTGCGTCTTTCCACGGCGGCCAAATTCCTGGCTACTGTAACTAAGGGGATTGTTTGGTTCTGCCGCAGTGCAACTTGCACCCTGCTTTGACTGTCCACCCGTAAATGTGTCAAGGTTGAAATACCTGGATTAAGAATGAGTGAAGTGGCTGCCGTTTCGACATCGGCAGGAGGAAAACGCATTAGTCCCCGCGGATCGAGCACCCTCTGGAAACCAGATCTGCTGCTTTTATTAAGAAGGACGCGAGTTAATTTATGTCAGAGTTGAAAACCAACCAGCTTCTTGTGTTAATGACAAAGCAGGTGTTGTGGCGGTTTAACCTCGAAACAACAGTGCTGAGCGTCCGAATACAGATGTTTTTATTTCCAGAGACTATTAGCGGTTTGTTAAGTCAACATCAGTCATTATGATGATGTTTTATTGGAACCAACCCCGAGGTTCCTCAGCAAAACAAACAGGAGAAACGTGCAGGCACAGGTCTCCACCACTTACAAGGGGGTTACTTAAGAGGCTGAGGGGAGGAAGCTCAGACGTCACACGGCAGCAGAGTCGAGAGCGAGCGTGACACTGCTGAACTTTGCCCGGCGTGTCCGAGCACGCTCTGGGCCTCCGCTAATATCCACGCATTCCCATCTGCCATTGTCTTGCCAAAGCAGGAGCCCTAAGATCAGGGCTGGGAAGAAGAGAAAACAAGAAAAAAGGAAAACCAGTCTCGCCCACACCCCCCCACTACAGGCAGTGACACACGCTGAGAGGAGGCGTCTGGACAGCATCTCTGCTCTGCATCCTCTGACCTGCAGCACGGGCCTCTTGAAGCGTCCCGTCGCCATGTTGTCCGAGGCCGTGGCCATTTTCATTCCAGCTCTTCCACCTGTCATCTGCACTCCCAGCTCCCTGCGGCCGGGCTGCTGACAGCAGAACGTGACGGGAGTCACAACAGCACCCGGCCGGAGGGGGGAGGGGGGAGGAGGAGGAGGAGGAGGAGGAGGAGGAGGAGATGACTGACAAGGCCGTTCTTCCAGGAACTTCTGAACCAGATTAACCACCACACCATGTCCTAAGTTAATCAGCATTTGCCTATACATTTACTTTAAGTACTACTATAAGTATTGACTTTAACTGTTTGCCTAATTTGAACTTTCTGATTAGCATTTGCAAATAGAGTCTACTTGACATTCCCTCTGGTTAAAAAATGTCTTTTCCCCTTTCACTAAGTTGATTAAAAATGAAACAAGTTCACTACTCATTTGCTGTCAAAACCCAACTGCCAAAACTGACACCAATATGTAATGTTCATGAATTCCTTTTATTTTGAAGGCTTGGAAATTATCTATGCTAGTATCCCTGGATAGAGACAAACAGTTGTAAACAGTTATATTCATGCGCAAAGTGACAGTAAATGAGTGACATTTAGTCATGACATTTAGACATTTAGGCATGAATTTATGCAGAACTGTACCCAGTGCTACGTACCAGATACCAGGTTTTCCTAATCAGAATCAAACCAGAATCATTGACTTAAGAAGGACGATGCCATCTGACAGAAATGAGGCTAAGATTGAAGAAGCAGCTGTCTACCCAAAGCCACCAGACTCCTTTACTTCCCAACAGTTAACTTTCAGCATAATAAAGGAATAAATCACCAAAGTCAGACAGTGTGTTAGACGGGCCGATTGATTGGTTCTGAGGCCTGTTTCATTACGACTCTTTTATTGTGTCTGGCAGATTAAGGCGTTGTGTCTGGTGTCCAGAATAATCAAATATAAAAGTGTTTTTCAATTGATTCATGAATGAAATTAAAACATCACAGGATGTTTCTTTCTTTCTTTCTTTCTCTTCTCGTCTCTCTCTTTTTTTTTTTTTCAGGATTTCCAGGCCAGGTCTTGTGGGCACTATGAGCACTCAGGCTCTGCAGGAGACAGTTTGTATTTCACTCTTAAATTTCAATTTGTTTCTTGCTGCTTCCTCAAGTGCTCGTACTTGATGCTATAATTACATTTGGGCAATAGGGTCTACAGTATTTCAATTAGTAGGAATGGGGAATGTTTCACTGTTGCAGCCCCACTTTGCCATTCAGATTGACGTGGATGCAGGGGTGCCATGTGATAAGGCCAACCAAGCAGGACACCCACCTGGGTGTAATTTTATGGAAAAAATATTGCCTACTTAAAGTACTACAGCAGCGAAATTTACCTTGGTGCAAAACTTTAGTAATGAAGAAAGTGCATTACATGGCAGTCTTATTCCAAATGTTCCATGTAGGAATAATTAGAAATAGAATAAGCAAAAATTTAATGTCTGTCTCTCTGCAGGTGACAGTAAATTGTCTTTGCCATGGTTCCTCGGTGAAAACACAACGTATAAAAGAAGAACAATTAGAAACAAAACTACAACATAAAACATCTGTTTCAGCTCTCTCCAGATCATCACGCCGTGCGAGAACCTACGGGGGTCAGACATCAATCTCAGAATCTCATGAACGGGACAAGATTTGCAGTCATTATAACATTCGCCTCGATCAACAGGGAAATAAGTTTGACCCGTTGCAGTTTTTGCTACTTTTTTTTCAAGCCTTCGATACAGATCTGGCTTTTTGCAGGATGTCTCCTTCACAGCGTGTGAGAACACCCTCAGCCACCATCGCTGCAGTGGTGATGTATGAGCTTCAAGCTATTGATGCCGGCCCATAATAATCCCCGGGACAAAGCCCGGAGTGTTTGAGACACAAATACTACCACCATGGCTTTGCTTTCAATGAAGCCGGCTCAGATTCATCCATTCATCCGTGCGCCTATCTGTGATCTTCTGCTTGAGTTGCGTTACCCTCACTTTGACGGATGCTGAGGGGAGATCAGGTTAATGGCCATTAACTGTGAAGAAGGTGGTCCTGATGAAACCTTTCATCCTGCGCGATAAGGACGAGGGTTGTTGCTCCAGCCTTTCTCGTCGCTGACAGTAACAGCTGCGTTTGTGGTGACGGGAATCAGACGCTCTGAATTAACAGCACGGACAGAGGGACGTCCCCGCTGACAAGATCAATCCATGCTTAGACAAACTTTGATGAAGACGACAGCGTAGATGTGCACTTTCTTTCACTGATCCTCAGTTTCACCTTTCTGAATTCACACAAAACACTGACAGCAAAATTCATTTAAAGCAGAGCTGTTGTGGACAAGTATAATGTTGGCCTTTGCCTTCTTTTTTTTCTCTTCTTTTTATTTGTCAGATTATTAAACAATGAACAGTGAACAGTAACAATTCTGTATCACACACCCACCCTGGCCAAAAGGAAAGCAAGTACAAAAAAAAAATCAAATAAAAATGAATGAATAATACATAAATCTACACTCAGATCTAAAGACACATCCATGCATCAAAATATTATATACATGTCCATGCATTTTTACACTGATATATAAATCTACATATGTATGTAAATGTGCAGGTAAACATGTCTACAGGTACATTAGGAGAATGGCATTGAGTGCATAGACATCCATTAATTTCATGTGTGATATGATTCCTTATTTTATTACTTGAAATACACTAAATATTAAAAAACGAGTACTGTCTGTAGCTGTCACTGTTGGACTTCTTGTCAGTTCAAAGACAGTATTTACAAAGCCATATTGATCTGTGATTAACTGGCTCTTGACTTGTAGGTTAATTTACACAACTTTAATCTGCTGATTTATTCTTACTGACACTCTGCTCTTAACACTTGTTTAAAGTTCAGATTGTCTGATCTGCTGGATCTCGATAAGGGAAAAGACAATATTTAGGAGAGGAAGTACCCTTATGGGCCAGGTGAGCCAAGCAGCCAGCATCCTCCAGCTTCTCTCATCTCCCACCGCTGCACATCCAAACACTGGGAGGGGATAGGGGCCGGAGGAAGGCATGACGAGCCGCACATTTGACTCACCGCTCGTCCTGATCGCGTGATCTGCTCCAGGAAGGACGGTGCTTAATGGGGTGTGGATGGGAGTTTCTCTCTAAGTGCCATCATTCATATGTTTTGAGGCTCGGGCAGCCACACCTCAACTGTCAGAAATGAAATGCTTAATTGAAAAATACTCTGCAGTCTGGAGCCATCTGAGGACGGACGACGATCCCCAGGCTGTCCCTGGAGCTTCAAAGGTCTCACAGTCTGCCCGTCGTTCCGATTGTTCGGCCTGCGAGACCAGAGAAATCCTGCGCTGACCCGTTAAGCCTAACCTTATGCATGGTTGCCAGGTAAGCATTGAAGGGTGCCAGATATGTACAGAAACTGACCTTAACACTCCCAGAGTTGAAAATAGGGTTGTGAAAGGGGTGTAAAACAACATCTGAAGCATTTCATCTGAAGACGATGTTCCGTAGCTTCTATATTAGCCCTCGATAAAACGTCTCAGTTTAACGATGAGTTAAACAGTTGATCTGAAGAAAGTGACATTTATCCCACTATTAAAGGCATATTAAAGATAAAATTCAGCACTGAGGAGCCTGAAGAGTAAACCTTGAATAAATGTTTCTGTTTAAGGCTGAGTGGTCCACAGTCAACTCCATGCTGGTGTGAATGTGAAGCAGGGTGTCAGAATGCATCGTCAGCAAAGCATCACTGAATAAATAAAGGCAGAATATACCAAGGCAAACAGGATATTGTTCATCCGCTTCCTTCTTTCTGTATTCCCTGTATCTTCCCCATTGCTGTAAAAACATGTCACCTCAATTACAAAGTTAGTCCTTTGGTTTTAGTTTGAATGGTTGAATAAATGAGTATTGGAACTCATCAGCACATGGGGCACAGCAAAGTGTATTAAAGGGAAAAATAATAAAAGAGCGTTTTGAGAGGCTGGACCCATAGGGCAGAGTGCAGTCCTGAGTAGGAAACAGCCATCGTCCTAGTCATTATATTCCCCATCTCTCAAGTTCCTTCACATAGGTTTGCATTTTTAATCTGCACTGGAGGAGGTTTCAATATGTAAACCTTGTCTATGACTCTGAATGACTCTCATTAGCAATATTGATGCCGTGGCTAAAGGTCACATCCTGAAGCTCTTTTCACGTTAATATTTTAATTCATTTCATTTTCATTTAACATCAAAATGAAGACCAAAAGCTGCATTTGTGATCACTCAACTTGAGCTTTTCATCAGACAATAAAATGAGTACATAAGAGTATGTATTTTACCATATGTAACTGTGACTGTAGTGAGATCACTAATCAGAGACTCCTCAAGTACAAACAAATGAAAAACAATTATATCTGCTGTTAAAACAAAAGCATTTTGAGATGTTTTTGCTCAGCAGCTGCACTGCAGCGTTCTCAGACCTGTATGATAAATGATTATCTTCAATACAGACAAATTCTCATAACAAGATAAGTAAAAGCAGCCGTGTCGTCTCTCAGGCTCCCGCCCGCCGCCACTAATTGAAACAACAGCCAAACTAACTTTTTTTTTGCCTGTGTCAGCAACAACGAGTGCCAAACCAATTGCTTCCAATCAGTTTAAGTGGCGCTGGGCTGTGGTGGCGGCCTCACGCAGCGCGCGGCCTCTGCTTTGAAATGAACTCCGAGTCTGCGCCCTTCCTCCCGTTCTCCTCCGCCGCCTCCTTCCAAAGCAAAGAGCGAAGGAGGCGCTGCAAGAAATGTGCGGCTCAACAAACCCCGCCTGCTCTGACTCTGTCCACACAAGATCCGATGGTCTTTGATGATTTCACTACGACAGAAATTCAGCTTTTTGTAAGTCACACACCAAGAGTCAAAGGTCACCTCAGCTGACCTTCGCGCTGAGCCTTATTTCCCCCTGAAAACACAAAGAAAGTCTGACGTGTCTGATTTTCTAATATTCTTAAAACCCACCACAAAAGTTGGAAAATGCGTGCCTCAGAGATGGAAACATCTTTGTTAAACCTGATTTTCTTTGCACAAAGCGAATACATATTCCCGTCGGCTGCTGGTTTTCTTACAGTGTGCTGGATGCTGCGCAGTGGCTTCCTCAGCCCTCTAATGAGCCAGCGGGTACCAGCAGATGTGGGTCTATAACTTAATTTCCCCCCTCAGCTATAGAGCAGATCCTATGGCGTGTAAGTGGTCTTGATGGATGAGCACTAGAGCTCATCATACCCCCACCCTGAACAGCAGCCCCCAGCATCCCGCGCCCCACAGCCCCGTCTTCACTGTCCCTAAATCACCACAATCAGACCTGTAAAACATTTTCTCTCCGCATCTTAAACGACATCTTTCAGCATCAAAGCCCTGAATTATGTCCTCAGGTTTGTAGAGTTTCATGTCTCCTGCAGCTGAGTCAAGAATCGTTTCCATTTTCTTTTCGCCTGCCAGAAGAAGGGAGGACAAAATTGTATTAACCACAACATGGTGAGTCGGTGCCAGCTCGAAACATCAGAGCATCATCAAAGTCAAGTGATCCAACCTCAGCAAACACCATCTGTTTGTAAAGACAGCTGACGCCGGCCTTCCTGCTCCGCTCTCAGCAGCTGCTGGGATAAATCCTGCGTGTGTTACCTGCCCCGGCTCCAAACAGCACAGGGACAACAGAGCCGAGTGTTCAGCAGCTGAACAGGAGGACATTTCCTCCAGGGGAGGTTTGAACGGACTGAAAGGAGGAGTTAAATACGCCAAGTGGGAAAAAAAAAACGATGCATTTGTGTAAATGTTGTTCTGCATCCAGACAAAGTGGGAAATGGATCTATTAATAAAAAGTCAAATCAGCCTCATGTTGCTCTTATTGCAGGATGCTAAACCCACGTGCAGCACATCCCTCACTCAGTGGTACAGGTAATAATGTCATCAAAGCATCAGAGGTCAAAGCTGCATTGAGGGTGAAGCTCACTCAAGCAGAACAACCTAATCAACCAGTTAAAGCACAATAACTGAGCTGAACTCACACATCTGAATGAAGTCTGTCTGATAAAGGCAGCATACAACAACCCACAGTCAGTTCACTGTTCATGAACAGGATTCAAACTGTGAAAATAGCCTTTGCCATTAAAAAAAAGTAGATTTTTGTTTGTGTTTACAATCAAATAAATCACTTAGAGCGGAAACTGGAATCAGAGCATCAGTTCTATTTCCCTCCTTTCACAGACAAAGCTTTTCCAACTCCAGCTCCACAGCTCTCAGTGTGAATGTTTGAGAGGGGGTGAAAAGACAAAGTAAACACACAAACCCATACAAACCCAAACACACACACACACACACACACACACACACACACACACACACACACACACACACACACACACACACACACACACACACACACACACATACACACACACATACACACACACACACAGAGTCTGAGAGTGTCTCCTCTGGCCTGTGAAGGGCAGGGAGCTGTGGTTGCGGCTGTGGGGACCATGTGGCAGAGCGTCCATCTGGGGAAACCTGAGCAGACGTGGGGTGAGGCCATGGAGCGTCGGTGCACTCTGTGTTGACTGTTTCAACAGACATGTTTTCCCAAAGCAAGAAAAAAAGTACACTAAGAGGGGTGCCTTAAGTCACGGCTCGGTTCACTGAGTCATCCAGCCTCAGGAACCTGATCTCGCTCACTTAAAGGCTGCGCCTCCTCTCGCCTGCACTGCTCTTAAAACAAGATGTCGGTGTGGCAGAGAAATCTGCTTTAAAGTGGGAATTAAGTTTACAAATGTGTCTCTTCATAAAAAAGCCATTTCTGTAGCTTGTACGAGCTCCTACGTGGCGTCTAAATGCAGTTTGGGTCGTCTGCGTTCTTTTATTTTTCCCCTCCCTTCGCTTCACCTGCGGATGCAGTCGCAATCAAAAATGCTAATTACCCAAGTGGCTTAATCAACATTAGAATAATTACGCCATTAGAATACAAGCAAGCTGTGATGAATATGGGATGGTAACCCCGTGTAAAACATGTGCCGTTTATTTGATTAACATCAGGATGCAAAGATGGCTCCCCAACCAACAAAACAGGTGATTGATTGAAATGTAAAAACCAAAAAAAAAAAAGAGAAAGAAAATCTGTGATGGGGGCGCAAAGCAGACGTTGGACTCCTTCACTCTGAAAAAACAAAGAACACACACTTTGTTTCATGCCCTTTGGTTTTATTAGAATTTTCCAACAAGTCTGTATATTAACCCAAAGATTCATTAAATATCAAAGTAGCATGGAGACAAGTGGCACTTTACACCAAACTCCTTGTTTTCAACAAGGAAGTTGAAAACAACTCTTAAATGTAGTTGGGACATGCAAGTGTGTGACTCACAGTGAGTCGAGTGAAAAACACTGAGCGGTTTCAAAACTCCTGGTATCTTGTCAGCAGCCATGACATTCCCGCTTTGTTCATATAGATTGATCATATCTGGATGTTTTCTTTGGGGGTTTTTTGTCCAGTTGCAAAACTTGCAGATTTGTAGAGATCAAATCAAATTTCATGCAAATTTCATGCAGATACAAAGAGTTTACACTGAGTCATATGTGATGTTGTAAGAGGAAAACAGTGGCACCCAGAAAACCACAGAAACCCAGGTGTCAAACACGAGTTTATACCTGAAAAAACTGAAATCAGGTGTGTGAAAAGTGCTTTCAGTACGTAAGACGAACGAGCTGCCGACTTTTCTGTTTTCAGAAGAAGCCGAAAGAATTGATTTCCAATCGCGCGAGGACGGAGCAGAGCCACTCGGATTATCATGAATATTTAAGCGAGCGGTGAATAAGTGGTATTTAAGGACTGTTTTGTGAACATTTTGACCTTAAGTGTCTCATTTTGGAGACAGGGAGGGGGAGCGTTTCAGAGGGGAAGCCGGGTCAATATTGAGACACACACACAAAAGTCAATTAATGCCGTAAAGTGTCTTTTCTCCTCTTTCTCTGTTCTTCCTGAGTGACAGACTGAACTCTAAACACCATCTGCTTAAAAAGGCCTCCCTAAACTTGACCCCTCCAGCCCGGGGGCTTCAATGACCTCTGCCGGACTGTCCGGGTAAGAAACCAAAACCTGGAAACGAGTCCATCTATCTGCATCTCCTGCCTGGAGAGTCACAACCTGTGTCCCAACAACAGTCTGTATGTAGGTGAGGGGGCGGGAGGGGGGAGGACATTAACAGCCCATAAATCTGCTGCAGGGGTCCACAAGTGTTCTGTCTTTGCTGCTATTTAAGATGACGGACATGAGGGCGAGACAGCACGTTACCCAGAATGCATTCCACACAGGCGTCTGAGTGAGGTGCACTTGCACTGACTCGTAGAGGCCGTCGTTGATTATGCAGGATCTGTTTTTCATCTTTTCTCACAGTTTGAGACGGTGTCTGAGACGCCCAGAGGCTGCAGACCAGCTTTTAATTATACAGGGAAATGTTTTATTTTTATTTTATTTAAAACAGGAGAAATAATTCATTCTGGCTGCCATATTGTTTTAGAACAGGGTGAAGACAACAGGATACTCATTAAATGTACAATTATTTGCATTTTGTCTCCTCTGGGGGACTGGTGGGGCGCTGTTTTTCTCATGTAAACATTAATATATAATTCTTTTTATTACTTCTGTTGATGAAAAATGAGGGTTAGGATTTATCTTGCAGGAAATCTTTGTTTACTGCGTGTTCCCTCATGAAGCCTGACTTAAGTTGGAATTTATTCCCAACTTGTTCTTTGTTGTGGGTTAACAAAGGGGCCCATAAATCCTGCTTCCTCCGTGGTTCACTTTCTTTTTTTTATCCTGCTTTAAACTGTAAAATAATTCTCAGCCCTGAAACCACTTTAATTCAAATTTAACAATTATTCCCCTTAATTTATCTCTTTTCAACCATGCTCAGATTATTTAAACTCATTTTTCACTCCAGAGTTTCTACTTTGTGTACAGTGGCTCAGTTTGTCCAAATGATTTGACAGATTTGTATCGTACTGCCCATGTCTGGTCTGGTTTTTGGCCAAATCAGGTCAAAAACATCTCTGTTTTTTTTTTAATTGAAGTGAAATTCTCCTTAAACCTCTCTGGATTCATGTGTATCTGCATTTACCAGCAGTTAGGGATCCATCGGTCGTTAGGTGACTATGTGTCCCGGCTGAAATGTCGGAACCTGCTATTCCCTGTGCTGGACAATAGATAACATGCTGCAGCTATTGATCCCTGCTGGTATTTTAAGTTTTGGGTGAGGGGCGCTCTATCAGGTTTCCAGACACAACTGCTCAGTCTGCCTGCTGGATGCCAAACCTTTGCAGCCCCCTCCAGTTCCCAGAGCTCAGAGCTGCTCGGTTGTTTGTCAGTATTCTGCCAATATTTCCAATATTTGTCATAAATTCTACATGTTGTTCAGCACTTTTGTACTGCCTTAGATCCCTCAGAGCCCTGAAGGTTGAGAGGGGAGAAGTTTACATGCGAGGTCAGAGGAGAGAAGGTAAAGCAGAAGGAAGGAGTGCAGCCAGATAAACAAAAACATTTTTTTGTTTTTTAGTAAGAATTTAGTAACTTTTATCTCAGGATTCGAGTGTAACTGTGAGTGTCTGTCCCGACCTGACACCCAGTTTTGAGACATCACATTGGAGACATTGTGAAGAATAGATGCAAAGGCTAATTTGAAGCCAGCGAATCAGTCACCATTATCACAGTGAGAGACAGAGACCCTGGCAGAGGCGCTGATTACAGATACTGTGGTGGTATTTGAGAAATTGCCCATTTGGTAAATGCTTATGTTGTCTGAAGTCCTCATTTTCGTCGATGCCTTTCAGGGGATTTGTTTTTTAATTTAAAGAGACAAAAGAAATCAAGAAAAAAAAAGACATATGTAGCAGAGCACATAATCACTGACACACAACTGTTCAACAGTACATTTGAGCCTCACATCCGACCCTGATCAACACAATCCTCAAAACAAAAACACACGGCTCACAGGGGAAATAAGCAACAGTGAGCCTAATGATGGAAACAACTTAATGTGGCGGCAACATCGCCCAGACTCCTCCCTGACAGCGCAGTTTGGTATCGTGTGCATGCGTAATGTCCATTTGGGACGGGCGAGCTAATTTAGCGCGCCTGAGAACAACGCCGCGCGGCCCTAATGATCGCCGAGCCTCCGCCACGCTCAGAGAGCCGGCTGCAGGAGGCACGGACGGAAGACCGCCCTGACGTTAACGAGATGTCCTGAAGTGACGTGGAGTCCAACTCTGAAATATCAACCTGTTCTGTTGTGTGTTTTACCATCAAGACAAAGACATTTAAACACACTGAGATGCTGAGCTCCAGTCTAAATACTATCTAGTTAATAAGGAACACTGAACATGACACTGATGATGGCTGAGTCTAAATGAATCTGTCTGGCAGTGGCAGCATCTATTCAGAGACAAAGAGGTGGCTTTTCTCAGTGAATAACTGGTTCATGTCTGGCTTCAGTTTTTGTGTTGTGATGAACGTCACTTCTCTCATGAAGACATTTACATTTACAAACCCACACGTCCACATTGTTCACTTTTCCTGGACTCCACTTCAGTTCCTTCCTTTCATTCCAGCTCATCATCCTGTGTGTCATGGAGTCCATACAATTCAGACTCCAGCTCCTGAATTGATTGGAGAGGGAACCTAAAATTTTCCTCCAGTTGAAGAGGTGACGGACATGACAAGAAACGACAGACACTCGGCGATGATCGAGAATAACTGCTGTCACATCAATCAAACCACAGGAGAGGATATTGATAGACAAACTGCCCTTCTCCAAAAAGGGCCCTTTGCTAAGGTGCAGTAATTGATCGCGTGAACGATGAACCCCCAGACTGGAGTTCCGGCTGGCAGCGGTGGTGTGTCTCCAAAAGTCTTCCCCGGGGAAACATCTTCTGCACCTCGTGCCAGTGGCCTTTTCGGTAACGCTATATCCACATCAGAGAGCCTGGGCCCCATTGATTTAGCACTTAGCTCCATCGTCCCATATGAACAGTTATCATTTCTGGCTGGGGTCCAGAGTCCAGGCGTCAAAGTTACCGATCAATGATCTGAAGTTTGGGGAGAAAAAATGGGCTGGTGGTTCAGGATCAGGGCTAGATTACAGGAAGTGTGTTGTCAGCTGGGCACATGGACAGGGGAACATGCGGGGAGGTAATGGATGGCATTTTACTCATTAAACATATGAAACTGTAAAAGGTTAAAATGAAAGAAAACGGCTTAGACTAGATTGGTCCTAACTGAAGAAGCTTCATGGATGAATGATGAAACATCTCCAAGAATCTACAAGTTCAGCTGCATTGATGATGCAGTTCCTTGGATGATGACGACCTGGATGACTGAGAAGCCGCAGAGTCACAGAATATTCATGCTCAGTAAACCAACAGGCTCCAACATGCTGCTCAAACATTTGGTAAAGGGCTACAAGGAGCTGCTGCTTCTGGCTCTGGTGCATGAATGTGAATGTTGGAAATGAGTTGCATGTTGTGAATCCACAACATGCAACTCTAGGGATCTGGATCACAGACAGCCCCTTCTTGAACTCCTCTCATATCCATTGTTATTTGTCTTGTTCTCAGTACTATTCGAGAAACTGCCCTCCAACTGTCTTTGAAGAGTTCTGGTTGCACGACTAATTTCTGGACAGTCTGTTTAAGCACTCTCTTGGGAGTGTGGGGCAGCATGGAGAGCAGATGGGAAGTTTTTCTAGGAGATCATCTGCATGAGACTTGAGATTTGACCCCTTTCACAGGGGCCACAGTTTGTCTCCATGATTCACTAAATCTGAGACAGACCTGCACTGGAACAGGATATTTGTTACAACCTGTAACTGAAACTGCTCTCAACAGGTAACTAATTGGACAAAATGGTCAAGTAGTGTCCATGTTTAGAAGCAATGCAGGGTTACTGGGGAGATATTAGTGAGGTTCTGCACTTTTTTTTCATTTGAACGAGTGTTTTAGCTTCTTAACCATACCTCCATCCACCACTACTGCAACCTTATCCAAGCATGTTCCATGTGCAGGTATTTTAGAAGTACATTTTTAATAATTGAACGCGAGCATTACCATCGCATGCCATTCAGCATGCTGCTGAATCATCTGGTCTTAAAGTCCTCTCTGCCAATAAAGGTCGGCAGCCTTACGAGGAATCGAGAGGTAATTCTGATTAAGTGCTTCATTGCGCTGAAATCTGCAATGTGCCATTCTTTAATAATAGATCCTAATAAGCTGCTGAATCTATATTGGCTGTACTTAGCGCTCTCTTTTCCTGCTGCCAGATGAAACGGGACTCAGGAAAGTTTCTAATGTGCAAATACAGCAACCAGCACCTCTCAGACTTCTCTGGGAGGTAAATGCAAAGCGGCACTTTCAACACACTGGATTGGGACGTGCAGGTTATTTTTTAAGCTCAAATGTATTGATTGTTTCATCACTGAAGCGTTTGACATTTAAAACATCAAATTACAGGTCGTGTAAGTGTTCAATACATTATTTGTATTCATGAGCAGTGACTCAGTACTCATGTGCTGCACCCTCTGGATGAATATCCCTCCTTATTCAGTTTAAAAATAAACACATTTCTCAACCTAATATTTTTCTCCCCATAGGAAGTAAGTCCTGCTTAATCAAACCTTATTACCCTTTATTGGAAATACTATTAACACCGAAGCGGTTTCTGAGTGGAGTAATTTAGCATCTTCTTCCCACGGTGTCTAAAATTGGGACGGCTAAATGATGTTATCATTGCCTTGTTAATTCACCTAATAATTTCTCATTTATTTAGTCGATGAGATCTATAACTCAGCTTGCCCGGCTAATAGTCTACCTGTGGATTAAACAAATCACGCTTTTGGAAATACAATACTCCATAAGCCTCTTTTTTTTAGTTGTGTTAAGTAGCCTGCAATATTTTATGTCTCCTCAGCAACTCGGAGATGATAAACGAATTCATAAAAATTTAAATATTAATTATGTGCTTTCTCCTTTCAGCTGTTTTTCAGCAAACCTCCCCAGAACCACCCCCACCCCCCCGCTACATGCTGCTCAAGATTTATGTGTATTTAGCCTCGCTGGGCCGGCTGTTTTGCATGTGTACAAAAAGATCCTAGTCAGTCTCCCTGCAGCTGCAACAACCTCACACTGACTCCTCCTATTTGAATACAGCTGCTCAACATGCAGAAGCCACTTCTCACCAGGTCTGATGCAAACGCATTAGTGACAGTGGGAGAGTTGTAGGCTCCCTGTATGTTACCTTCAGACAGAAAGTCAAAGTAACGGGTTCGTAGTTAGGGTTAGTTAGTGTTGCCTCACAGCCAGAGGGTCTCCACTCTGAATTCAGGTCAAACTGAGGGTCTGGTTTGTGTGTTCTCCATGGGTTTTGTTCATTTCCCCCACAGTCTAAAGAACTTCATGTTTAGGTCAACTGGAGACTCCAAACTCACCCTTGACTGTGGCAACACTGTTTAGGTACAAACCGAGTACAGTGAGGCCTGGATGTTGTATTGAAACACAGACATGTGTACTGCTATTATGACAACCATCCAAAACAGCTGAAGTTAACAAAATAGCAAAAAGAGCTCAACAACACGCTTGGGTCAAAGCGAGTTAAGAAGCCAACAGTAAGCACACTCACATTTCTTATTCACCTCCACAACATCAGCTTTGACACAAACATGGAGCTCGAACTGCAGCTCTCGAACTCTGCTCAGTGGCTCGGCGTGAAGAAATGTCTCGTTGACCGTTTCTGCTGCATGTCATTCAATGATGAGAGGCCATATCTTATGGTCTCTAACTTACCTGTAAACTTGTATTTAAACTTCTGTCAGGTTCAAGAAGGAAGCTCTGAAACCACAGCGTGGAGCAATATCTACAATATACTCAGGGAATACCACTAATGAGAGCGAGTTTTTGTTTAACTTTGTTAACCTAAATGAAACAGCCTGGAGGCAAACCCAGCATATTATCATTTGCCTTCAGCTTAGTTTCTGTCAACTGATGTTCTAATCTGAGGAGAATCAAAGACAGGGGCAGAGAACTGACACACACACACACACACACACACACACACACACACACACACACACACACACACACACACACTCAGGCGTCAGAGTTCAGTGCTTCGTCACCTCCAGCGTTGTCCTTCGTGAAGGCACAATGCAAAGCAAACATTTATCTCTTCATATTTGCATTTAACAGTTGTATTTTAACCATTGAAGTCAAACAGCTTGAAACGATGATGGTGGCAGAGTTTACAGAGGAGCTGTAATTGTTCAGGATTAACATATGTGTGTGTGTGTCCCAGTCTGCGTTAAAACAGAACGACGACACACACACATACACACCACTCAACAGAGACACAACCACGATTCTGGATCTGTGTTTCAGGTTAAGTTAAACACTTAAGTGCACTTGGGTGTTTCTCCACATCTGAGGGCGATGCAGCGAGTTTGAACCCTGGTCAGGATGAATGGATCTCTGTTTGAATGCTCTACCACACACTTTCCTCCCACAAAACACGCATGTCAGTTGGAGACTTTAAATTTGTGTGCCACGTGAGGGCACAAAGTGTGTAAGATCCTGGATGGACTGAAAGTCTCCATATCCTTTAACTGACTCACTCATGAAAATGTTCCCACATCTATGTGCCTCTTTGCTGCTGATGGTAAATCAAAGGGTTTTCCTTCTTGCATCTGTTTTATAAATGATAGATATTATCTCTTTTTCTGGTGTCTATTGCTTCAGTTTACCACTCGCACTTGATGCTTCGCAGCCAATCAGCCCCAGAAAGATTGCATCACGACGAGCTGCGGATTTATCTTCAGCGGCCCGACGCCAAATAAAGTACATGCCATTTAATGTAACACAAGTAATATTAGCAGTAAGAGGCGACCAGGAGGGAAACTGTTAAACTCGGGCTGTACATCTCCGTTTAAGAGGCCTCGTAAAGATCCGCACAGCCCTGTGCTCTAAGCCAGGAGAAAATTGGGTGCCATTGCAACAAATGAATACCGCGGTGTCTTGGAGGCAAATGAAAACCCTTCACTGTGAGTGGATCCGAGCAGCCAGGAGTCATCGTGGGCTCTCCCTGGTGTCACCTCCAGCCTATTAGTCTCTATAAAGAATGATGAATTAGAGACAGAGGGGGAGGAGAGCCTCAGTACAGACGCCGAAGATGGGGGTCATAAGAATGATAAAGTGAACAGCGTGAGCGCTTTAATGGGCGACGCCAGCAGCGAGGGCGGAAACAGGGAGGGACATGAAATCTTAAAGAGGGGATTTCTGTTGTTCCGCAGGCCAACACAAGCAAACGCAGCGCTTCATGTGAAGCTCAGTCAGTTCTCTGTCAGGACGTTGCAGGTCGGCGTTGTTGTTATTTTTTGCCTCTGACGATGGATGATTGACAGGTTGGATAACAAACAGCAGATGGGATGGGAGACAAGACAGGACAAACTGATCTGCTGCGTCAGACATACTGTTCTGCCTGCTCGTGACACAGATACGACATTTTGATGCTGAGATATAACTGAGATTCAAAACCCTTTTCATTTTTTTTCTCTGCTGTCTAAATTTTTTGTGCAGTAACATTAAAGACTATTCCATTCGATTCTATTCTATTTTTGTCTATTTTTTTACCATATGTGTATACTGTGCTTTCATTTCCTTTATAAAACTCTTTTTGAACCTACTATTTTGCATACATCATTTGGAGAAATTCACACAGGAATTCTATTAGGCTTATGCTCCATTGTATCTATATACATGGTAAATAGAGCTATGTCACCTCGTCATATCCTTACCCCCTCCTTCATCCTACTGTATGTGTGCTGGACAGCAGACCAGGCCCCTGTGAGCGTGTTTTGGTGTGAAGAGAGTGAGATACCAGTTGGAAGGAGGTTCACTGTCCACTGTGAGTTTTATCTGAGCTGCTGATGCTGCTTCGTGTTGAAACCATGCAGTGGTGAAAGTTTTTACTGTGAAACAACCCCAGGAAGCAGCACGTCTGCAGAGCAACACGCTGGTTGCTCTCAGCGTTTGGCATCTGTTTGACTTTCTGCAGGATGCTCAGCAGAGTGACCAACTTCTTAATTAAAATATCACGAGTTTGTTTGGCTGCAGTCAGCACGTATGAGGCCATATTAAACCAGGTTAATGATTATTATAACTTAAACTCAATCACACCGGAGGGCGAGAGAGCACACTTCATTACAATTATAAAGAGAATTTCCTCTGAAAGTAACTCATACAATGGGATTTCTAATGATCAGAAAACAGCATTTGTTATTTTGAGATTTTTACGACTTTCACTGTTATGGTCCAAAGTGAAGAGACGTTTTGTGGTCCCCAAATTAAACCTAAATGTAGAAAATGAAATGTTCGGCCAACTTTTCCGACTGTGCACTTTTGCAGAATGAAAACCCTTTTAATAACACCAATATATTGTGTGTTTGAGGTCTTGGCGGAGAGATTGGCGTGCCTTCATGGGTCATAACATTAACAACTGGTGCACGCAGATGAGTCCGGCCTTGGAAATAAACCTTTTGCCTCCCGAGATGAGAGTCAATCATATCTTTACTATGCGAGACGGTGAAAACAAATGGCCATCATATAATATTCGGAAAGAAGAAACACTTAGTCTGAGCTCTTAATGGGTCTTTGTCTTGCAAAAACCTTTCATCTGACGTTGATAAACGAGGCGCAGTCCTACCTGGAATAACAGCTTGTACATTACTTCAGTGATAATGGCTGAACCGAATGAGGTCATGTTTTTTTTTCCTTTTCTCTTTATTCACATTAAAGTACTCCCACTCGGCTCCGAGGCTGTATTTCTTCACAGAGGCAACAGCAAATACCGACTACTTGCTTTTCAAATCCTACAAAGCTAAAATCCATAGTCTTAAAATTAATTGAAAAGACCAGTACGACCATAGATCATACATCATAAATCTGCAACCGTTGTCAATAGATTTAAATATTTAAAACGAAGAAAAGAGACTCGGCTACAAAGAGCTCGCAATCTTTCTGCAGACATGTGGCATTTATCCTGCTCTGCAACAACAAAAACAAATCAATAGCAATTAAATTTCGTTGCTTTTAGATGCTGAATTTACAGTATGTGTGTCTGAGTGTGCATCTTAGGATTTTGGGATAGAGATAAGATGAAGCCTGTGGCATGATCAGAAACAGTGCCATCACTGCACTGGATGCTATGAAAAATGTGTTTCTCCACTTTTTTGTGCAATCTTCATGCTTTCATTGAGCGGTACATTTTCATGTGTTGTTTTTTTTCCAATATATTTCTTAATTCTTAAAACTGAGAACGTCTCCATATCATCCTAATCCTAACACCATAGTGAGTGATGTGATGACACAGGATTTATGTGTAGGCAGGTACTGGCATCAGTGATGAATGGTTATGACTCAGATTCTTGAGTAAAACAGACAGTGTGTCTATAGAGAGGGGGGTGCAGAGAGTGACACATCCTCTGTGAGTGTGTTAACCTCGGCGTGTGAACCTGCAGCGTCCTCCTCCCTGCATGGATCGCTGACAGCTGAGAGGCTAAGTATTGTGTAATTGCAGGAGCCGTGGCAACATGCCGTGCAATCATACGCTAAGTGACTATTAATCATTTTGGTGACAAATAACAAAATATAGGAGAGACGTGGGAGGGGACGTGGATGTGATTGATGCTCTGCAGGAAAAGTTGTCTCTCCTAATAGCTGATAAGGCATCCTCCTTGAAGTCTGTGTGCGTGTGTGTGTGTGTGTATGTGTGTGTGTGTTGTTTTGTGTCCTCTTTAAAAATCCATTTGAAAAATGCGACACCAGCTTTGACAATATAATTGCGCCTATGAAATTAAAACCCATTATGGAAATTTGAAGAAGCAATTAAAGCCAGACTGGTGTGTGTGTGTGTGTGTGTGTGTGTGTGTGTGTGTGTGTGTGTGTGTGTGTGTGTGTGTGTGTGTGTGTGTGTGTGTGTGTGTGGAACATGTGGTTCTGTTTTCTCTCTCTGCTCCTCCCTGACATGTTAAATGCTTCTTTTGACAGAGATAAGATGCTGAGTCACGCCGTGTTTTGATGAATCTGCTGCCAATCAAACGAGCCGAGGTCTGTCCAATAAATTGCACAATCATCATCTTATCGCAGCTTTTGAGTCTGACAACTTTACACAATCAGGAGACAAGTTGTGGGATCAACATTATTAAGAAGATAATCCCGTTGAGCTTGTAACACGCTGCAATGAAGTTTGAGTACCGACCACAGACGTGTTGAGCAGTGGCTGATGTCACTGTGAACCTTCTCACTTTTTAATGTGTGAATGTGAATTCCTGCCTCCACCATCAATGCTCATTTTTTAACCACTGAAGTTAGTCAAGGCTGAGAGTATGTATGTGCATGTGTGTGTGTGTGTATGTATGTGTGTGCATGCGTGTGTGTGTGTGTGTGTGGACATAAGCAGTTTTGGGGCTGTTGTGTCCCATTCAACACCAACAGACTGGAAGCTGCGGCTCTGCAGCCACTTCACACTCATTTAAACTATGGCGTCACATCCTGTTTGAATCTGGAGCCGAAGATAAGAAAAGAGAGAGAAAACCCTCAGACAGTCTCTCCAATTACCTCAGATCACTTCACAGCTTGAGTTGATATTAGGCACAAGCCTCTCCTGCAGGAGAGGAGAAAGTGGCTCGCAGTGGACAACACAATTGCTTTTTGTTGGGCAACACACACACACACACACACACGTCTGTCATCCAGAGCTCTCTCCTCCTCCATCCTGTACGTTCTCCATCACTGGGTGATTAGGGCTGGGGGATGATGGATGGGGGCAGAGAGGAGCTCTTTCTTTGCTTCTTCTCAGGCCTGCGTGTCATGGCCACGCTCCCCAGCGCCCATCAATCCGGCTCGGCGGCCTGGAGAAAAGCTGCGTCCAATGATGCCACGGCACTTCAGACTAAAGATGAAATGAGAAGCATGAGAGGTGGAGGAGGAGGAGGAGGAGGAGGAAGGAGCAGGAGAGGGAATCAGAGGGAGAAAAGGAAAACAAGCTGTTCGTGCTGACATCAAATGTACCTCAGAGGGTCGTCAAGAGGAAACGGCGAGCGAGCGGCGTCCCGGTACGAGCGCCTACAGACGGGAAGTCGGGGTGGGGGCGGTGAGGGTGGGTGAGGGGGGTCAGATGAGCTAATGCACAGGGGAGGAAGGAGAGAATCACCTCTTCCTCCTCTTGATTCGACTTGATTTATGTGACGACTTTAAAAACATTAGGCACAAATAAAATCACAGAGCATCGCTTTGAGTAGTAAATCAAAGACTTATCACTGGGATGTGCACGATGTCAAGGCGGCAGAGCAGCATCTCATGAAACGCTAAGTGATAATGTGTGAATGCGTGGAGATGAAGATCAAATAGATTCATTATTATTACATCTAAGTGCTTTGGTATTTACAGCCTGACGAGGTGTTTATAGGATTCAGTTTGAGTGCTGAAGATCTTTGTCACTGATTATGTCAAAGCAGCTGAGGTAACTCTGTTATTTACATTAGATACTTACATCCTGATCCTGATGGAAGCTTCATAAAGAAACATAAACAAACTCCTCACACACTTCCACTGGACGTGTCGCACTTTGCTGGATATGGAATGAACGAAGACAAAGCTAATCCTGCAGATTATGCTGAAATAAATGTTTGACTCAGTCTGGCTCTGAATGAAGCAACACCCTGGTGATAGGGATGAAGGCGTGCTGCATGTTCCCGCATGGAACGTCCTGATCACATTTCCTCCACATTAACAGAGGAAGACTCCTGTTTTCAAGTAATGACATGAAATCCAGCATGTTGGTCAGTAAGCATTCAGAGAAAAGGAGTAAGGGAGTAAATCTGTCACTGAACAACATAAAACCAGGCCACAGTGTTGAAGAACAGAGAATAGTACAAGAATATGATAGAAGAATATCAAAAGATAAGAATAGTGATAGTGATACTAAACCTGCTTTTACAGCTGTTTCTAAAACACAATCACAAGTTTTCATATGTTTTATGGTCAATTTCTGTCTAAATAAAAAGTGTATCAGTGATCGTTTCCATAACAGTCATACATTATTAATGGATATCAGGAACTCCGGAACATCTCTGCAGTTCATCACCCATTTGCTTCTGAGATGGAATCTTTTTATTAATCTATTAAGTGAATCCAACTCACAGGTTCCCTTGAACATGTTAATGTGTGATGAGAAACAAAACCTGTCTCCTGAACTTTAAAGTTTCTGTGCCAAGTTTGTGACTCTCACAAAGCTCAGGGTTGAAAAAAGAAAAGAAAAACTCTCTTTAAAGGACAATAACTATTAATTTTGCAGCTAAACTACAAATCATTTCTCTTTGTGCACCAGCTGACTTTTCAGACTTGCTCGAGTTGTTGTATCTATCATAGTGAACGCCAAGTTTGCATCTGTCTTGTCAGTGTTACATTATCATTGTGTGGTAATGCAGTTTAAGAGCAGAGTGATTTGATTTAAAGCCTCTGCACTGCATTACCTCATACTGATAATGTAACTTTGACAAAAAATGAAGGTTGACTTGATGCTCGCTGTGATCTATTACGCCAGTCACGCAGGCCTAACGGTCCTTTAAAAGACAGTCAAAGCAGAAGAGTAATGAATGGAGACCAACGGTTACTAGCAGCAGTAGAAATGTGGATTGTAAAACCCTGAGTCGGGTCGAGTCGGGGCGTAGGAAAAACCCTGCATGATACGTTGTAAACAGACTGACAGATGCAGCTGCACACGTGAGATAATGTATCCAATAGTCTGCAGCAAAGTCTTTGTCCTGATCAGTATTTTAATGAGATGTATTTCCTCACAACAAAATTCTGTTCTGTGTGGAAGAATATCTTTACGACTCTGTCCTAGATTCAAGAAAGCATCAATCCGCTCGTCACGATCCATGAAGACAGCACGAGCTGCCATCAGTTAACCCTCGGGTCCTGTTGGAGGCATTTCCATCCACCAGGACTCATTTTTCACTCTAATTTAGCCTCAGCTTTCAGTATGTCACATCAAATGATGACTTTTGGTCACGAATCTTATCTGCATGTGCATTTTTTAAAACTGATTTAAGAAAAATGAAATCAAAAAACATATCCTAATTTAATGTTAGGGACAAAAGACAGGTCAAAGAACTCCAGTCTCCAATCCTTCATTAAAATGAAAATCTGTCATTTTGTTTTGGATTTGTTGTCAAATCTGTTACAGCCTCATATCAAATTGGCTTTTAAACCCTAAAAATAATTCAACATTTAGTAGTTTGATCAGAACTGAGGTTGATGAAAACATTCACTGGATATTTTTTCAGGCTGTTTTGTCCTAACAGAGCAAGTCCTCCTAGGCTCCATTCTCCATTCTAATGTGTAAATTTGTTGGTTTAATCCCTCAAATGTGCAGTTCAGTTCATTCCACAGTTTGTCTTGTCTCACCAGAGCAGTGACTGTAGGTGGTTTGATTTATTGACTCTCCTTTAAAAACGTTTTTATTTTCCTTAAGTCCTCGACACCAGAAAGCAGCAGGGAAGAGACTCCTGACAGGTTGACTGGCAGCAATGTCATTAATGCCCTTATGGCAACTGTCACGGACGTGCCTGTCACATCCGCTCAGCCTGAAGACACAGTATTTAATTGAACTGTCATCTTCGGGTCAGAGTAATACCGTTCCAAATGGCAGGACAGTGACTACGATCACCTCTGACAGCAATTACAAACGAATCCGGCTGCACATCAGTTACATCGGCCGAGTCTCCCACGTCACATTGATTGTCCCTTATCAATCAAAGTGTCATTTGTGGAGAGGCGTTAACGTGATGAATGGTCAGCTGGTCAGGTAACCGTTCACGTTTTCTAATGGATAAATGATGATTTTCATTTGGCAAATCTTCCGCCTCACTGGGAGTTGTGCTCTTTGCATTGGAAGTTATGGTTTGTTAGTTTGTAGCAGTAGTAGCTTCAATGAGAAACTATCTCTATATGAAGCACTGTGTTTAAGGGTTAAAGCCAAACAAATGATGCATTTCTGCAGTTTTATCATGAAACCGGTTCAAACTAATCCACTCAGTGCATGGATGTAACTCCTCTTGCAATTGATGCTCGACATTCACACGGAGGCCAAAGTGTTGGTGGAGCTGGACGTGCTTCAGTAATTGATGGTCGGATGTGTTTTCCCACCGATAATGTGTCTTTGCTGTCATGGGGTTGCTGCTTTCCTTCCTCTCACTCCGTCAGAGCCCTTACTGTCAAAACAGCACATGTGTCTCCCCAATGAAGATGGATGACCGTGTGTCGGGTGGAGACGGAGGGATGCAGAGGAGGCGAGGAGTGGGTGGGGGTCAAGATGGAGAGAGAATGCAAAGAGGATCGACAGAGACCAAACGGAGGCGGGGAAGGAAGAGACGCAGCCGGAGAGAGAGAGAGAGAGAGAGAGAGAGAGAGAGAGAGAGAGAGAGAGAGAGAGAGAGAGAGAGAGAGAGAGAGAGAGAGAGAGAGAGAACGGCAGGAGAGCCATGCAGGGAGGCAGAAGAAGGAGGCACAAAGATGGAGGGAGGTTGCGGCACAGATTGAGGCGTTTCCTATGCAAACGGAGCCGTTACTATGTGATGTTTCCTGTTCGGCCGCGTTGGCCTTGGACCAAAAAACAAAGAATGGGAACTTTTATTTTGATAGGCTCCCCATACGCGAGGCTCCAAAACACATCAACCATCAGCAGTTCTTCCTCTTCCATTCTCGTGAGAGCCTCGTTTTCAAGGCTCACTCACTCAACACAAACACGCAAATTCATCACGTCGATCAAACTTCACGACAATTACAAGGACAAATTCAGTCATGATAGTGTCCCTGAGCTTGTTTAATGTCATCCTTTACAATTATGTTTTAACCTCAAAGATTCAAAGAATTAATTGAATTGACATGAAATGAAAATGGGACTCAGCAGGATCTCAGACCTCAGTCATGAGATGCAGCATCCTGGAGTGTTTTGTTCATCCTCTCACCTGGGAGTGAACCAGTTCACCTGTGGAATGATCCCAACAGGCATCTAAACAACTGTAACACAACAGGAAACTCCCACAGACCTCATGAGAACACAGCTTTAAAACTGCTGCACGAACACACACACACGCTCCCACCCAGTCCCAGGCATGAAGCCTCCCTTCCCTTCCTACACCATCCATTAGCGTTGACCTTTGACCCGAGCAGTTGTGATCATGTGATTGTGCAACACAGAGGTCACGGCGGCTTGTCAAAACAGCAGCGTTGATGCGTGACTGTGTGGTAACCTAGGTGCCAATCTGTTTGAGGTGATGTCCATGACTCACTCACTCCTTCAGCGTGAATCTGGGAGCCCAGAGCTGTGTGTGTGTGTGTGTGTGTGTGTGTGTGTGTGTGTGTGTGTGTGTGTGTGTGTGTGTTTGTGTGTGTGTGTGTGTGTGTGTGCAACTCCATCTGAGTGAATGTTTGCCGCTGTGATTATTGGAAATATGGAAATTCATAATGCAGCTGTGGAGGACTCTGAAAGCCTGCTAAGCACTTGTAATGCATGGCTGCTTGATGTGATCTCTCAGAGTGTCGTTGAGCGTTTTTCTGGGTTTATTGTGTTTTCTACACCAGTTTGTTTTTACTGCAACTTTTGACAACAAATGATGCATTAATAGAGCTTCTGTGACTTGGGAAGAGCACGTCGCAGCAGGGCGATCTCCTCTAGAGCACATCAGGAGACAGTAACAAACGATCTGGATCACAGCTGACTATCTATCTGCCACTGTGTGTGTGGAAACCATGGAGACAGAGGACAGAGATCGTCTATCACGAGTGGTTTTGGACATTTCCAAAGATGTTTTGACTCTTTTGTCTCCTTACAAGTATGAGAGCAATGTGTAAAATGTAAAACTGCTATCTCTGTCACCCAAGAGACCAAAGTTTACGTGGCTTTGGCAAACACAGAGAAAAGATAGCGATCCATACTATGAAAAATGTTTTCAGCTGTACCAGTCTTTTGTTTGTGGGATGTATTGCTTCTGACTTCCCTGAAAAAGAGATCTGCAATCTCAGTGTGACCTTCCGGGTTCAAGAATGTCTCAATGAATATATCAAATAAATAAATAAATAAAACTAAACTCAAATTAAATCTGGGTCTCACTTTCTAAGATCTCCCTGTTGATTATAAAATACCCACTAGTTTACCCTTTGTTCCACTGACATATGACAATAGATCCTGGATAGAAATGTTTGGAATCAGAGCTACATCTACTCCATCACTGAACCCTTTACTTCATGTTTGAGCTCCGTCACTGTCTCCACAAGTCTGATCTCTCTCCTAGCCGAAGCCTAAAAGTCACACAATGAAATTTCTTAATGTGCCGGAGGCTGCAGGCCGCAGATAGCGGAGATAAGTCAGACCGGGAAAACACTTAAATCATAATGCCAAATGGAGATTTGTGTCATGTTGGCCTGAGAACAAAGCTTTTAAAGCATTTGTAGCTGAAACGTTCCATCAAACTAAAAATGTGCGAAAGAGAAAAGTGAGATGGTGTCATGAGGTCCCGAGGAGACGGGACACGAGGCTTGGAGTGGACGGGAAATCATTCCAGCACTGGGAGAGTTCCTCTCTGCATGCTGCTCCAAACTGAGACGTGTCAAGTCCTTTTCTCTGAGGAAGAGTCAACAGTAAGCGATCCGTCATCGGACCGGAGCGACTCTTGTTTACCTTGTCAGTGGTGAAGGACGACAGGGTTTGTTTGTGTAGCAGCCGCTGTGATTCAGGTAGCGAATTAGTTGGAGGAGATTGGAAGCAGGGAATATTCCCTGACACTAATGAATATCAGTTTTATTAGGATATGATTGCGGCCATCAAAAAGGTTATTGCTTTCATAACATTGTATATTAAAAACAATTTAATCTCTTCCTTGTAAACAGTAATTCAATCTCTTTCAAGCTGCATCCCGTGTGATTGATGGTAAAAGAATAAGTATATCATCCATACGATGTCAGCAGGAGACAGCTGCCCTATTTCAAGTCCTTTGACAAGTGGAGACTATTTTTTCTGGACAGAACAAGAAAAAAATCTTAAGGGCAAAAAATAAATACCGGGTTTGGTATTTTGTTTGAGAATCTAAACGGTCAAAGGTGACGTTTTCAGGTGACGGACATGGTCCCTCTATGAGGTCACACACCTCATCAGCTTTGATGGAGTGTAATGTTTCCTGAGATGATTAGAAAATGGAGGCTGACCTCACATGTCCTCGTTTTGGCCACTGCCACTGATCACCTCTGCGCCTTTGTTTGGTTTTTTCTCCTATGACTCTCGGCACAACTGTGTCCCAGTTTGACCAGACTAAGAAGAAAGAGCCTGACGGGCAGAAAGAGAGAAAGAAAGAGAGACAGAAAGAGAGATAGATAGATGGATGGATAGATAGAAAGAATGAGCGATGAAGGCGAATGGAGAAAGAGAGAGACAGAGAGAGAGGGAGAGAGAGAGAGAGAAGCTTTTAAAAGGATTTTGTCGGTTATTGACTGGTTGCACTCTTCAGCTAATAGCCATTTAAAGATTATGGGCCTGCTGGTGGAAATCAAGGCCTCCATTGTTTGCCTTATTGCATTCTGGCAGATGGGGGCTGACACAACAACACGCAGCATCCCTCCGGGCACGCTCGCCGAGCACCGACCCTCCATCAGCAGATCTCCTATTGAACTGGCCCTAATAACTGGCCATGAATTATTAATCCACGGACCATATTGAAGACAGAGAGGCAGGAGGAAAAAACAAGGGAGGATTGTGGGCCGTTTGCACTGAGTGTGATTGGCGTACAGGTGCCAGTCGACGGAAAAAAGGTCCGTTCAAAAGAGTCCCAGGGCGGCCATTTCTCGGAACGGGGAGGACATTCCGATAACTGGCACGGGAAGATAAAATATATATTCATTAAATGTCAGATTGCTGATGAAATGGGTCCGATCCATTAGTGGGTAGCGGAGCGGCCGGTTAATGTTTCCCGGTTGTTCTTGGGTTGGGTGGCTTTTAGTGTTGCTCTGGATTGCTGCTGGAAACAGGATCATTCGATCCAAGCACCAAAAAAAAAAAAAGAAAAGTTTTGCAGGAGTGAGAGCAGGTGTTGTTCAAAATAAAAGGGAAACACTTTGGAAATCCGAGTGCAGTGCACCTGTTGGTGAAACCCAGTAACTGTTTTGTGCGTTTCAAGTCACGCGAACCCGATCGCGGATTTCCAGTTTGCACGTCCTGCGTCCTCCGGTCAGGTGATTTATTTGCAGGGATTAATTACGCTGTTTGGCTGGAGCCGCTGCTCTGCTCCTGAGCCGCCACACAAAGCGCCAGCAAACAGAGTTCATCACGAGTTGGTCTGAATTTGAAAGTGATTAGTTGGTTCAGCCAAATAATCCGGATTTAATAAATGAAAGTTGGATTTAACATCCAGACACACACACACACACATTACTTTGCATATTTATCGCTATCTTAGTGAATGTTGTTGTTTGTGTGACAAATCAAAAATATCTCAAAAATATCTCAAAACAATTATTTGAAATTACATATAACATCATGAACTTCATCTGTAATTTTATTGTAATTGCATAGTTTACAGAGATAAAGAAAGAAGTATGCATCTTCAAGTCTGTCCTCATTGAACCATATCTAAGATTTCTGTTTCAATCCTGGTTGTTGACACTCGTGAAAATCACAGTTTATTATTGTTATGATACTTTCTTCTCTTCTGCCTCATTAAATCCGTGTTCCATGTCAGTGTTTCTGTCCGTTTCCTCTCTCATGTTCTTGTTCTGGTCGTGGCAGCTCCTGTGAAGTCATTACAGTTTTCACCGGTTTGAGGATACTGTTTGGCCTGAGGTCTGTAAGCAGAACTTACCCGAGAAGAGGTGCCAAGAAGCGACTTGTCAAAACATGTCACATCAGCCGTGTTATACAATATGTAGGGATCGTGCTTCAAACCGTGCCGACAGAAACTTCTGCGCGGCCTTATTTGATCTTTATTTTGACTCGCAGGTCTTGAGATTAGTGTTTACTTAGTTCCTGAAATGACAAACGTGTGTCCAGGCTGAGTCTGCAGGTCTGTGGTGGCTCTTAGTGAGACACTGAGTAGCACATTATAGGACATGGCTTTGTGTTTGTCTACATCTGAGCCATAAGACTGCAGAGGCTCTGATAGTCCATGTAAGACTGCATTTGGAATTTCTCCATCCCTGTTTCTGTTTTTTCCCTCTCAGAGTGTGTCAGCCCGAAGCTCCCAGTGAATTAAAAAGCCTTTGGCAGGGCTGTTCTCGCTTCCCGTTGATTCAAAATGAAGTCTACTCAGTGCCTGATGAATTGAATTTCCTGTGTCAAAAGCCTGCGATTTCAAAGAAAATAATGAACAACGCCCGAAGAATCCCCTTTCAGATTTCATTATGAGGGAGAGGTTCTAATTGCGAGGAAATTAAATTTACATTGCTTTCTCTTTCTACAAGTTACTCGGCTGCCGCTGATAACGTGCTGAGGTTTGTTTCAGCTCGACGCTTTGTGTCCTTTTAAAAGCCAATCATCTCCTGCTCTCAAACCACAGCCGGAATAACACAATCAGCCGGGATCGGGCCGCTGACCGGCCGCGGCTGCAGGTTAACACACATCAGAGAGACACCGGCATGAGTCTTCCCTCATCTCTCTGCCTGAAAGCTGCTACTTGGATGACTGCCCCCATTTCATCAGATGCACAGACATGAGGAGCATGAAGGCAAACTGCAATAAGCGGCTGAAAGAGAGCCAAGAGAGAAGACAAATAGAGCTGGATGTGTGCCAGAGCTGCTACACCCTCGCTCGCAGGGATACCTGCTCACATCCAGTTCAGCCAGTTGATGAAAACACTTATTCTCTGCATGACGAGTGTCTGCAAATGTGGCTGAAGTGTAAATGTGACTTTCCACAAAAGCCTTCTGTGACCACAGATGATGCAAACAAATAAATAAATGAATAATGAAGACGTTGCTAAGCAGAGACCATTGTGTCATTTCCTGTTTGGGTTTTCCCCAGGAAAGACCTGCCTGACATCACAGACATTAAACTCTGATGATGTGGCTTCACTGACCTCAGCAGACTGACGGTCGGCTCCAGAGACGAGCAAAAGCGTTTCAGTGAATTTACAGTCCGTGCAGATGGAGTCACACACTGTCTGCTCTCAACCCGCTGGCAGGGCTGATCACCAGCTCGATGGAGCAAACTGCAAACTTTAATCAATAGTTTCAAAACCTTTTTCTCAAAACAACTGTGTTGTCCTATAATCCAGCTGAGCTCCATCTCACAGAAACAGTATGTACTGAAATACCTTTTCTCACAAAAAATGACTTTAGGCCGTTAACTGTCTCTTAATTATTCATTAACATGTCGGTGTGTTTACACAACGCTAGAAGCCGAGCAGAAGCGTCCAATGAATCGTCTGGGCTGCTTTGTAGGTGGATTCAACTGTTGAACACCTCATTGAATATTTAAAATGAGAACACACAGAGTGTACACTAGACAGTTAGCATAATAATGTTCTGCACACAAAAGTAAAATGAGCTTAATCATGGGCCATGACAGTGTTATGTGGGTGAATGCTGCCTCCTCTGTGTGTGTGTGTGCGTGTGTGTGTGTGTGTGTGTGTGTGTGTGTGTGTGTGTGTGTGTGTGTATAGAGGGAAAGAGTGAGAGAAAAGAAAGAGAGAAGGAAAACGCCTGCAGGCAAAGAATGAATAGGACGTGGAAGTGGGGTGGGTAGACAGGGGCTGGGGCAAACACAGAGCAGGTCAAAATGAACACCATCTGGGTACATGAAAGGGAGGGAGGTGGGGGGGGGGGGGTGAGGAGAGGGGGAGGAGGGGGAGGTGGAGGAGGGGAGGTGAAACAAAACAAAAGCACCAGCGCTGCCAGCATGTAGCCAACAACACCGCCACCACCTCCAGCACCGTCAGCGCCACCACCTCCCCGTCAGGTGGAGGAGGACTCGCAGGGCTCGCCATCACTCATTCAGACCCCCTCCTCTCCTCCCCCCTCCTCCTCCTCACCCCTCCTCTCTTCTCTTATACCCCCAGGGACTCAGATCATTGCCAAAGGAGCCACAGGCCACTTGCAGGCTGACAGTCAGCCTCTCTAATGGGCCTGGCTGTTTATTTTGCACTGCTTGGAAGTGGATTAGCTGGAGGTAATTATGGTTAATGATCTGCCCGCCTCACCCCGCTGATCTGTAGTCACCCGTTTGCTTGGCTAGTAGCAGCGAATAGCCACCGGCACCATTAATATGGGATAATGTTACCTATTAGAGCGGCAGGAGAGAGAGGGGAGATGGAGATTTGTCAGATGGATCCGAGTGTGAAGCGTTTCACGGCGCGGTGACGTGGATGGATCCATTTTGCCGAGGTTCAAGGAGCTTTTCAAATTACAATTTGATTACGTCCTCTGACATGTTGTTGTTTAGTGAGGGAAGGCCTGCAAGCGCAGGCTATTAACTCCCTGATTAACTATGACGGGATTTGGTTTGAGAGCAGGAGGTGTCTGACAAGTGTTTGAAGTGTTGGATGTGTTGCTGCAGACATGATCTGAACATTTACTGAGACAAAGTATTTCTGCTTTCTGAAACCACTTTAGGCTGAATACTGTAAGTGTCAATTAAATGTAGATGTCAGGAATGAAACAAAACAGGGAAGACAGTGTTTTTCTAAATTGTTAATTGTTAAATTGCTCCCTTTTAGATTTTTGTTATTGCATCCTGTCATGTAGGCTAAAGACTGATCTCGATCTCATTTTCAACATTTTAACTTCACAAAATCTTCCCAGGGCTGCAGAGTCGTTTAGCTTTCCAATAAACTGATGTAATTTATAATCAGCCCAAATAAACGGCAGACCTCGTTGCTAATACGTTGATACTTGAAATTGTGTTTGTCATGAAGAGGAATTGCAGTCCAGTTGAGCAATTTTAATTTCAATTTCATTTCAGTTTGACTTTATTATCTGAGAAGAATTCAAGTGAAACCTCTGTATCAGCTTTAAGGGTTTGAGAACAAAACAAAAGAATTTTCATAATTCTTAATGCCAGAATAAAGAAATGGAACTAAAAGGTGTAATAATATTAATAAAGATGCAATAATACTGGTTAATAATGATGTTTTGTCACAAACACATCAGAGGTGTTTTTACCTCTAATTTTAAAGCGGATGTTGTTAATAGTTGCATTTAAGAGGAAGATTAAATCAGGAAATGTTCACACTCATCCTAAACTCTTTTAGCGGGGCAGTATGTATTACAGGAACGTGAGACCTTCCTCTTTAAAACACGCACACACACTCACATCTGGACACACACACAGCGGCTGTGTAGACGGTCAGTCAAGCAAAACCAGTGAGAACAACAAAAAAAAAAACATGACGTCTTGTGTAACCCGCTTTTTTCACATTCATCCATCTTGAAAATGCACCAGTAATAGCAACAAAGTGGTTTTTCCCCCCAAAATGAAGTTTTACTTAATCAAATCAAGGGTCAGAGAAACATATCTTCGCGTGAAAAGGACAGGACACATCAGGGTTAAACCGATTACGTCCTGTTAAACAGGCATTTCAGAGTCTCCATCTCAGACACATTTTCCTGCCTTTTCCAGTAATTTTTGAAAGCCTTCAAGCTGTAATAAAATATCACTTTTTGTGCATTTGTGCATTAAACACTCTTGGTCTCATTGCATTTTTCTGATGATAATCTCATTTCCCCCGAACCCTCCCCTTGGTCTATTCCCATCTCCCCTTTTAAAGCACTTTGCTCCTGTTTCAGTGAAGATGACACTGACTGGGTGAGGGAGGGGTGAGGGAGGGGAGGCTGCAGGAGACCTGAGCCTAACAGGCCCAAATGGAAAGCTTTAGCTGGGGCCTTGTTCTGCAGGTTACGTGGCGTCACGTCTCATTTTGACTGAGCTGGAGACTAGACCCCCTCCTGCCCCCTCCCACCACCATCCTCTCAGGGACCCTCGTAAAGTGCTCTGATGCTTCATAATGCAGATCATTACCCAGAATGCTGTGGAAGACCCCAAGTCCCCACTTAGTTGGCGAGCCTCCCCGAGCCCCCGTCGTGTTATGTATCCCTGCAGATCCCCCGCAGACGCTCTGATTGTCCATTCCTGCCCGCCGGCTTTATTGACACTAAGTTGCCCCCACAAGGCGGTGTTAATACGCACGACAAAGATGCCTCTTCCCCTCTGTGTCAAGCAGAAGCCGGAGGTTATTGAAACATGGAACCATAAAGCTAACGGAGATATGAGAGAAGATGTGATTGCACCAGGTAACTGTCACCGATCACGATTGCTGATGGAGATGGTAACGAGACCTCATCCTGCACTCTCAACTGAAATTAGCCACTCCATAGAAAACCCTGTTGCTTTAAACCATGTTACTTTTAACAGGAAGTTTTGACTTGGAAAACATTTAGCTATGCTGTAGAATTTTCTGAAAGTCATCACTTCATATGAATGGTTGTCTGAAAGTTGAATACACATAAATTTGGGCAGCACAGTGGCTTAGTAAACAGTGTTGTTGCATCACAGCACAAAGGTCGTTGATTTGCATGTTTGCATGTTCTCCCTGTGTCTGCGTGGGTTTTCTCCAGGTGCCCTGGTTTCTTCCCACTAACACGCATTAAGCTTGATTTGAGAGTAAATAACTAAATCGAGGTGTGGGTGTGAGAGTCAGTGAGTGTGTGCCATGTTATGGACTGGAGACCTGTCCAGGTGTTGTCTGCCTTCACCCTATAGGCGCCTGCAGTCCAGGAATGGACCGACCCAGTCATTCATGTTTTTGGACTGTGGGAGGGAAGTGGAGAACCTGGAGAAAACCCATGTGGATTTGGGAGAACGTTCAGAGTGGAGGACAGTTGAACTAAGATTAACAGAAATAATAAACTGTTGCGGTCCAGCATCCAGCATCCTCCCTCGTGTCTCTCATCTGGGTCTTTGTGTGTGTTGTGCTGTTTCTTCACTGCTGTGCATCTGAACTTCTCACCTACTCAGCTGAGCACCTGCATCCAATCACTGCATCACCTCCACCTGTTCTCAGCAGTTTATGAAACCCAGCACTTCACTTCAGGCTGTGTCAGGTTGTCCCTGGAACTCAGTGGCAGGTTGTGTTTCACTCCTCTGAAGGCTTGTGTCATGTGTAACTCTAATACCTGAGGCTCTGGTCTGCTGGCTCCACAACCCTCTGTCTCCTCCCTTCCATCCTCCCGAGCCCACCCCAGCTGTTGTCAATAAATAAACCCGCCATGACTTGATTTTATTTTTGGATAAATCTTTTTAGGTCAATCAAGTTAATTCCCAGAATTTTAAATCATTGTCTCGTTGCTTTGGTCCTTAAAAACAACGTGCATCCTCATTGCGATAAAGTGGACCTATAATGGTTGAATGAGGCATTCAGTCCTGTTCTCTGGTGTTAATATAACAGAAGCTATGGAACATCTGTTTCATTAGAAAATCCACAGGTGCTTTTGTATGGCCCTTGTACAATTCTGTTTTTAGCTGTAAGAATATAATGGTCCTTTTCTGCTCAGATCTGCTGTTCTTTTGAGCTTATCTTTAAACAACACATAGGTTTTACTTTGAAAATGTAAGAAATGTAAGGTATGGTTTGCAACACAAGTTTTACATCAGAGTCTGTCTCCGTTCAGATTAGATTCAGATTAAAAGTCTAAAATGTTTTTCTGGACTGTAAATTGGCAGCTTTGATTGCTCAGTAGCAGCTACAATATCTAAATATGATACTGAACATATACAGAATGAAGACCAGGAGTAAGACTCGACCAGAGATCAGCAGCCTGAATGTTTCTGGCAGGTATCATATATCTGGAAGATATCTGATATTTTTGAGGATCCAATCATCTGGGCCTCCACCACATGAGTATTCACGCTGTCCTCCAGCAATCATTTATTCATCCGCACAATTAGAAAGAACGCAGCCGCTGCTTTATTAACTCTTTGCCTACCTGGCCACTGTTGAGCAAGCACAAAGACGGCTTCAGGTGTTCAGAGAGAGAGAGAGAGAGAGAGAGAGGGAGAGAGAGAGAGAGAGAGAGAGAGGAGGAGGAGCAGATTTAATGAAAGCTCTGGCATCTGTACCCGATTCATCTTGTCAGTGTTGCACCACCATCTCTGCCCCAAACCAAACCCCCAGCATGCCTTGCCAGCCACTTTAATTACTTTTCCTTTTGCGTGGAATGGCGACCCGCAGCATTGACAGACAGGTGCAGCGATCCTGATTAATTAAAATAATAAAGAGCAGCAGAGGCCGAGGAGGGGGGGAATATCAATGCGTGGACATCTCCTCTTGATGGGCAAGCGGTGAGGGGACGTCAGGCTGGGGCGGGAACATTGATTTACCTCCTGACAACGGGGGTGGCCTTCGGGCTTGACAGGGCGATGTGGAGAAAGGAAAAGGCTGCGAGTGGGAGGGGAAAGGACGGGGAGAGGGGGAGGTGGCATCTCCTCCACGTCCTCGGGGCCTCGGTTTGGCTCCCGGTGTGAGGACATGAAAGCCCTCAGCGCCTCGGCAGCTGCAGCGGCCCACTCTCAAATCACTGCTGCCATCACACCTATCAACGTGAGATGGAGTTAATAAAAGCCACCTCCTGGGATTCATCAGCTCTAATAGCCATACATTATTTCTCCAGACAAAGGAAACATCGTTTGGAATGATAAGCCCTGAGAGAGTGTGTACTCACGGTCCTATCACCTCCTCAGTGCAAATTGGTGCTACATGCTGTTTGTGGATGGTGAGGAGGGAAAAAGACACAAACGTGTTTGTTAATATGTGAAAAATATAAGGGAAAAAAAACATTGCAAAAAAAAACTTCATTGCAGGACCATACCATACCAGGACTATACCAGTTTTTTTAAGATGGAATGGCAGGAACATTAACTCCGTTAAAAAGCAAACCTCACATTTTACTACAGAGACTCCTTCCAGCCAAGTTGGATTATGCAGTACGTCAGCATTTAATCCAAGGCCGGCAAGGGGACACTTGCAGTAACATCCACCCATATTGTGGGCTGAAACGTGAGAAGTGTAAGTTTGTGTGTGTGAAAGCTGACCTGCAGTGCCCACATCCTCAAGCTGACACTTTAGAGCTGCTCTGTCTCAGCTGAGCGTGTCAGAACAACAGAGATGTGGAAAAGACCGGCATGTTTACCACCTCTCTGTGAAATCAAATACAAGCAGCTCGCAGCACCGCTGCCTTGCGAAAGCAACAGATTGAGTCACTCACAGCTTCAAAGTTGCTCCGAGTCAATGTGGAAGCACGGACACAAAACGAGTCTTGACTGATCTTTGTTTTCACAGGTCAGGGCCAATATCAGTGTGAGTACTCTGGTTTGTGCCCTGCAAAATTTAACAATTATATTATTTTTTTTTTGTATGGGTGAATTAACCGGAAAAAAATAAAAAAAGTCTGGAAAAGTGACATGAACCCCCATGATATTTGGATGTGGCCTGAACTGGAACAGCCTGGTACAGATATGTAAGGAATCCATAATAATGTAAAGCATTTCTTTTGAAGTAGCGAATAACAAAGTACATTTCCTGAACTCGAGCCTTATACTCGCAATCCCCAGTTCTATTCATCATTCATCATAACTCTACTTCACAACAAGAGCCATGACGATAATGTGCATTTTCTCAAGCATTCATTTACTGAAGCAGGATTTAAATGAAAACTTGAGTGACTCGTTTATATTTCTACTCCACTTCATTTAAAAGGGAAGTGGTTTATAGCCCTATTTTGTCTTTAATTACATGTTAGATTACAGAATAGGAAGTTACAGACGAAACACTTGATAATTTTACTGAATTATTTGATTTATCTGCAAATTTGTTTGAAGCGACTTCACTGTGATGGAGTACATTTCATACTGTAAAAGTACAGTATGAAATTGAAATGAAACAGTGATAAGTTTAATATAAAAAAGCAACGACATCAAATTCATTAGGGACGTCTTTCAGTCATCAGTTCAGTTATTTTCGTTCTGCAGGTGTGTTTTGCTAATTATACTCATATATTTAAATAGCATCACAGCTTATACATCGCTGCCAGTTTCTGTTTTTCTTTCACGCATAAGATAAAATAAAATAAAAATAAAAACTTTGGTCAAAAAGACAAAATGATCAGCCTCTAAAATTGAGCAACGTCCTGATCTTATAGCTTTATTTCAGAAAATCGTGTAAATGCAGATTTTTTAATACTGTAAAGTATTTTGTAATGGTGGTGTTACTGTGACTGGCCCTGTGGGTGATTCTAAAACCGCTCATGCTGACTGGTGTCCTCACAGCTGGGATCTGTCTCAGGAAATGCAAGTCTCTGCAGCAACTGAGAGTGTTTTACGCCACCTGATGGACAAATGATGCCAGACTTGCACAGTGAAGCCATTTTCCTGCTCTCTGAGCTGAAGGCAGCTGTACAGCATCATGATGACTGATGGTAACCAGTGACGGCTCTGAAAAAAAACCAAAAAAAACATTTTTCCCCTTTCATACCAGGGACTTTGTTTCTGCCTCTGTGTTTTTTTCTGTTCGACTCACATTTTTTACTCATTTCCTTCAAAAGAGCCAGTATGTTTATAAATGTGCTTCATCAGTGACATGATCTTTCCACTCTCGTGTGGAAGCTTCAAGGCGATTTTTGTTCCCAGTAAGAAAATCCAAATGAAATACAAGACCATAAGTATCACTAAATTAGGTTTTAATAATCAAGTTCCACATTTTCATTCGTTAACAAAGGGCTGATGCTGTGCTATAAAGGAGAAGAAATTGATTTCCATTTTGCTTATTAATGCAAAGTCAAAAGCTCTCAAAGCAGTTGGCTATTTGATATATTCATAATCAACTGCCTTGATGTACTGCGTAACGGTCCTGAGCGGCGATGGATGTGGCAGGAAATGAAACAAATTCGATTGGCGTTCTGCTTCGTGTCGGAAGATTGGCTGCTTTGTTTCCTTTTGATTGGTCAATTAAAAGTGCGCTTCCACTTTCGAGGCCCAGGCCCATTACAGAAAGTAATTTCAAGAGCCAAGCTGTTTGCCCTGCGCTGTCTGCTACGAGGAATTCCCTCTCCACTTTGGCAAAGTCAGGCCGAGGGAGAGAGACTTGGTAATATTAGCTCCCGTTTTATTGAGAGATCCATTAATCGCAGCCCTGTGCTGCTGACCCTTTGACCTCTGCTGACCTCTGGACATCATGTTACCAGCCGGGCACATTGGAGTTCAAGCCAGCAGCGTGGACACAGATCCCTGAAAGAAAAAGTAATAACATGTTTGTGCTCGCTGGATTCCTCCCCTCGTCCAGCCTCGCACGGCAGCGTCGCAGCTGTGCACGTTTCTGAACGCTGGTTCCTTTCCCTCGATACCTCGCTGCATTTATTATCATATTTTTTCAACGAGTCTTTGGGGCCCGGAGGTTAAGAAACTTCACCAAAATGGCAATTAATAAATGCTAATTAGTTGAGTCTGTCGTCTTTTGTGAATTTGTGCTGCTAGAACTATGTGTACATTAGTTATTCATATCCAGGATTGTTGAAAATGACAGCCGGTATGGGAAAAGAGGGGGACGCTTTTATTTGTTTAAGATAAGATAATACAAGAAAAGATGAGTAACTTTTTCCCTGAAGGGAATTTTTTGGTCCAGCAGCCAAGTCACAGAAATACATTTCACGTACACATATACATATATACACACAAAGATACACACACACACACACACACACACACAGCATGGACGTGTTAATCATCACAGCACTAATTGCATTATTTATTTATTTTCTTGTTTGTCTTCTGTGTTCAGAAAGGCCGTTGTCCTCAACAGCGTTGTGCAGTTTCTGTTTTCATCCGTGTGAACAGGGTGCCAGGCGTCTAAAAGATGACAAATCTGTTTCAAGAGAGCCGCCGGAGACTAAAACAAACACTGAGATGGCACGAGAGCACACGCATTAGGCAATGGAAAAACATGCAGCGAGGCGGGGTGGGGTTATGTACAGTAATATTCCACCCATTAAGTATCCTACTTATCTAATGCTTCCATTAAGTATGCCACGTCTTTAGCCGGAGCATAGAGTTTCATTGCGATGATCCTGACACGACTGTGAGGATTGTGTGCAAATCATGCTAATAATATGTGTTGACAACGTGAACCCTTTCCAGAGGAATATGGGAGCTATTTCATTTCCAGTTCCTCGACAAGCTATTTTCGAAGACGATCGCTGAACACATTTATTGCAGCTTTATGATGGGTCATTTAGGAAGTATCATTCCTCCAGTACTTTACAGAATCTCTTTATCAGCTGTCGAGAGCCCCACAATAGAAGACTTGTGTAACTTTATATTCGCCTTTGTCTGATGGCTACATAAACTGCACTCTACCTGTTTTTCGACAGCCCAGGCCCAGGCCCAGGACAGGCGTTGAAAGCAAATACCTGATTGTATTAGTGTCTCCCCTTTAAGCTGTTGTCACCTAGCTGACCGATTATGGGCAATTACCTGCTCTGTCGGAATCCTAGCCGAATAGATTGAATTCAGATTGATTTTCGCCCAGGAAAGAGGAGGGAATTTAAAGCCTTTTTTAATTGGGTATTTGGTGTGTGCTGATCTGAACACCGTGGCCTTCCCGAGGGATCCTTTATGGGCCAATAATGGCATTGGAGTGGGGGGGGGGGCTGTAGTCTCGTCTGCTGACTCCCTCCCAAGGCCATAACCCTGCATTTGCTCTGAGTGCTTTTCTATTATGCATTGATAGTTGAGCATCAATCAATAAGAGGGGAAACAGAAAACCCAGCGAAACCAACTTCTTAAGTGTAAAATGCCTCTTAATACCCGGGGCCTTTCAAACAACTTAACCTGGACGCTTTTTACCCTCGCCCTTCCTCCCTCTGCTCTTTGAGGGACACTTACCGGCGCCTGGCGACACAATGTTTTATTTAGGAGGGCTGGAAATGTGCAGCTCTCAGGTGAAAATGCACCGCATCCCTGTGGCTATACTGTGGTAATGCATCACTGTCTGAGCACAGGCACAGAAAAATGGATGCAAGGAAGCAAAATGTATGGTTGCGTTTCTTTTATATTTACACCTTTTGCCTCTGTTCTGCTTTGAAAAAAGACTGCAAAAACATCAACAAACTAAAACAGACAGCATCCTTTCACTGACTTAGCTTGTTACATTTTGCTGGAAATCAAAAGTAACTATCCTCAAGGTTGATAAGGTCAGCAGAAAGCCAGTTGATCACATTAAGAATCTAGTATGTCTTGAAATCAAATCCTGCAAATGATTTGGCGATGATACCAAAAAGACATCTTCTTTATATAAACTTTTGCGTAGATCGAAATGAGGGAAATACAGGGCAGCAGAGTCGCCTTTCACATGACCAATGCCCCCAGATCGGTAAACTGGGACAATGCCGGGAAGGAAAAACAAAGAAACTAACTCAAACCCGCAGATAAGAGGGACGGTGGGGATCGGACCGCCCCTGTGGAGAAGATAAGAGGGAGACAGTCACAGCAATGGCCAGCCACATAATACACAAGCCCACCTCCAGCCGTCTAAATCTCCCATCAGCACCAGTCCCCACTGGCCCTCCTGTCACCACTAATGCACCTTTTCCTATAGGACGAAGCCCCAGATGCAGTAAGGTTATCTGGGGCTTTGCAGGATTTCTCGGAATTGGCAAGTTCACCTTTCCTTTAGTCCAGATGACAGGAGATGATACAGTTGGAGGGGATCGATTGTTGGTTGCACCGCGTGTCTTAGGTCGACATCTTCGATCTTCGTCAACTGCCGATTGCCACTTTTAACTGCCACCGCATTATGATATGAACTCTGTATGATACACACGAAGGTGATCCAGCAAGGAGGTGTTATGCAACTTTGACGTAGGGGAAACTAATTTCTGAGAAAGTATCAGGGCAGGGTGATGTTATCACTCCAAAAGTTAGCTGATTTACTCTTGTGAGGTGTTGATATTTTTGGGTCTGATGAATCAACAGAATTGGTGGGTTTTAATCAGTGTAACCATCACACAACAATGAAAAACAAACAGAAAAGCCCAAAATATATTTACTCTCAAAAAATGACAAATGACACATTTACCATTTATGTTTGTCTGATCTCTATGTAATCAGTTATCTCATTCGAGAAAAGTATTCACCAATGGTCAGTGAGGTAAAAACCATCACAATCTCCTTCACAAAAATTTACAAAAAACACAGCTGGTGTCATTGGAAGACAGCAACATTAAGCTGGTTGGAGAAAGGTGTAGAGGGGTTATGCACAGAGAGCATGCCCCCGAACTACTTTGGTTACACAAACTTTGTTTTTGGCTTCAATGCATCAGAGCCCTCACCCTCCGTCTGCCATCTGCTGCTGAAGAATCTGTTTCACTCGATGAGCCAAGCCCAGCCTTTATTGGTCCTAATGGCACTATCAGCTGAGCCGCCAAACCCAATTACCTTTTAAAAAGGGAGGCCACCCCAGCTAATCATGGCTGCCTAACCTGATTTGCCTGTGATGAAGAGACGGGATAAAGAGCAGTTAATGGAGGGAGAATGATCTCACAAATACAAAAAACTCAATTCATTTCTCCAGGAGAGCAATCTGTCCGATTCAGCTGTAATGGAGTGGAGATTCATTAGTCCTCGGGCCTTAGTAGTAGCACCGTCCCCTTATCAACTGAATGACAAAAGAACATTCAGGATGCTCTTCTTCCACACTTCATGTTGTTTCGTAGGCCCATGGAAAGGTGCCATATTCATTAGTGGAAATTGGTTATGAAATCGGGTAATGTTTCTGCATTGTTTCATTTGCAGATCAGTCAGAGGCAGGCATTAGTTGTATAGTAAAAGACTAGAAGTCATTGTTAATATAGCTACATGCGATATTACTCATCTAAGATCTCTGCAGATGGTTCAGAGTATTATTTCATAGATGTGTTCTAGTTTTTCTAAGATGTTGAACAAGATTTGGGTAAAGTGATTTCAGCTGTGCATCCACTCACAGTAGATCAGCGTCTCTGGCCTGAACCAGCTGAAGCATCTGTTTGCCAAGTTTGATTGATGCTAACGCTGCCTTGCAAAACTCAGAGCTCTCAGAGGTCGTATCATTCAGTATCCAGGCCGAGCTGCAGCTACATGTCAACCGTAGACATCCGACATCCGCTCTGTGCTCCAGCAGACCCCTGTCTCTTTCACACGCATGTTCCCCTGATGATGTAAGTGACACACATGAATGACCAATTGATGCCAAGAAATGTCATGCAGAGGATGAGTTACCAGGAGCGTGAGGCAAAGAGGCATGGATGACCTGACCCCCAGGCCCTATGAATCCGTACTCCTCTGCAGCCCCAGCTTGGCCTGGCCCAGATATGATCCAGAGGACGTCGGCTAGATGGGGCATAGGGCCACAGCCAAGGTTTGCAGACGGACATTAGGCCAAAGCCAGAGTTAAAATCCTATTAGTTTGAGTTGGGAATCGGATTATCGTCGTCGAGAATCACTCGTCTGGCAACTAGGGTCTAATTTACGCCAATCAACGGCAATTATTGAGGGGAAGGGAGCCCCTATTAGAGAGCCTCATCCACTTAGTCTAATGAATGGGGAAGATTCAATCTTGGCTGTGGAGACGCATTGGAGAGCTGCAGCTGAACGCGACTGCACCAGCAGGCTGAAGAAGAGCTGCTGTTATTTATCAATGGTGGGGTGCTGTCAGAGCAAACATGCATCAGCCATGGGGCGTAAGGCTCTGGTTTCTGCTGCTCTGTAGGCCCACTGTCCAGCAGAGTGTTGTCGTGGAGTGTACTGTGTGTGTATGTGTGTGTGTGTGTGTGTGTGTGTGTGTGTGTGTGTGTGTGTGTGTGAATCATACTGGGAAGAACATGTTCTTGTGTGTTTGTCATGCATGTAGCCTTGTAAACAAAAATTTTCATCAGACACACTAAAATGTTTAATTCATATGATGATGATGATTTGCAACCTTTGGACACAGTGAATTATCAAATATTAGTATAGTAAAACTAAATGTTGTAAAATTTGATATTTTCTAATCCTCATGTTTTGATTCAACATGTTTGTAAGATGTAAATGAAAATGTCACTTATTTTGTGAAAGTGAAATGAGACAAGAGTCTGCTTACACAAATCTGCACTTATCACTTCCATAACCCCAGTGACTCATGCCACTATCATTCACCACAGAGACCATTTGACCCTACAAGCCTCGATATACTTGAATGCTTCACATTGTTTGAAGCCTTGAGTTTGTGCCGCACCAATAATATTATCCCCTCTCCTCCACTGCCCTCTACTGTTTAAAAGAAAAAGAGCTCCAAATGCATGCTAATGTGACTCCCACTGGCAGTAGAAGTCATTTTACTTCTACAACACATTTTTGAAAAAAATTTAGACATTTTTGGAAGTTTGACTAATTATAAGACAAGGGGAAAATTATTTCATTGGTTGGTGTGGGTGGACCAAATAAAAGGACTCCAACCACAGAAGTTTGATTTGCATATTTGTCATGCATGTGCAAGTGTTTGTGGGTATCAATAAGCTACATCAGATATTATGAATCCTTGTTTACTGCTGTATACAAACAGCAGTAATTATTCCAGAGACTGTGTGTGATGGTTTGCATGATGGCTGTTTACTAAAACAAAAAAAGTTTGTCAGTTATGCCGGTGTCCTGAAAAAGTTCTCATTAGGGGAAATTCCACAATCGTTTATGGCTTTCAGTTTGGGTTTAGCTTTTCCAAACTGGTGAGAGTGCCGACGTGCACCAAGTTATTAATAACAACAAATATTTCCTGAGTTGAAGGTTTCACTTCCGATCACGGCTGTTTTCCGTGCCGAACAAACAGAGAAGATGTTGATATGACCTTTTTCACACAGTCGTGCCTTCATTATTCTTAGTATTTGCTCTGTATGTTTTGTGAGCCTCAGTCAGTTTATTCATATAATACATTAGTTATGCATAATGTGATTTACAGTTTAACTTGGGTACCTATTCCTATTCTTCATTATTAGTCTAATAATGCTATCCTGCACCAAAAAAAGAAAAATGGAACTGGTGTAATTACTATTTGCAAATGTTAGAGCCAAGCAATGCAAATGAAGGCATCTTTAATATCAAACGGAAGAAAGGCAAATGAACCAGCTCTCCTCCCCCTTTATTAGAGGGAAAGTTTTGGTGAAGTCATACACTCAAGGTCAAGTGACTCATCTTTTTCCCTTGCCTTCATTGCTTATGGCATGATTAATGTGAGGATGCACTAAGCAAACTCATTTCAGACCACGTCCTTTCCTTTTTCAAACCTGAGTGAAGTCAGTTCAAACTTTGTCCCTGTGTGCGTGGGGAGGGGGTAAAACCATACTTGTTCCTGTGGTGACCTTAACTTCTCGCTGACTGTGGGCTGTTTGTTCCATTTCACTTTTACACTCTCATAATTGCTAATCGTTGCACGTTATGAGGGTATTTCATACTTTAAGAGTGGGCATGAAAACACCAAAGGCAGTAGCCTTTCATAATGACCCTTACACATGCAAGAAGTTTCGATTCTGATAGATGTGTGTGCACGAGCAGTGTCAATTCCCCAACCACAGGAAGCTCCCCCTCCACGCCCACACAGTGAATTGTGCAGGTAAGTATTAAACAACACTTTTTTTTGTGTGATATTGTTTTATGTTTTATTGTTGTTTTTTTCTTAGTGGCAGTCTATCTATCTATCTATCTATCTATCTATCTATCTATCTATCTATCTATCTATCTATCTATCTATCTATCTATCTATCTATCTATCTATCTATCTATCTATCTATCTATCTATCTATCTATCTATCGATCGATCTATCTATCTATCTATCTATCTATCTATCTATCTATCTATCTATCTATCTATCTATCTATCTATCTATCTATCTATCTATCTATCTATCTATCTATCTATCTATCTATCTATCTATGCCCATACTAATATGGCGGCGACGTGGACGTGTGAGATTCGCGCGCTTACACTGCGCATGCCTGCTGACAGACCTGTTCAGCCATGGTTTTAAATTGAACGCACCATTAGCGCGAAGCGGCCATTTTAGCAGCGGTGGTTCCTGCGGTGAGTCTGTGAATTCAGCTTATTTTATCGCAGTAAAAGTTCGTCTTTGGGTGGCTTTGATGTCATAAACCTATGGAGAGCGTCACGTAAGATTTGTATGAAAATATTTAGCGGCCAGAACATGAAAAAACGCGTGGGAATGAGTTCCCTCTGCACCACCTCCTGTAAACATGGTATACAAAATACCCCAAATTAGGAAAGGGGACCTAAAGTCTGGGCTGCAACTCAATAATGTTTGACCACAATTAAAGTAAAGTAATCTGAATGAAGCCGTGGTAGTTCCACTTTAGATTTTCATTTGACACATGCAAGTACAAGTTCACAAGTTCATTTATGCCTATTGCAAAGTAATAGGCATCTCGTGCTGTCTAGGTGTTAGGGATAATGCTTGATGAGGTGTCCATTATCAAGCCCTGTTCACATCCAAAAGCATTTGAATTGGTTGGAGCTTTCAAAGTTGAAATGGAAGTGACGCCAACTTAATTTTATAATAAAATCAGTATTCATTTACCCTGTGAATCACTGTCATTCATCTAACCGAGGTTCTCATCTCTCTTCTTAGTAACCGTGGATGCTTTCAGGATGTTTCCTGCGCGAGGACTGTACCAGGGTTCCAGAGGAGCCTTTTGTGCTCAGACCCTGAGGAAACCAGAGTTTCCTCCAGAGTTTCCTCCTGAGCAGAGACTCCAACCCCGTGAACCTGAAACACCCCTGAAAGACTACTATGGCCAACAATGGAAAAGTAGGTTCAAACCTGAATCCCACAGATGTCATTATTGCACTCAGATATTGGTGGTAATGAATCAAGAAAGCGTCTTATCTTATTCCTCCAATTAAGGTCCTAACAAACCTAAAGTTTCACCTGAAACTCTGATCGAGAGATACAAGCAGGGCAAGATGACCGCGTTGGCGTTGATCCATTTGCTCACTGATGCTTTAAAAGTCCACATGGATATAAAGGAAACCGTGACCTCAGGTAATGAGCCTCAGCATGTTCTGCACTTCTGCATTCATACATCACCCATTGTTGGAATCCTGATAAGACTACGATGACAGTCACCAAATTTGTCTCCAATTTCTAAACTTTTCTCTTCTCAGACATCCAAGCAGGGCTTTGTTTTGCCTTTTACATAGAGATCGAGGGGGTCAAGTACAGCACCGGCATGGGGCTGAGCAAGAAGGAGGCTCGTCAACGTGCAGCCGAACAAGCTCTGGAGGACCTGCTGCCCACTCTGAAGAACCTGAACTCTGACCCTCAAGCATCAGGTCAGTGTTTTTTGATCCTACTATAACTTATGCTGCTTCAGATTTGAATGATGGTGGTGTTTACTGGAAAATGTCCATCGATGCTGAACTGCGCGATGTATCACCTTAATGTGTTGAGCTAGATTGAGAAGTTAGGGGTCACCCACAGGGAGTATACATATATTCATGCCAGTAGCTTCTATTATTGTTGGACATCGGGAATGTATGATATGATGATGAAAAAGATTTCTTCACCATTTGCAGCTATAACTTGTAGGGAACTCACCAAGGATGAAATTGGTTAAAAACTGATATCAATTGAGAACTGAATGTGTCGGTATAAGCAGCCAGAGACCAGTTGTTCAGTGTTTTATCATTTTACTGCCATTTTGTTGCTTTCTTTGCAGGGGTCCATCCTCCCCAGCCAGCGCCTGAGCAGCCCTACAACACAGATGTGTATCCTTGTGCATCGCTTCATGGTAATTTCTCGAGTCATAGTGTCAGCTGAAATGGAGTTGAGTGCACATGTGAAAATAATCTTTGACTTCATAGAATGGAGCTGGGGATGATAGTTGGAAAAGTGTTGTTGTTGGTAACGCAAACACTTATCAAAGTGCAGTGACTGTAGAATTCCTCCACTCTGGGCAACAAAGGGACCATGTAAAGCCTGAAGTAAAATATCCCCTCTATCCACTGTGTTTGTGTGCTCTTTTCAGTGCCCTCGCCCTCATCCTCCCGACTTTCAGATTGGAAGAGTTCCATCAATCTCCAGATCCTTCATGCCGTCAGGGATAAGCTCATTGAACTGATGAACGAACGACCAGAGTTTTCTTCCTGTGCTTGCTCCACCGCAGCGTTCGTCCTTCAGATCGGTGAGTCACTGCATCACATGACCCCCAGACCACATGACCTCCAGATGGTGTTTAGAGAGTGCATGTGAGTCTTCTTTGAGGAGGGAAACGTTAAGTTTGTCCCATTTTTAAAAGAAATGTCTTCCTTAGGTCTGTAAGATATTAGGGAAACATTCTATATGCAACAATGCATTCAAGTATCATGATTGCAGTATGACTTTCAATGTATGGACAAAGACTGCAGTTGGACACCTATCACTCTGGGACTGTATGCAGTATAATGTAATACCTGTGCAGTAGAAAGATGCTGTAAGTGTTTCAACGTTTTGTTGTCTGAAGTTTCGGGGAGAGCACAGTGGCTAAGTCTCTGTTGGCTAGCAAAGGCATAACTCGAATTGAATGCTGCTTATATGATGAGAACAGAGTGATGGAAAAGCCTCAGTAAGTCACAGACATTAACCAGCATCCCTCATCGCCTCCACAAAGCCTGTGGTGGAGTCCATCTGCTCTACTTCGTGTAGCTTCTGGTTGGATCGGACCGTTCTGCAAGCCTTAGCTGAGCACTCCAGGGGTGTTGTTGAGCTGCTCCATGTGGATGAGGTTTGTTTTAATAGAAAGCTCACGTATTCTGTGGAATATCTTGGAAACTCATGTGAAACTAGTTGTTTCAAACTGCCAGTGAAAACCATCAGTGGGCGGCTATCAGAGGTCCAGCTGAGTGGGTAATTGTATATGTGCAGTACATTATGCCACCCTAACAGAACTGCAAAGTGCAGCTGACCTGCTGTTCCCAGTGTTCAGCCCAGTGCTAACGTCTCTCCCTCCAGCCAGCAAGTACGAGGTGGTTGCTTTCGGCACCGGGAACTTCAACACCCAGGAGAACTTCTCAAACACCGGACGCATCGTGCACGATTCTCACGCCGTGGTAGCTGCAAGGAGGTCACTAATGAGGTGATTTCATGATCTTGTAATGCAAGACGCTGAAAACACTGAGCTGAGTGTTTTTTCTAATCACCTAAAGCAATGTGGGGTTGCTTTGCGCAGTGAACTTGAGGTCACGGTTTCCTTTATATCCATGTGGACTTTTAAAGCATCAGTGAGCAAATGGATCAACGCCAACGCGGTCATCTTGCCCTGCTTGTATCTCTCGATCAGAGTTTCAGGTGAAACTTTAGGTTTGTTAGGACCTTAATTGGAGGAATAAGAAAAGATGTGAAAACGCTTTCTTGATTCATTACCACTAATATCTCAGTGCAATAATGGCATCAAGCATTATCCCTAACACCTAGACCGCACAAGATGCCTTTTGCTTTGCAATAGGCATTAATGAACTTGTGAACTTGTACTTGCATGTGTCAAATGAAAATCTAAAGTGAAACCACGCGACTCCATTCAGATTACTTTATTTGAATTGTGGCCAAACATCTCAGAATGATTGAGCTGTTTCTCCTTCCCTAGTTTGGTGTATTTTAGTACAGTGCACGTTACAAAACCAGCTTCGTCAATAAGAATGAATGTGCACATTCAAACCTTCTTGCAACTAATAGTAAACGTGCCTCAACTCCTTAGGAGGTTCGTCAAGTGCAGCACAGATGTTTGTAAACTGTGGTCACATGTTGGTTGACTGTGTGCTCCGTGCCAGCTGGCTAGAAAGAAAGTGTACATAGACATGTCGACCACAGCAGCCTACAAACCCCGCTGAGAATGAGTCTCGTTGTGGTTGCACTTCCTGTTTCCGTTATCAGTCCTCACAATGCGCTCTGATCACAAGTGTTTGTCAAGATAATCTAGAGGTTGTACGTATCTCATAGACCTGCAACTCAAACATAATCTTTACTGCTTAGTTGGCAAAGAAGGAGGACGAGATGTTAAAAACAACTCGTCATTGAAGTGAAAATAAAGTGATTCAAGAAAAATGTCAACAAGCTGATTATTGACTCAGTCTTGTTTGAAGACAGTTTTGTGTTCATAGAGGGAAATGGTGTTTTGATTCTCATCCCACAGTGTTAAGACCAATGCCGCATAACATTTTCAAGGTGTCGTGTGGAGTGAGAACTCCAGTTTTCAAGTTGGAAAAAGTTTCTTGTTGAGCACCCATTTCAGGTATTCATAATGGCCCGTCTCAGGTTTCTGTACCGGAACGTGCTGCTGCTGTTCAGTAAAACGGAGTCTCTGAGGGAGGGCTCCGTCTTCCAGCAGAGCAGCGGCAGCGGCCTCCTCTCCCTCAAGAGAGACGTCAGCCTGCATCTGTACGTCAACCAGCTGCCCAAGGGCGCCGCGCAGATCCAGCCCAACCTGTAAGTCACGTTACTGCCTCTTCACAAGGATGTTTAGAGACGTGTAATGAGGAGGAGGCTGAAAGCGCTGCCGAAGGGGAAAAGGGTCTTTGTGGGTTGTTTGAAATAACGGCTTGGAAACGCTAAAGCTTTGGTTCTTCCATCTCCTTTTTCTAACCGTGTGGTTTTTGGTTTGTTCTGATGTCTGCATGTTTGCTGTTTGATGGTTTTTGTTTGGGTTTTATAATTCTCTAATCTTCAGCTTCACAATTGGGGGAAAATAATCACTACAGATCTCTCACTCTACCCTGAGATGTGTTGATGTGTAGGTGTGTGAGGCACAGGTCTCAACAGCCACGGTGGAGTATTGGCTCTGCCCTCTGTTCCTGTTAGTCAGGCATCGACACAGATGTCTGTCAGAATGAAAGTCGTGGATGCTCTAAAAAAAAATTGGGGCTTTCAGTCGTGGCTCTGCTTTTGGCTTGTTGTAACTCCAAGTCTCTGTTCTCAGGCGACTGAACCCGCTCTCCATTTCCACCTGGCAAGAAAATAACGAGATGAGCCTGCACGTCTCTATGAAGGGCAAGGTGACTCCCGCCTCAGGACCTGTCTGCTGACTGTCAGTCGTGAGCGTGACGGCGTCTCTTTCCTTTGTCCTCCTTGAAGGTGCTGTCGGTGCTGTCCTCAGCGTTTGCACACTCTGACCAGTCGGCGGTCAGCATGTCCGCCACCGACAAGCTCACCCAGTGGCAGGTGGTGGGATACCAGGGAGCCCTGCTCAGCCACTTCATCGAGCCCGTCTACGTCCAGAGCATCCTCGTAGGCAAGTCAGTAGGTCGAAGCACCACCTGTGACCAGTCTCCTGAGATCTCTGCCTAAGAGTCTTAAGGTCACCACTTTACTGTGGTGTTTGCTTGCTCCTCATATTGCTGTGTGTATGTTTACAAGTGGTAGGTACACTAGCAGCCATAAGCAGTTGTGACCTTCATTCAAGAACGTAGTAATTTTTCCATAAATTGGGAGGGGTGTAAAATGAAAACTTTGCTGTTGTCTTTTCCCAGCTGTAGATCCAGAAACATCAGGCCAATCCAGAAACATAATCATCTTCTTGTTTATGAATAAATTTCAAATGCTTCTAAAATGGAAAAAAAGGTGGTGCAAACAGCATCATACCCCTACATAATTTATGTATACTTGCCTCTCTTCAGGTTCCTCCTCACTCTCTGGTTCCTCCTGTCTCTGGTTCCTCCTCTGACTCTGGTTCCTCCTCTGACTCTGGTTCCTCCTCTGACTCTGGTTCCTCCTCTGACTCTGGTTCCTCCTCTGACTCTGGTTCCTCCTCTGACTTTGGTTCCTCCTCTGACTCTGGTTCCTCCTCTGACTCTGGTTCCTCCTCGGCCTCTGGTTCCTCCTCTGACTCTGGTTCCTCCTCGGTCTCTGGTTCCTCCTCGGCCTCTGGTTCCTCCTCTGACTCTGGTTCCTCCTCTGACTCTGGTTCCTCCTCTGACTCTGGTTCCTCCTCAGTCTCTGGTTCCTCCTCTGACTCTGGTTCCTCCTCTGACTCTGGTTCCTCCTCGGTCTCTGGTTCCTCCTCGGTCTCTGGTTCCTCCTCGGTCTCTGGTTCCTCCTCGGTCTCTGGTTCCTCCTCTGACTCTGGTTCCTCCTCTGACTCTGGTTCCTTCTCTGACTCAGGCACTTACATATAAGGCTGGATTTGGACACATTGCTCCATTGCTGCGGCAAAATGTGAAGTCATGTGAATTAAAATAATTCACGATGCATGCATTTCAAACATTTATAGACCTAATCTGCCGTCAAGTATAATATGGTCCAGTACAACAGAATCGGTAGACTGAGGCGCATTTCAGATAATTATTTTTGTGAAGCATGATTACATTGCTGTTGATGGTTTCTCAGTTTGCTTGTCTTCAGCTCACAATTCACTCAGTGTTCTCCTAAACCCCATAGGTGACTCTGGCTGCTCCAACATCTCTGGCCTGGAGATGTCTGTGAGCCAGCGTGTAGAGGGGATCAGCCCCAAGCTGCCTATGTACTACTGCATGATTCGGCCCAGCATCACCCTGGTTCCAGCTGTGGCCACCAGCACCCCAGATGTTGATCAGCTGACCTACAGCCTCAACTGGAGCCTCAGAGACACCTCCCTGGAGGTGGTGGACGGCTTGCAGGGCAAGATCATAGAGGGGTGAGGAGACCTCCTCTAGTCACTTATTGTGCTTGTGTAGAGCAACATACAGCTACTGCAACAAGCTTCTCCTACAGAGCTGTGCCCCTCACACTTGGCCTGACTTGGAAAGTCCTGAGATCACTTCATGGAGTGATGCTCACAAAAGCCTTTCTGCTCTGCTCTTTGAAACGGTCTACAGACAGCTCTGCTGTCTTGCTGACTGATAATAAACCTCTGAATAACCAGCAACTGAGATAAGCAGACCACCTTTACACCTGTTTTAGCTGGTCTGTGGTAAATGGACTGGTGTAGGGTTTTCCTAGTCTTCATGACCACTCAAAGCTCTTTACAGACACGTTACATTCAGCCACTGGTGACAGAGACCACTCTACATGGTCCATCTGCTTTAAAAAGTAGCTTTCCAAGCAGACCTCCACACTCATCCTCCATTCTTTATGTAACTGTCAGTGATTGTATCAGTCGTGTCTATTGTGTGTGTTTCTACGCTCATAGATCACCATTCAAGAGCGGCTCTTCTATGGCAAGCCGTCTGTGCAAAGTGTCAATGATGTACCGCTTTAAGTCTGCAGCCAGAGACGCCCAGAGGCCAGACCTGATGGCTGAAATCTCCTACAGAAAGGCCAAGGTGCAGTGCTGCCTTCTCATCCCAGCCAGGGTCCTCAGTAACTAACGAGCTAATGACTAACTAGTCTAATTTCCCTGTTGGTCTGTCAGAAAAGGCATGCATGGTCTGTAAATCTGTTCCAGTAGGGGGCTATGCATTATTAGCTGCATTTCTACTACAGGCTTAGTAAAAGCAGTATTTCCATGTTAACACTATTTCTGTGACATCGTGTAGTTTTTGTAAAATCTCGTCCAGTGCGATAACCTGACTGCAGGCTTCTATCATATTTGTGTTTTGTTTTATCTTGCATCATTTCACATTTACAGCAGATTTAAGTCAAAACTTTCACAAAAAATGTAGTGAAAGTTGTGCATCTAACAGTGCGTCCCTCATTGTTGTTCTCACTCCTTCTCATGTTGCTCTGTCCCTGAAGAGGATGGCTAAGCCGTACCAGGAGGCCAAGAATGTGCTGAGGGCGTACCTGCTGCAGCAGAGCTTTGGGTCCTGGCCGGTCAAGCCTTCAGACAGTGACAACTTCACCATGTGAGTAACCTCACTCCAGGAGAGGAGGAAGAGGAGGAGGCGGAAGAAGAGGAGCAGTTTATGGACATTGGTCCATCCAAGCAGTGCAAAGTTTCTGGTTGTGTTTAAGAAGCATGCAGGGTTTATTAGCTTTTCTGTTCATTTACAGACAGCAATAAGCATCTGCCCCTTTTAGTTGAGTTGACTATACAAGTCACGTTCATTTGACTGAGAAGTGCTCGTTTCTGTTCTGCTTGGGGACTCAAACGCTTGATCATACACAGATCTGCCTGCTTTTCAACAGACTGAAGCCTGTTGACCCCTGCATGTTGTTGCAAAATGTTGATTTCCCTCTCACACATACAGGAAATGCTTTGGTTTCCTGTTGAATCGAAACAGTGGATCATTTACTCAAGCGTAGAGCAGTTGTAGTGAAAGGACTGCTGCGCTAACTTCCTACCACTCTGGATAGATGAATAACTAACCAGTGCATTCAAGAATCTCTGTGGATCAAGCCTCTGTTGTATGTACTGCTCCGTTTCATTTCAATTAGATTTTGGAGGTTTTCACGTTTCCTGCAGTGTGATTGTGTAGTAGAGGGCAGTGCAGCCTGGCTGCAGAGCACCTGCAGCCAGGCTGCTTTAGTTTCTTTGCGTCCCTTGCATTGGTAGTAAAATGGTTCAATGCCTTTCAAGGTTGCACAGTCGCTGCTATGTTGCCTTAGTTAAGCTGAAGGTGCACCACGCCAGGTGTCACACCTATTATTTTGTTCATTTCTGTTTTCATTTGTTTTTTCAAACAAAGAGGGTTGCTCCTAAATTCATTAACAAGAAATTACATACACCCAAAAAACTTTATCAGGACATTATTGCACTGCAGTATTTCTCACCTCATCAGTAAAATATATATATATATGTGTATATATGTATGTATATATATATATATATATATATATATATATATATATATATATATATATATATATATATATATATATATATATATATATATGTATGTATATGTGTGTGTATAAAAGGTGAGATCTGGAGGGACAGTATTGTTTAGTACTAGATTACTGCAGAACAGAAGTAAAGTAAGTAGTCATCACGGTCTTCTGTTTTTCATTGAGGTGATTAGAGATAAACAGGATGTGCAACCTATTTGTTGTGGCCACAGTCTTACTAGCTGTAGCACCTAAACTGGAGGGTGGGAGGGTGTGTGTGTGTGTGTGTGGGGCGGGGGGGGTTGGGGTGCTGTTGCTGCCTTCTTGTATTCTCAAAGCTGAAATAGTTCACTGTTTAAAACCAAAGGAAAGCGTTGTATCAGAAAACTCAAAGCTACAATAAACTGCGATGACTACAGATCCTGTGTGTTTGTGGGTCTGTGTGTATGTGTCTGCCTGTGGGGAATATACACGTGTGCAACATGTTGATGCTCTAATCGGTGACCTAAGCTCTGTGGGATTGCATAGAAGCTGTATTTTCCCTCAAGTGACTATGACTAGTGACACTATGACTTTGTTTCCGTGCTGAGCCTTTTGCCTTAAATGTTGTGGAAGTTCACCCTCCCACAGAGGTCGGATGTTCCTGTTCCTCTCCCACATCTTCCCACAGCGATCTTAAAGCCCCCACCTTTTCAAAAGAGCAAAATTAGCAATCCTTTGTGGAAAGAGATTACCCTCTAGAGCCTCACCATGGTTTACATCATTTGTACGTGTCCTTAATGACAATAACCATACTTTCAAAGATGACGTTTATTAAGTTACACCTCAATCACAATATATAGAATATTAAATTAACAATAAATATATAAATACTTATTCAGAGCATAAATACATATCGAAGGAACTCAATTTACATTGTTAGAAGCTGAGAACTATAAATTCATAGCAGTATATGTGTAGCAACAGATGTACATATTCATGTAGTAGATGTAGAAAACGCTGCTGTCTGCATGGCTGTCACGTGTCTGCAGTGATGGCCGTCTGTGGCAGGCCTGCACCGTCCATGGCCGACCCTCCGTCCAGTACTGTTCTGTGTGAGCAGCTGGTGGTCAGGGTGCCGAGTGTCGCGTCGATCGAGCAGAAGCATTGATTTGATTAATTAAATCGTGCATCTTTTCCAGAAACGTGTGGAAGGAGGTTTCAGGCCAGCTCTCACAGGGACAGTCCAGCGAGTTGCTCGTGACCTTTGTGAAGGATGAAAAGTCACTTTAGAACACATTTGCTCTACCGTTGTGGTCAGACATCAGCTGGCGGTGTGGGGACATGCTCACCTGTGAGTAATGTGTGAAGGCCGCCACAGTGACGTTGATGTGTCCGCCGGGGTCTTGGCAGTCCAGTCGGACCGTTCCCAGCTCTGCCAGGAAGCACTTCATGGCTGCGTCCATACAGCGGTCCTGCACGCACAGACACAGACACAGTTTTACCCTGCAGCAGAGCTGTGGCTGCACGCAGACAAATCCGCAGATACAAGCTGTCAGAGCTGGGGTGAGTTTAACACCTGGCAGGCTCGTTTCCTGTACTAGAGAACCTTCACATGTGGTTTGTACAAATTCAGCTAAGCCCTGACGCTCGAGTCACTGGGAAGCACCCAGCTCTGCTGTGACCGAAGCCTCATAAACCCGTCTATCTGTTGTCGTTCTAGTATTTCAAATGCGGATGTCCCTTTTCTGGGAGTAAAACTAAACTGAAGTGAACTTCAGAAAATGTACAGTACAAAAGTCAACACTCACCGGCACATTCTGTGGTGTGTAGAAAGACGAGTTTGAGTCCTGTTTGGGTGAGAGAAAACGTAGGACTGTGAATGAGTGGCAGAACATCTGGCCATCAGCCAGCAGACAGGTTCATCTTGAAGTTACTTACACATTGGACATGTTTTCTCAAAGATCTAATCCGGAAGTCGGCCAGGCGCACGGGGCTTGCTGAGAGACGGCTGAATGACAGGGTGACAATCCCTAAGACCAAGATGATAAAGTGCTGCATGATGAGTCTGAGGACTAGTCACTGTTCAGAGGAGGTGCTGTACTGATGCTCTCACTACCTGGGCTCAATTGAATTTATAGAGCAGTGTGATGGAAAGGGTGGGCTGAATTAGAAGAGTAGTGCATACCTAATGCATACAGCTTTGTTTTTCCTCTGTGGAATCTTTTTTTCTTCATGATGCTGGCTGGTAAAATCCCTGAAGGGGAGCAGCCTCTCGCGCTTCTGAAAGTGGGTTGGCCCTCCCAACTTTTTCTTTTTTTCTTTCTGCGAGGCAAATATTTGTCATGAAGCAGACTTTTTATATTTGTTAATTTCACCTTCACTTCAACAAGTATTAACAGCCACTAAACATGTTTTGTTTTTGTGACAGGTGATGGTTTAGATTAGATGATTTATTTTATTTTTTAAATGTATTCAGTTTTATTTTGCAGTCACTTTTGACTGACTTTGAACTCCATATAACTGCTGTTGTATGTATGTTGTACATATGGATCTTTAGGACATCAACGGTTAGCTTTGAATATAAGTTTGGATGAAACTTGATTTATTCATTTACTTTTGAATTAATGAGAACAAGAACATGGGAAGAAAAAACTACAGCAGACTACTTGGAAATGCTTTCTTTGCATTATTCCTTTTGTCTATCAGCTTAGATAACCTCACCCACCCCACTGTCTTGGCTAAATTAAACAGAAATAGAAGGGTAAAGTGTTGAAGAGTCCCAGGAGGTCCCCCCAGCTCTTCTGTGCAGTTCCTCAGTTTGATTGAGAGTGATACAAGGAAGGAGGGCTTGTTCTCTGCCACTGTCGTAGAAGAGTGCAGAATGTAAAGACTGCTCTCTAATGTTTTCAGGTCATTTGAGGCCAGTCCAGGATGCGTGGACATGTGAGGGGGTGAACTGGGGACCAGTAACACGGCTTAAATGTGAGGGAACTCTGGAGTCATGTCCACAGACGTGTGTAAATACATTCATGAAACGCATTCAATCAGGTTTAATTTCTTAAGTCCATGATATATAAGATATCAGGGCTTAACTAAAGGAACACACCCACCCAGCCACCAGCCCTAGGGCTTCTCCTGGTCCCTCCCAGAGCAGGGGCTGACATCGTGGAGGGTTGGGGCTTGGTCATGTCTAGCATGGACAGCATGTGTCACCAGCCATCAGATAAGTCAGTGCCACACTCCCGTTCTCACAGGCTCTTGGTTATAGAAGATACTTCTAGTCAGGGAATAATGGTTTGATTGTTAATTGATTGATTGAATAATTGATTGGTTTACTTGACTTGTTCCACCATCTCCATGTGTGTTTGGGACCGTTGTCTGCCTGTGCTCTGAGCTCAGTGCTGCCTCCCAGTGGATAAACCAGTAACAGTGGAGGACATTAGGGAGGGCCACGCTTCCTAGCCCCTTGGGAAACTCTAACATTCGCTTCCTAATTTAGAAATGTAGAATGTGTCTCTGCCCACAAATCAACCTCAGTTGTCTCCACTTGTAGCTGCAAATCGTGGTTCTCTCAGGGTGCAGCTGAGGCCTCAATGATGTTGAAGGTGTTCAAAACTCATTCAGCCTCCTAACTCTGGGCCGAGTTTCCTCTGCATGTTAGTCCATGCGTCTCATCCTGCCTTCACACACGTCTAATCCTGTGACTCCAGTGTCAGTCAGTTCCACCAGGTGTACTAGATGCACCGAGGCCTGAGTCACTCATCATTGCAAAAAATGATTTATTGAATTTCACATATAGGGTACAAAGATAATTTAAGTCATTTGCATAATAAATACATGAGAACTTCAACATCAGTGTTGTAACTGTTACCAATATACAGTTTTAGTGCAGTTTAAATAACAATAATTTATGTGATAAGTTATTATAAAGTAGAAGAAACATGTCAGTGGTCAGTTATCAGACATCTGACCTGATCTCATGAACCAGTGACAATGAAGCGTTGTGAAAAATGTCAAACGTCCTCTGGACCGTCTTGAGTTCCCCGCATGTGCTGTTTGCCTGAGAAGAGAAAGGGTGCCAGGTATGAATGGTGTGGTCTCAGCAAGCAGCCCGTGCCATCCATTCATTCAGGAGTCATGAGAATAACATCGTACCGTGGGCTCCAGGCACTCCCGGACCCTGATCAGGGGGGCCAACAGCTCCACCTCCCCTCCACAGGTCACTTCTGCGATTTTCATTCCCCTTATGAAGTATTCCAGAGCTTCAACGTAGCATCCGTCCTTGTAGAGAAATGACAGCCACCATTTGAGACACTTTAAAAACAGGCAACGTTAAGTACTAAAGCTGATCCATGTGATTGTGTCATGGTCAGATTAAGATGCACTGGCTGATGCTAAAGTTAAAGAGGACAGTGTGTGTGGTGTCTTACCAATGGGTCAGGATACTCAAAAGTCTGGTTTTTATCCTATGAATAGAAGAAAGACAAACACAATGTTTACATTTTAAATGAATCATTTGAAATCACATAATACACAACTCCAGTTCTGTTCAGTTTTCCCAAATGTGCTTCTCAAGACTTGAATTGCTTCCAAGTTAAGTTTCATCACTTGTGGCTGAAATGACTTACACATGTGACGTCCGGGGGCCCGGTGAAGTCGGAGTATGGCGGCAGCTTGCCGTCGGGGCACAGGCTGGTAGCACGCAGAGTGGCAGGACGGGCCTGAAGGCTCCCGAGCAGGGCCAGCAGGCAGGCCACGGTGAATGTGGGGTGCAGCGCCATACTGAACTGGTGTGAGGCTGGATGGTGGTGCTTCTCTGAGGATGTTCAGCAGCAGGGTTCAGAGGATCAGTGGCTTGTGGCGTCCTCTGATGCTGGTTTTATATGGGTACAGAGAGAAAAAAGTGTTCAGTGAGGGGGAGTGAAGGTGTGTTCCTGAAGGGAAAATCTGATTTTTTCCTAATTGATCATGTATCACTTTCCCCTCACCGTCTGCATGGTGAAAACCCCAAGTGGGCCTAGACACACCCTCCGGACTCCTGACAAAATGTGTGTGTGTCCACATGTTCTCACTGTGCTCGACTTCATTGATTGACGCTGATAACGGCTGCGAAGCCGCAGCCCCAGCGTGGTGGCTGATGTCAGAATGCTGGTTTTCCTTTTTTCACAGAACTCGAATTCTGCTTTTCTTCCTCCATCCAACGCTCTGCACCTGAGTGGCGTCACAGGGGGTCTGCAGGAGCACGTAGGCAGGGAGGAGGCCCGGGACACGCTCATGCCCACTCTACTGTCATATCTACATGCTTCTCTATAGGTTTTATTTCTTTTAAAAACACCACTGTCCTGTTTTCCATCTTTTGCATGAAAAAACTATGCCAACCAGTCAGTCCCTCTTGTCTGAGAGCACCTGTTTTTCTTCATTATATTATATATTTTATTGTCAGTAGTGAAGTAGTGATGAAGAAAGAAAGCCAAGCATTGTGAGGTAAATTCAGAGCTGGTTTGGTGTGTGCACGCCTACGCCCGCTGGGGCTTCCCCCCCAGAATCCCAGCGATCATGGCTCACCCTGCGCTCTGCTCACCACGTTGAGCGCTTTTCATCTCCTCTATTTTCTTTTCAGGTGTTGGGGTGAGCCTTTCACACCTTTTGGTTTCACTTCAAGGTTTCTCCAGGAGTCGCCCAAACTTGTCGAATGTGACGGGATTTTGACGTGAGAGAAGAGGGTGGGGAAATTTCTATCCATGGAATCTGTTATGTGGGGACTCATGTCCCATTATGTGTCATTATGTGGGGGCCAGATTAGCTGCTGATTAGAAAGTGGCAAACTGACATCGCCCTTCACGAACTTTTAGTTTGCAATCAAGTTTCCGTCACAGTTGGTTCCCATTCTTTGCAAATGAGTGAGCTCTGCTCCGAGGTCAGTGAGGAGCCTCTACCCTGGGCCCTCATCTGAGTGCCGTGCATCAGTGCGGCTGCAACTTTGAAAATCCTGGTTTGCACTCAAAGCTGCGCAGGTTTCCTGTTGTCTTCTGTTTTGTGCATTTCTTTGAAGTTTCAAACCAATCAGAATCAGGGCCCTAGGATCCAAGTGAAAATGTTCATCTCACCCTGGTAGCCACAACTCTTCCTCCCTTATCTTGGTTAGTTATTGTTTCTGGACCTCGTCTGAAGATGAGCTACGACCGTTATTTGTGCAAAGTACTCTAGTGTCTAACTTTGCGATAGTATTCTTCCATATTCAGTATTTTCTGATGCTGAAGTTTCCTCCTCGTTGCAGCATCCTGTCATTAGTCCCATACATGATGACGACGGCATGAGGTAGGCTTCAATGGTGGAAGATGAACAAGATAATGGCTCAAACAAATGGTGATTAATGGCTCTTTGTGCCTTGTTGCAGACAGGCTTTAAAAAGGCTCTGAGTCATGCCATAGAGACGTACGCTCTGTTGGGTTTGTTTATTTTGGTGACAGCTGCAGGACAACAGCGCTCCAGACTCCTCATCCACTGTGTTGCTACAATATGTATTGGAGCTGATTGTTCTTACAAACTAATCGAGTGTTTTTAGCAACCTGCTAGTCATCTTCAGTCTTCTTCCTCGTCTCCAGTCATTTTTCTTATGGGCAGGTTTTAATCAGATCATTTACTGTGAATTTGCATGTCTTTTAGGACTTAAGATGCACACAGTATATGAGATCAAACTGTCATTATCAGAGCAATTTATCTTCTGCACACAACACACAGAAACATGGTCTGATGGCACTTTGGAGGCTGTGAAGCAGAGACACAGTGGATCAACTCGTCATAAAGCTGCTATCTCTCCATACTGCTGGTGATGTTGTGTGGGATGATGTCATTTAAATTTCACATTGACCGTAACATACATTTCATGCCCCAAAATCTAAATGTCACAGCTCTCACCACGTTTCACTTGTCAGAAAGAAAGGAAGAAAAGGAAGTGAAGTTTCTGGTTTCCATGATAGTAGTGATGTCACTGGAGGCGCTACTACCACAGGCCACCGCAGCGTGCTATCCCTGCAAGTGATTGAGGCTTTGCTGAGTTACTGTGTCAGTCGCCTCCTCCCTAACCCACAGCCTGTCACACACTCTATGACCATATTAGTGTTGAACTGCAGCGCCACCGGCCGATGGGACAACTTATACTGAGGACTGTTGTGTGGTTGTAAATCTCTATGTGCAGCCTGGGACTCTAGCTGAAAGGTCTTGGAGTGTTGGCCATTACATCCAGGATTCCTGCAGGGACCCTGTCAGGCTCCACAGGGGTCCCAGTGCTGCCTGTCAGCAGCCCAGTGGCTGGTTCCATTCACTTAGCTTCAGTCTGTCAGTTTACTGCATTTAATCAATGAATCATTGAATCGATCATGACGATTCTATCTGTCAGCGTGTGTCAGAATGAGTGAGCTGTAAGTGACGTGATAACTTCCTCCATTTCATGGCAACAGCAGTATTACTGTTATTACTATTATCAGTAGTAGTAGCAGTACTATTATTATCAGTAGCAGTAGCAGTGGTAGCAGCAGCAGGTGTGGAGCATGGTGAATCAGAATATTCTGGATGCAGTGAGCTCCATGTGACTGTGGGAGGAGAAACGGTTCAAGGATTTCTGGAAGCTAGTACTGTGCCGTTCTGGGACTCATTTCACTCCCAGTAGCCAGTAACTGGGAGAAGTGTGTGTGTGTGTGTGTGTGTGTGTGTGTGTGTGTGTGTGTGTGTGTGTGTGTGTGTGTGTGTGTGTGTGTGTGTGTGTGTGTGTGTGTGTGTGTGTGTGTGTGTGTGTGTGTGTGTGTGTGTGTGTGTGTGTGTGTGTGTGTGTGTGTGTGTGTGTGTGTGTGTGTGTGTGTGTGTGTGTGTGTGTGTGTGTGTGTGTGTGTGTGTGTGTGTGTGTGTGCAGACTGACTGGACCACTGTCTGCTGTTTGACACAGTTTTGCCGCCTCTTACACGCGTCTAATAGCAGGTGCAGACAGCGATGAGTGAGCAGGCTGCTGGCAGTGTGGTCAGTCGTCTCTGCAGAACGTGCACCACTGTGACAGCAGCTCGTGTGGAAAGCCCCCTCCTTTGATGGGCTGTGGGGTTTCACCAGGCTGTGATGATCTCCTGCTGGGGACAGTTCAGCTGCAGCTCTTCACGTCACTGCACGACACGGTGACGTCATATTCTCCCATCGACACGGACTTCAGCGAGGCTTCTAAAACAGCATCTGAATCATTTCTGATGAAGGATGAAAAGATGTTGCATCAACCTCTGACCATTACGTCTGTCCTCACGGTCTCACTCTGTGTGCTGAGGGCTCCTCTCTTTGTGGCCTCTCAGTGGCTTAGAGCCAGCGTGGTTGTCCACAGAGCAGTGGCTCAGTGGTCTGACCCGGGCCAGGACACAGGAGGTCCTGCTCCCACACTGAAAGCCCTGCTCCCGAAGGTGCATCTGAGGATGAGGAGATCCAGGTTGGCAGAGCGGAGGTTCTGTGAGAGATGGACAACATGAAGGGGGTCGGTTAAATACTGTTTAAATAAAGTTATAAAAACGCTATATAAAAAAGAGCTTGGACCCTCTCTGAGACCCAGTCCAGCCGTCCCTGTGGAGAAGGCTCATCTGAGGCCGTGGTCCTCAGCCTGAAAGGAGTGGAGCGCCCTCTCTGGGTGGGAGAGGACTGCCTCCCTCCAGCGGAGGAGTGCGAGTACCTCAGGCTCTTATTCAGGGTGGAGGAAAACAGAGCGAGGGATGGACTGGTGGCTGGAGGACGTGTCCACAGGGATGGGGTCGTTCTGTCTGTCTGTGGTGGTAGGGTGAGGCAAAGCTCTCCGTTTACAGCTCCGTCTACAATCCAACCATCAGCTAGGGTCCGTACCCCGGGCAGTGACTGACAGGATAAGAGCGCGTGCTCCTGTATGGAGAGGAGCCAGCTGAGGCGGGTCAGACGTCTGGTCAGGATGCACATGGTCCACATGTTGACATTTTATTCTCAACTCTTCCCCACCTCTAAGGAGGACTGGTGTGAGAGGTCCCAGCATAGAAGCCAGTGTGACAAACAGGCGTGTTTCCTGCGCCGTGCGGGCTCGCTTGTGGCTCTGATGTGGTGAAGCTCAACATCTGCTCCGTCTCCTGCCGCTGCAGGTGCGAGGCACATCTTGGTCAAACAGGTTAAAGGTCGCTGAAATTCCCCCGTCTTCTGGGAAGTCCGAAGCAGCGCTGATGGGACACCTGCTCTGAAGTGCCTCAGTCATTGTGAGAACTGTGTGAGCGTGCTCTGTGGTCTGTTTTTTTCCTCTGTGCCCAAAACAATGTTTTCACCAACTCGATTTCATGTTGTTGTTAAATAAACAATAAGACTCAGTAAGAGAAAGAAAGATAGGAACTTTATTAATCCCTCAGACAGATTTCCTCAGGGAAATAAGAATGCAGTGCAGAGCACAACAGGGTGAAAGCAGACAATACGTTTTCATCAGTCTCACCAGATGTTGGATTAGAACATTTTCTGAGACTGGTTCAGTCTGTTGTCCTCAGTCCATCAGTGGGACAGCAGTCTCAAGCATCTGCAGCGGTGTGACCTGTGAGGCAGCTTCAGCTCCGCAGTGGCTAGATGGTCTGATGTAGAAAGCTGAGATGAAGGTTTTGCCTTGTGCCTTGAGCCCAGGGCGCCACCTGCTGGCAGTAACCAAGAACATCACAGGCTTGACTTCACGCCAGGTTGTTGTGGTTCAGAGGCCAAATATCACCTCACAATCTGTTTCACACTCAGCTGTGGAAAGCGTGCTGCCACTTCAAATGTCTCTCTCTAGAAATAACATCAATGAATCAGGGATGAGCTGTGATGAGTCCATGTGCCTTCTCAGACTGTCATTCTCCAGTAATCCCACCATGCTTCACATCAGCCTCAGTGAGATCCTCACACTCGAGCTGTAAACCATCTTCAGCTCTCATAGGCTGAGAGCAGGGGACACTCCCTGACCCGTCTCCATTTTTATTTGTTATTGTATGGTTGTTGACTTCCTCATTTAGATGTGCTGCCATCAGACTCCAGTGTGAACAGCTCTGAAGCACGTTCACAAGATGACGTGACGTCCCACACACTTAGTTAGGTCAGTGAATATTGATCAGTGTTGGAGCCATTCCAGTCGACACCATTATCAAGTGATAAAAGGAGGAAGAATGTGGAGACTAAACGTCAACAGGCCAGAGCGGCAGCCATGATGTGAAAGTCTCCATGAGACGTCTGGTGGAAAACATCAGACAGGTACTGATACTTCCAATGACAGTGGCCCGAGTCTGATCTGAGCGGCTCAGACGGTCTTAATATAGTCAGATATGGATCGCATATGGGCAAAAAAGTCCAATTTGGGTCTGAATGGGATTCGAACCAACAACCTTTTAGATGAGAAACGAGTGCTATTCAGAGAGCCAGAAACCAAACAGAGCAAAACCTGTGTTGTAATCAGTTTAATATGCTTGAATAGTACAGTTACATCAGTCAAGAAAATAACATACACATCTTAAATGTCAATATACTCTTCATATTCTTTAAGAACTACAACAGCTGAGCTTTCAGTGGGAAAGAAGACTGTAAACTGCCTGGGCCACCAGGTGGCAGCAGAGCAGTTTTTCTGAGAATACAACTTTCATAGCTTGCGTGGTTCACCACCACCGTCGAATAAATATTAAATAAGTCAAGTTAAATATCCCGGAGGCTGTAATATGTTCAGCATCTTTGCAACGTAGTGTCGTCTTTACATTCAGTCGCTCTCTGCAGCTGGAACGTGACCTCAGTTCATGCTCAGTATGACGATGGCCTGGAGAGGGAGGACAGTCTGGTCAGTCACTGTCACACACGCACGTCTCCACAGACGTGCACACATGTTCATGGAGAGAGAGAGACAGAGAGAGAGAGAGAGAGAGAGACTTACCCTTTGAATCAAAGACTCCAGTCTGTTGTAAAACTCAGTGGCGTTTTCCTGAGGGTGCAAGCTGCATTCCTGGCAGGTCGACTGAAGGGAAAGAGGGGAAACAAAATCGCTTGTAAGTAAATAGATCAGTGGGCAGCAATCAATCCATCAAAGATGAACTGTTGGAGCAGCTGCAGGAGATGCTGCTAGAGTCCTCTCACCTTAGCTTCCTCTGGGCCGCAGAAGCTCGGAGCGTTGGCCTGAAATGCGTGAGAAATGAAAGCGTCAGCCTCAGTTTGTGCTGGGAGCTGCTCTCCGTGCTGGAGCTGCCTCTGGGGGCTACTCACGTTGAGGGTGCTCCCCAGGTTCTTGTAAACTTTCTTCAGGTATGTTTTGGCGAGGCTGAAGTTGTCCTTGAGGCTGGAGCGGAAGCACCTCAGCGCAGGCAGCAAGCAGCAGTCCTGTCCAGAGGAGAAGCCGATCAGCTGCACGTCTCCTCCGCAACGCTACGCAACATCTCACATGACACCATGGACTCGTGTCCAAAATCTAAGATTTATCAAAGGACTCTGGTCCTTTCAATGAACTGTTCATTTGTAGGACTCATTTGACAGGAAGTCCACGAGCAGAAGGCCTAGCAGTCAGTTTTACTTGCTGGATATTGTTTGTGATATTTCATGAAGTTGAGGGGAAAAACTCTTCACTGCATTCAAAACGTTTCCATGAAAGTTTCTGCTGTCATCTGTTCATCATTGCTCTCGACTTTCCAATCAACTCCTGAACCTGAACTGAAACTCAAGCACAGTTTCAAGCACAATTTCCACTATGTTTTTTGTTTTAAGTTCCCTCCAGAATTTTTTTTTTTTACAGAAAATGTTAATTCTGACACATCTCATTTCCCCAACTGAATCAGTTCCTGCTTTGATCTCGAACTTGACAAGTTTGGGTCAAAGGACTTCACCCTCCCTCAGTGCTAATGACATAATTCTGACTTTGTTCTTTTCCTCTGTTCTTCCTTTAATGCAGCGTTAGTCTGATGCAGTGGCCTGCCCGCGCCGCCTCAGAGCAGAGCTGACTCAAAGCTTTCCCTGCATGCGAGGGAGGGAGGCTGCGCTCTCAGCTTGTGAGGAAGTGTCTTGGTTTTGTCTGCTCTCTCGCTTGATTACTCATCACATTTCGCTTGAGCGTGAAGCAACGGAAGCTGTGAGAAAACACTGAGCGTGTTCTCGCCTTGAGTCACTCCAGAGCTCAGGCCTGACAAGAAAGACGAGGGATGGAGTTTACAAGTAACGCACCTGACCGTAGCTTCTGTTTCTAGTGCTCACAGCCCGGAGCTGCCGGCTGTTTAGAGCCTCTCATTACATCTCCTCATACCTGCCGTACGCTCTGTTCAATTTTTGGAAGCATAAAAATGCAAAAGTTGAGGCGTCTTAAGCAAAGTGGCGTAGTTTGAAGACGATGTTGGTTTTGATAGTGTCAATATTTTGTCTAATAAAACTACTTAAACTACAAAATCATGACACTCTAACACCACTGATATCAGTTATTATTTACACTATTTTACATGCAGGGTCAATCATTTGTGGAAAGTCAGAGGATACGTATTTTTCTTTTTTTTCTTTATTTTAAACTCTAAACATTTGAACTCTATTTTAACTCTAAAAACATGAAAATAGTCTCCCCTCATTATTGTTAAAATTGTTTTGATTCCCAATTATTAGTCTGTTCACAATTACCTATAAATATTTGTTTCATCAGATTAGGTTTAGTTGTAAACTAGAGTACTGGACTGCTCTGGCTCGTCACACCTGGTTCCAGGTTAACCAGCAGAAAGTCTCACTCTGAGCAGCGCTGCGAACAGATGTGAAGCGCCACATCTGAGGCTGTGAGCCGGCACACGCAGCCCTGTGATCTCACGCCTCGGCAGCCCGAGGCTCAGGACCTTTCGCAGCTACAGTAAGTGGGAGAGTAACTGCGATGAGTAAGCGACCACAGATATCTGTGGCGCTGACCGTGGCAGCAGAGGCAATGTGATGGCGGTCTTACCGTGACATTGCTGGGCGGTGTGGAAAGCATCTGCGTGCTGTTCTGTGAGACGCAAACAACACGCCGGGGGTTAGTCTCGGTGCCTGGCCACCAGCCGAGGGCAAACACCAGCCGTGAATCAAGCGGAGGAGCCTACCTGCAGGTCGTCCTTCACCTTCCCCAGGTGTCTGAGGACCTCCTGTAGCGCTTTCCTCTCTGTGGCCCCAGTGCCCTGGGCTGCTGCCATCCAGCTGCAGCAGCAGACCGTGAAAAGGCAAAACGCAATCAGCTTCATATTCTCAGGTCGGCGGCAGGTACCAGATCACCCAAAGACTCCTTTCAAAAGATTTACTGGAAATGCAGACAGTTGTGTCGCTTACCTTTTTATACATATCCCTGAGGACACAGGAAAACCACTTGCAGAGAGTTGGAAAGCTGCAGAAACTGGCGTATGTGAGTAATGAAATTTCTTTTCCATTGGCAGTCACCACTACGTGATCCGAGAGTTGCGTAAAGCGGCGTGAAGCCGCGTGCGCGTGCGTGCGGCCCCTATAGATGTGTGTGAACGTAAACTTGTGAGTGCGTGCAGCCGACAGGAAACTACAGGACCGACACTTCCCATTTTCACTTTGAATCAGTGGAGCTGCGGCTCTACCGTGTCATAGGTAGTTTTCGTAGGTGTGGTATTAGCAACCTGAATGTGTTTAGTGCAATCATGGCCACCTACACACACACACATACACACACACACACACACACAGAGCAAGCTGGTTGCAACAACAGGAAACCTGGTGTAGAGCTAATGTCAAAGCAAAAGGAGGAGAAGCAGTGATGTGATGTTTTGTCTGTGACCACAACAGTGGCCTGTTTAGGATTTCACATCGCTCTCACTCCTCAGCTTATCTCTGTCCATTAGATAAAGTGCTGATATTAACGAAAGTCTGTGTGTGTGTGTGTGTGTGTGTGTGTGTGTGTGTGTGTGTGTGTGTGTGTGTGTGTGTGTGTGTGTGTGTGTGTGTGTGTGTGTGTGTGTGTGTGTGTGTGTGTGTGTGTGTGTGTCATTAGCTCTCACTAAGTCGGCAGAGAAAGACGTGTGGTCACATGGGTGGTGATGACGGCTGTCCATGCTAGAAACTGCTCAGACCACAGAGCAGTCTCTGTGAGCGCCCACGCTGCAGGGTCAGGGTCAGGCTTGTGAAAACATCCTTCCACTCACAGTCAAGTGAATTTACTCCAATCAGAGTGAGATTCAGAAACTTTAGTGGTTGAAATGAAAATCAAGACAATGAAGGCCTTTAACCAGCCTCTCAGAGGTGTTCAGTCTTCCTAGGGCTTGGACTCTTTATATAGTTAGTGACTGCAAAAAATCTACATTTATGGAGAATAATACATAAATGAATATTATATTATATAATATAAAATTAATAAATAATGCGTCTGCTTTAATTTATTTTTTTGAGTTTGCTCCTCTCCAGCTGATCTGAGGTCTGTTGTATGGTTATTTCTCTATAGGTTTAATTTCCAACTACAACTGTGTCATGAGTTCAAGCTGTGTTGCTGATTGCAGCTGAAGTGGAGACAAAGAGCTTTTGTTTGTTTGTTTGTTTGTTTGTTTGGAAGACTTTAAGAAGAACAAGATATTGAAATTAACTTAAAGATTCCTCCAGAGACCCTGCTGCAGCAAATGATTTTTGGCAGCTCTAGGTAGTGTTGTGCAATGTGACACTGTCTTTTGTTTTTCTCACACACACATGTGTGTGTGTATGTATATATATATATATATATATATATATATATATATATATATATATGGAGATAGATAGATAGATAGATACTGATCTACAAATCTAGTGGGGATGTGGTATCTTGTTCCTAAGAGTTATTTCAGACAGACATAGAGCAACAGTTGGTTACAAAGAAATCAATGCATATGCTCAACATAACAGAAGTTCCAGATCATAATATAGATTCTAAAGTTCCCCAAAACACACACGTGAGATGCAAATTCACAGCCTGTGCTGCACTTTTGACCAGTTTCGACTGTGAGCTGACGGGTGTCAGCCGAGCTCGTCGGCCAGAGAGACTCCTGATGAGACATGACGAGAGAAGCTCACCAAGGCCAAAGACCTCCACCCAGTAGCAGATACCCCCCCCAGTAGCAGATACCCCCCCCCAGTAGCAGATACCCCCCCCCAGTAGCAGATATCCTCCACCCAGTAGCAGATACCCCCCCAGTAGCAGATATCCTCCACCCAGTAGCAGATACCCCCCCCAGTAGCAGATATCCTCCACCCAGTAGCAGATACCCCCCCCAGTAGCAGATGTCCTCCACCCAGTAGCAGATACCCCCCCCAGTAGCAGATATCCTCCACCCAGTAGCAGATACCCCCCCCAGTAGCAGATGTCCTCCTGTCCTGTCCTGTCCTGTCCTGTCTCTCTGGACGTCTCGTCTGACCAGGGATGCTCAGTGAGCCCTTATTGACCCTTTTTAGCACCAACAGGCATTTTCAGTGAAACCTTCCAACGTATCATCGTTTTCTGTTATTTGACTATGATGCTGTTACTTCACTCAACTATTGAAGTCATAGCAAGCAAAACAGCTCCAGATTATTTCTGGTCTGGGAACACTATCATATGTAACAACTCTTCCTCCCAAAGGTTTGGATTCTTCGTCAGAAGTCACATGTTAATAAGTTAGTAAGAGTTGATAAACTCTGTTTGGCAGTTCTACCACCGGGATCCTGCTTTTCCCGGATCCTCCTCCCACCACTGGATCAATCTGTAGAATGAGCCAGCAGAACGAGTCTGCTGCCCTGGCCCACCTCGCATGGAACCTGCTTCTGCAGCACAGTCACACTGAGGTGATGTTCATAACATTATGTCAGTATAATTTGACATTGGTGATGAACATAAATTGAAAATATACTTGGTCGAATGGGCTTTTAACTATCAAACCATCTCTTTCAGGTTTGTATGAGAACAATATAACATATCTTTCATTTAGAAACAGTTCAACAGTCTGAAACGACACTCTGACGTGGCTTGGATCATTGTTCTCCAGCGGAGGAGCGTCTGCTAATGACCGAATGTAAATGTTAAACGTTTCATGCACCTAACGCACACATTTTCCCTCCTCGTGCCCCAAAGTCGTACGAGGTGCTGATGCAGACTGAAGAGTCAGACTTTCTTCATCGCTGACAGGTGAGATGTGATCAACATGGAAACCTTCTGTGGAAACATGGCTGAGTCTCCTTCTGTTTTTTCAGCGATGGTCAGCCACTGTTGCACACTCCAGGAGGCACCGTATGTTCGGCAGCAGAGACTCGGCGGCTCGCTGCATCCTGCTCCAGGCGTGCACACGCCGAGCGCCGCCGCAGGGGAGGAAGTGAGAGCGAGACTGAGAGAGAAAACCCCTCTCGTCTGCTCTCCCTCTGTCAGCGTAAGGGAAAGGGTGGGTGGGGGCTCGGGCCGCGGCGGAGGTGCTGCACCCTGGGCACGCCGTCTCGCCTCATCAGGAGCCGCTTCTGTGATGCACCGCCGAGGGAAACTGGGTCCCCAGGGAGACGCACAGTTCGCTAGAAGTTTCCTTCAAGGAAGACCCCGTCCCTTACCTGTGCTGCGCAGGCTGAGTAGGAGGCTCAGAACAAAAGGACGTGTCGATATTGAGGCTCCCGTTGTTCAATGTTAAAATAAAATGGTGAAGTGAAAACCTGTATGGACTCTTACTTCTCCAGCTGAATGACTGATTCTGTCTTTGTCTCCTGACCACTTTGTGATCTGTAGTTTTCATGTTATTTTTAATGGATTTTTTGAGGGATTTCTTTCGAAAGGATCTCTTTTCCAAAATGCACTTCATAGATGCTATATGTAAATATGAGATGGCACGTCCAGTAAAGCGGAGTGCTGTCACTGGGTTTGAAAAGTATTAACAGTTGATGAATCATATTTGGGCAAATGAAAGGATTCATCTTAGGTTTTATACGGAGTTCAGTGGAGTTGGTATTCCTGCTCTTTCCCCATGGTTTGACTGTAAATAGTTTGTGTTTGTGGTGAATAATTGAAAGTCACTTGTTACCAAAGGTTTATTTTAATGAATGGATGGCATTTTAATAATGTACGGTTGCATTTTCAGATTTAATTGCAAACTACTGTATAATGGTTAAGAAAATTAAAGATCTTGACATGGCGATCACGTCTTCATTTTTTAAGAGGTCTTCAAAATGTATTGAAAACCACTTGAAGATTCCTGCAGATACCATGGAGAACATGGTGAAATAACTGCACTGTGCCTGTAACTGGACCTATGTTGAGTGACACATTAATCAAATGAGGCAGCTGGTGACACGTATCGCTTGTATCGTGTTATTGAGATGATTTGGAGGTTTAACGTGTAAAAGGAGATTTTGCGCAATTCCGAGTGTGAACTGTGACGTGAACTGATTTATTAACGCCTGTTAGGAGTGATCATTAACCGGAGTTGATCATGTATTTCCAGTGTGACCAGTCTGCTTTGGTCGCGTCTCGCTCACATTCACAGCTTTTCATCTGTAGTTGGAGGAACTCTGGAACAGCATCACGGTACCGATCAGTGAATCACTGGACACTGTGGAGGTAATAGAGCCCGCTCTGTCAGTTGGTCCTTCAGGTACTTTTTTCATGTGAGCCAAATATAGACACTCGTCTTGTCATGCTCTAAAAAAAGGAGCGGTGGAGAAATGAGACTGTCACGTACGCATCATCTGCATCATCTGAGACTTTGAGCTTTTTCCATGAAATTCAGCGGGCTGTGGCGGTGCTGAGGCATGTTTGATGACTAACCATTGGGGTGAAAACATGTTGCACAGTGAGAGTTGCAGTTTGTGGTCAGCCAGAGTGTTAAACGCAGTGAAAAAGTGTGACTTGAAGCGAGACTGTGGGTGAGGCAGGTTGATAGAGCCGGCCGCGCAGGAAAGATAACATGTTAAGGTAACGGCTTCGAGTCAGACCTGTCTTCTTGTCTTTCTTTCTTTTTTGATGAACCTTGTTGTATGTTCACGGTGCAGCTGAGCTGCATGAGCTCATGCTGGATGTTCGGGGTCTGACACGCTCATGTCGCAGATTTCTTCAGAAATCTCAGAGTTCTTTTCTTGTGCTTTTTTTGGCTTTCTGTTGGAAGTGTCATTCTGCTTATGTCCTCTGTGTTTTATTTACTCAAAATAAATGTTTATCTATTTATTACTTATTTACTTCACCTTCAGTGTCCAGTTTTTTCCAGAGTAACTGAATTTTGTAACTGTGGCAAATAAACTGTTAAAGCGGAGGTTGTGAGGAGTTTGGGATCATAGATTGATCACTGATCATTGAAGCACTTGCTTTAGTGTTATATTGACTATCAGATCATGAGCAGAGTGGTGAACAGCACAGTTGCTTACAACATGATGCCAGCTCTTAAGTTGTGACGGGGAAAAAAGAGGTAATAACTGGTGGTGCTGGTGGGAGGAAACTTGGAAATGGACCTTGAAAGTGCATGAAAAGTGCTTGGAAAAGGTGAGTTAGTCCTGGAGTGTTTGGTTTTTCCTCTCTGGGCTACTGTAAACAATCTGCACACAACACCGAGGCAACCTTTGTGGCCTGTTCAAGCATCTTAATTACAGCTAATTGGGCACTAATGGACAGGTAGTGTAATACATATTAGAGACCAACTTTCACAAAAGCCCCGCCCCCCTAGGTACTGTTGCTGTGGGTTGCTGTTATCATGGTGGTGGTATAGTTTTGGAGCACTACCTGCGTGATGACCTCAAGACTGAGGCAAAGATGTTACTCTGTGTTAACAGGCAGCCAATGCTACTTCTGGCTCCAATCAGTTCAGGGTTTTGCTTTCATGTCGTGGGCCTGGATCTGTGATGTGCCAGAAGTGATGATGTCACATTAAGTTAAGTAACGAGCTAACGCCAGGGCTAGTTCAACTTTGGGGGTAACATTCTGGCAATAATATATAGTATATCAAAAGTTTAATATACAGTTTTGTATGTATAAGCATCTCCCTGACCATTTAGCTGTCACTATGGTGCCAGCTAGCTATCGCTGTGGCGTGAGCCTAGCCTAGCCTAGCCTAGCCTAGCCTAGCCTAGCCTAGCCTTGCCTTGCCTTGCCTTGCCTTGGAGCAGCAGTTTGGGGGCATTGTTTTGCCCCCAAAAAGTTTGTTGCATTGTTTTGCCCCCAAAAAGTTCTCCATCTACGTGCTTGACCTCCATCCTTCATCTTAGCCACTTTGTAAATATTGGTGTCACAGCTGATCTCCAGCTCACATACAGTAGGGCCAGGTCTCCAGGAACACACACACACACACACACACACACACACACACACACACACACACACAGAGCAGTTTAGAGTGTCCCATCGACCTAACCCTGTTTTTGGACTGTGGAAAGAAACTGGAGCACCCAGAGAAAACCCATGAAGATGCTTGACCTACAAATGGGTAAGAAAAAAAAATGCAGTGAAATCATCTTTCATCCAGGTGTCTTCCTGTCAGCACTAAAGGAGATGGATTTGATAACAAAGTTTCGCTGAAAGTGAATCACCAGCGCATCATGTCTCCAGAAAGTTTCTGTTGCTCTGTTTGCTCATCACAGTCATTTCACCACTTTTGCTTTGACTTGACCTTGAACTCTCTCTGTGTTCCTGCTGTGTTGCATCTTTGAATTCAAACACAATAAAGTCTTAATAAAGAAAGCCACACAGTGGAATCACAGCTGCCGGGGAGTTTGTCCACAGCCAGATTTTATTCTGATTTTAATCCCAGTTTATTTACTCTTTGAATACTTCCTCTTTTATCACTGCTGTAAACTTCCCTATGAGATCATGACTGTTCTCATCCTTAAGCTCATGTGTGTGTGAGACATTAATAGTAATATTAGTCATCAGTGTGAGACTAGTCGAGCAGCACGTGTGTGCAGCCAGGAGCGTCTGACGCTCTCACACTGAGGGGTCAGGTTTGTTTAGATGGATTAATGTGCTCTAAACATCCTCCGCCCACCTGCAGTAGTATGATTTCCTACGCTGCGGTCTCCCCTTCGTCAAGCGCTGCTGCAGGGTGCACAGCAGGTGTACAAACACACAAACAAGTTGCAGAATATCGTTGCAGAATCAAACACAATAAAAGTACAAGTAGTGTCGTCGTCTGTGGCTGGGCGGCTGGAAGAGGGCGAACGGAGGCGCCGATCAGAGCTGGAGGAAAGCGAGCGAGCTGGATATTACCGTAAGTGCAGCGGAAGAGAGCAGCGGGGTGTGGGTGGGGGAAACCTCCTCTCCAGCGACGCCATAGCCGCCATGACACAGCTTGTTTATACCCATCGATTAAACTGAGCTCAAACATACTGACTCGCTCGTCTTCATGTGTTAAGTAAAAGTAGAAGATGAGTGAGGGTTCTTCCGTCCTCGTCCTCAGACGTTCACAGATTTCGCTGCTTCTGGAAAATTTTAGCAAATGTTCGATTTGGTTGTGTGGTCATTTTTATGTTTCCACTGGAGGCTGCTGCAGTTTGCACCGTCGCTTCCTGTCTTTACTTTGTTTTGTTTTGGGCTCACATCAAGCTTTCTTAGAAGCCCCTGTCAAGGAATCAAGGATGCTTTACTTGTCTTTCTTGTCCCCCCTCTGTTACTGTGTTACTACTAGGCATTCTGGAGCAAAATGTGTTGCTTGGTGTCAGAAAGCTTGGGCGCAGGCAGGTCGCAGGTCTTCTGACAGGATAATGACCCAAACGCACAGCTATAAACACCCAAAAATGGCTGAGAGCTAAACATTGGACGATTGCTACTACTACTGCTGCTGAGCCCTGATCTAAATCCTACTGGCATGGGAGGAAGGAGAAGGCCGCCCTGAGACAGCTGGAGCCGTCTGCTCACCAGTGGTGGACCTGCTGGCAGGTGTACGCATGGTTTGATTGCCTCAAAACAAATAAAATATTAAGTTGTGGGTATCACCATTTTTCAGGCCAGTTTCATTTGTTGGTTTTTTTTTTAATCAGTTGAATCACGATTCAAAAACATTTCATTGGTTAATTTTCAGTACATTTTTATTTATTCTTACTTGTCACTTTCAAGTGATTTTTAGTGACCTTGGTTTTCTTTCATTAACAGAAGGGCACCGACAATTATCTCTGTGTGTGTACAGTGAATAATTATTATATATATATTTATGAGTGCACTGAAATTATTTGAAGCTAAATATTCATAGAGAGCTGTGGAGCAGTTTGTTCTGAGAGTGTCTGTGCAGGAATGTTTCTGCCGAGTTATTGAAGAGGAGGAAGCTGGGTCCAGTTAGAGACTCTGGAAATGTGTCAGCAGCCCAAAGAAATGAAACTGGTCTCCGCATGGAGTGAAACAGGAGAGCTAATGAGGTGTGAAATCGTCCGGTTTCAAATCAGCTGTACAGCACAGGTGACGCCAACCATTATGACTGAACAGGCAAAACTTTCTCCGAGCTGCCGTGACATCTGTTTCACCTCGTCCCCTGAACAAACCAGAGAGAAAGATGTCTGCCTCTGTCCGTCTGTCAGACTGTCAGAAGACTTAGTTATAGTGTAATTGTTCCATTGGCGCTCTACTGTGACCACTGTGAAGAAGTCACTCTAACCACCTGGCTGTGCATTCAATGGAAGAGCTGATGCTGTGAATTCCACACAGCAAAACAAGTTTGTCATCATCCTCTGCCGCACTTGTTAAGATCAGTGAGAGAACGCAGCGGATGATGATCGTAATGAGATGATACAATCTTTTCTTGGTTGTGCTGAAAGGCAGCATTTGGCATTTGTCCTTCCTGTTTTGTAGATTTGTCTTTTCTTTGAATGTGGAGTGAAGCTACAACTGTAGACACATTAGCAACTAATTTCAGCTGTGACTGTGAGCTGAGACAAAGGTCCTGAGACAACAGTTAAAGGTGGAAGCCTGAATAAACACAATAATCTCCTTAAAAGAGAAGAAGAAAGAAAAATGAGAATAAAAATCCTGAAAGGCATGTTGACACTCAGTAGATAAGATGATAGGATGCACTGAGATAGATGCGGTCGCTGACACTCAAAGATGGTATCGTCTTTTGCGTGACTGTTTTTCCTACCACTGTTGTCAAAGTGGTTTTCAGTTATTAGAAGTTTTCAGTCACATCAAACTTAGTGTTTTTCCACTTCTCCTTGCTCACACCCGATCTATTCTAAAGTGCACAAGGTGATCAGATCAGAGGTGGAAAACACACAAAAGCCTTCAAGAGGGCAAGTTTGAGATGTGCGAAGGTGTGCATCAGTAAAAACATGCACGACAAAGCAAGGCCTTCCTCTGCTCATGCTGCAGACCTACCACAGGTTCAGAGCCACGAGGTGTCCCACACACTGATCCAGCCGCATTGTGTCTGTCTATCAGTGTGTGGAACAAACAGACTGACCTCACACAGTGCTCAGCGGCACCAACCTCCTCCGACTGAACCATATTCAGAAGTGTTTAAAGTCTGATATCTCAGAAATGACTAAACAGACAGAGCTAACTATTGACTAATATGAAAAAAGAGGCAAACGTACCTCGGGTGCAGACTTTCTGCCTCTTCTAGGCACAGTGACGGTTCTCTGTTTCTGACAGGGGGCCCGAGGCAGCAAGTTGCACCAGGCTGATGACACGTTTGACATTTGAAGGGTTAATATTCTAATCATCTTTTACCAGCAGTGACCTGACTGGCAGCGTCTTGTTGTTTTGGAAATTGTTTCATTTTATGGGAAAAAAATGAGAGCGGCGGAGCAGTGGGAGTACTGCAGAGACGGTGTGAAGTGAAGGGCGTTTAACCACAGCGGTAGGGGAATAACACTGGGCTGAGGGGCAGACGTGCAGCTAATAAGGGCCATGAAACTGCCACTGCCGAACAAAAACACATCCAATCGAATTGGAAAGTTTTGTTGAAAAATCAAAGATCGAGAAGTCTGAACAACTCCTACGCTGCCACAGTGAAAGCGGATGAGCCGTTAGCTAGAACTCTTCATAGAGAGGTTCAAGTGTGGTCAAAGCGTTTGTTGATGCTTGGCTTTCATGCAACCTAATCAGAGCCACAGCCCGGCTGCAGCTTCACCTCTCAGGCTGACATGTCCTTCGTTCACGGAGGCCCTGACGCGTGTCCAGACCCAGTCAGCGCCGCTCTCGCCTGGCGTGTGGGGAACAAGACGCCACAGAGCTGACTCCAACATGAAACCAGCCTCAACACACTGGCTTGAAATAGTGGCTCATCTATATACTGTAAATTCCCAGTTTCGGCTCAACAGATGAGCAAAATCAAAAGAATGAATGTACGCTCGGTATTATAAGCTTTAACTTGAGATTGAAAACGGAGAGAAATGAGCGATTGCTCGTTAGCGTTAAAAAAGAAGCTGAGACCTTGGAAATCTTTTGACGGACCCGTCGCCTTTTGAGGGAAAAAAAACGTTTAAAGTGTGGAATATTTTTTCAGACAACAGGATATCTCACATTGGGACAAACCTTTTCATTTTTTCCATGTGACGTTCCTTCGCCGTCTCGAACAGGTTATCACAACTTTCACTATCAGTGTCAAGCATCCTGAAAATAATAGGCGGCTCGGAAAATCACGTCACTACAATATCCTGTTGTTACTTGAACGAGGTATTGCAATTTGGTCGAAGCCACACTTATGTTTTTGACAACAAATAATCATCGTTGATCTTTTTTAGGAATCTGTCCTGTGAGACGATTAGACGAGGGGTCTGCTTCAGGTGATGCTTCACGCACTGAAAATGTGAAACCAGAGTAACTTTTACTGAGTTACTCATCTGGTGTACAGCTTGTCATTTCTGTCTACAGTAAACATTATTCTGGTTAGTCTGCATCAGCTTAGTCATATGACTTTCGCTGTCTGGCTGCCAGTGTTGTCTATGCAGATCGCACATTTGTGCAGGAATTCACCAACACTGAGCAGCTGCACCTCGACAGGCTTGAAAACGCTCGTCTTACGCCGCATAACGTGGTCATGGCAGCTGCACGTGCACGTCAAGGAACATTCTGGAGCGGAGAAGCTGCAAAAGTCACACCAGACGAATGAAGTCTGGTGAAATATATTTATTTGTTTCACACTGTAGAAAAAGTTGCAAAGACAGTATGTTAAAATATTTACACACACTCAACAAACCTCTAAGTCCCCAAACAACAAGTCCTATACAAACTGGTCTGACCAACACAATCTGACATGTTGCATCGGCAGGTTCAGTAGAGATTGGTTTTCTTCATTATCTTGAGAAACTCCTGCTCGTTGACCTCGCCATCTCCGTCCTGGTCTGCCTCGTCGATCATTTCCTGACCAGACCAAAGACAGAGCAGCATGTGTTCCTCAGGGCGTTGTACCAGACAAAAGTTCCTCAGAGAACAGCTACCGAGAGCTGACAGCTGCTCTTTTAATGTCACTTTTATGAACACAAGAGGAACTGTGAGAAACAAGCGCCTAGTGTCTCAATGTCACAATTTGTGCTTCTTTGTTTCCTGTTTAAACTCCTGGAACTGAAATCTGTGTTTCTAAACTTATTCTGTGCGTCACGCCTTCAACATGCAGGATGCAGACACACTCGATCAGAGAGCAGCATTAAGGGACTACGAGAACGTAGGAAGGAGAGCTATCGTACAGACACATCATACGACAGACACTGTGAAGTACCTGCAATTCATCGTCTGTCAGGTTTTCACCCAGCTCCTTGGCCACTCTCTTCAGGTTTTTGAAGGAGATTTTTCCTGTGCAGTCGTCGTCAAACAGCCGGAAGGCCTTCATTATTTCCTCCGTGGAGTCTTTCTCGCCCTGTGAACAATGGCGATAAGAATCAGAACACTTCACAGATCTGTGAGATAAACGGTGTAGGTTACAGATCCTTCAGTGATAAGAGATGTGCTAAAATAAAAGGAGGACAAAAACAAGATTTATCAAACGAAAATGTATAGGACAAGATAAAGAGAACTACAAACAAAAGAATAGACAAACCGAATGTGTTAAATGTAAAAATGGAGAGAAATATTGACAGATAGTAACAGTATATCAAATTGTTGTATGAGCAGCAGAATATTGCACAGTACTACAATACATGTGAGTAATGTGTATTTATCTCTGCTGACAAGATTAAGTGATGGGATGCTCATGGGATGGTTGATGTGTTTGTTCTTCTTCCAGCGTTCCCGCTCCTGTCACATTACAGGACTTTTCCAGTCACTAATACAACCCCTGCATGTCCCTTCATCTTGTACATTTACCCAGATTACTTTCAGCTTTGTTCCTCTCCCGCCCCCAGACGTCTGGTTTAAAAGGTGTTCAGTCTATAGCTAATTATGAAATTATTTTTTTACACGCTTAGAAATGATGATGAAATTAAAACAATGCATGAGTAATCTGTCTGTGTTTCCTCACACAGAAATGAGGAGACACCTGACTGACTGTGACTCAAATATCCATGGCTTAAAACTAATACTCCCCATCAAACACATTGATTAACTATTAGTTTATCTGTCGATTTTCATATATAGACCTTACTTGTAGAAAATAAGTTCTACAAGTTGATGATTAGTATTCTATTACTTTGCTATTATTTTGCTGCTCTGTTTGATGGCTGTGCTTTGGGTCAGATGGCTTTGTTCCTTTGTACAAACAGCAGATGTTTTCAGCTTTACATGGATTGTGTGGTATTTTATTATATATTCACAAATAGAGACTCAAATGATGTTTTGTGATTTTGCTACATGACTTGTCTGTGTCTGAACATTAACACTGGATTTCTGTGTCAATGAGAAAATCTGTCTCCATGACTTTTGTGAGTTGTGTTCTTGTGAACATTCCAGGTTTTGTTCCCAGCAGCTGTGTCCCACTCACCATTTTCACAGTCATTATACTGAGAAAATCATTGAAGTCAAGAGTTCCAGATGCCTCTTTATCGATGCCAGCAATCATTTTCTTGATTTCCTCCTTCTTCGGTTCAAAGCCCAGGGCTCTCATGGCAACCTGAGGCACAACAATACAACAAATCTCAAACAAATGTATATATAAACACACACAAAAGATCAACACTGGATCCACAGTGAACATACTTTGAGCTCCTTAACGTCTATCGTTCCAGTTCCATCTGTGTCAAACAGGTCGAAAGCCTCCTTGATTTCTTGTCTCTGCTCCTCGGTCAGATCGGTCTTCACACTTGCTTTTTTCCTAGGTCCGGCCGAGGAGGTGGATTTTCGGTAGCCTGAAGCCTGAAACGGACATATGTGGTTGCAAGTTCAGTGTTATCAAGTACATATGTGTGTGTATGCGTGTGTGTTAGCAACCATGCAGGCTAGTTAGCTTCAATGTTGCTCCACAGGTAACAATCGGGCTCTCAGGTTAAATAAACAGCTTTGTGCAACCGCGTTCCGACTTTTACGAAATATCTCACAACTTGCAAAAACTTCCATGCAGTTGAGAATCGACACCAGGCGATTTTACTGTACTTACCATTGAAAATTAACGCTCCAGTGAAGAAAGTTTCACACGTCGGATGTCAACAAACGGGCTTAAACAGTTCTCCTGAAATGACAGCTGAGCTAGCCAATAGGAACCTGGAACGTAAAAAACGTAGAAATTCCCACCAATGGTAAGAGGAGAAGGACGGACTCTGATTCTGTCTGCAAATGGGTGAGCTCGTGGATGTGTCGCCCAGCAACCAGGAAACGACGCATGCGCTGTGCTTCGGACCTGGACGGAGCTAACGTCTACTACTTTGATGACATGTTTTTAGTCTTTTCTTAAGATTTCTGATCTCAGAAGCTCATTTTAGAGGTACGTGCTTAGTTTTAGTGTGTCGTACTCACTTAATGGATGCAGGATATTTACAAAAGGAGTCGTCGTTTGAAGATATGAACCTGTTAGCTTTTTAAGCTGCATCTCCATCTGCTCGTATAGTAATAGTGCTGTAGGTTGATTTATTGTTGTAGATTAATTACTATCTGTGTTATTTCTGTCCCAGCAGAGTTACATAGTAGTGAAATGTCCTTCGCTTATTGGTTGTAATGATATCCACAAATAATTCCTTTTCATTTTAAATAAGGTTGAACAGAGAAGTCATAGGGTTTTTTTTTTCTGGGCTCTGCTTTGTCTGTTGTTTGTTCATATAAAGTGTATTGAGATAACATTGCTATATATATATATATATATATATATATATATAGATAGATAGATAGATAGATAGATAGAAGGAGATTAATAAAGGGGTTATATCTAATGATAACAGAACTTGGTCAAATGTGAATGCATGTATAATTCCCCTTCCTTTCACCATTCGGGCCTCTCAGGTGATGCTGGGAAGCACGGTGATCAACCATCGACAGCACGTTGGACTGCAGAAGCTCTCTGCGCTGGCCGGAGTCACACTGTCTTTTCTGGGCCCAAATAAAAAGTTCAAGTTTATCCAGGACAAAGCGAGTGGGGGGTCGGCTCTGGTGTGCTCATGCTTCCGTGTCTTCGAGAACCTGGAGCTGACCTGCTCTGTGGGCCAGCTGGTGTTCCAGACTATCCAAGCCCACCGTAGGGTCTACCAGACAGGGTCAGGATGCCTACTGTTTCTGGCTGGAGCTTGGAGCCGGGCTGCTCTGGAGTGTCTTCAGAGAGGGATTCCAGTTCCACACATCATCTCTGCAATGTCTGAGGGGATGGACCTATGCCTGGATGTCTGTAAGAAAAGCTGCATCTCAACCGAGGGTCTTGGTGTGGCAGGGATGCCACAGACCAGTCCAAGCAGCAGTGGAAAGAGAAGAATTAAGCTTAGCAGACATTTCTCTGAGATGAAAAATCATCAACCTCAGCATCCTGACATCACACACTTGGCTGAAGGTCTGAGCCATGGTTGTGCCAATACAATGAGTTTAGTCTTGGAAGTCAGTCGAATACAGTCAAAGAATAATCAGCCAGATGACGGCTTCTCCACGTTCGATGTCTCTAAAGTTGTGACATGTGTGCTGCCGGGTCTCCCAGAGGAGCACACCTGTGTTTTACCAGGCTGCGTTGTTGTCCTATCTGCAGAACAGACTTCAGTTGCACATCGGTTTAAAGATCAGGACCTCAAGATTGCTCTGATCGATGGAGATTTAGCAGAAACATATCGTCATCTTGGCTTTAAGAGGCCAGCAGGTGTGCAGCGTGTAGGTGATCAGCCCCGTTCTGGCAGAGAAGAAGAGTGGACCACAAAGGTTGTGACTCTGCTGCTGAAACTGGAAGTGAATCTTGTGTTAGTCAGTGGGCTGGTTGGTGAGCAGGTGCTTCTGTGCTGCTGCAGACATCACATACTTGTGGTGGAAAAGGTGAAGGCTTCAGTCGTGAAGGCTCTCGCTGATGCAACAGGGGCTGTTCCAGTGACTTATGCTACACAGTTGAGTAAGAGCTGTGTTGGTGCTGGGGTGAAGGCTGTGATATGGAGGGAGCTGAGCAGCTCGGGGAGGACGTCTGCAGCCACTGTGAATATTTCCACAGATGGAAACAGCCAGTTGGTGACGGCGATCCTCAGTAGCTGCGTGCCAGGGAAGCTGCAGGCGCTGGAGGATCAGTTCTGGGCATGTGCTTACCGTCTGCACCATGCGCTGAGGGACAAAGCCCTGCTGCCTGGAGCTGGAGTCGCTGAGATGTTGTGTGTTCAGCAGCTTCAGAAGAGAGCGGAGCTCCACCTCAGACAGAGGAGCCAGCAGAGCAGGGCAGCTGATCCCTACAGCGGGCTGGTGTTGCAGCTCATGGCAGACGGCCTCATAGACTTCACAGCCACGGTGCTGGTGAACTCTGGAAGCTGGGCACCGCTCAGAGCCAGAGCTGCAGTCAGCCAACAGCTGCTGCACTACAACCAAGCTGTGGGCGTTGGAGCAAAGTTCTCACAACTTCTCTGCGAGGCTGAACAAGACGGAGATGCAGCGTCCAGTGAAAGAAGAACAGAAAAAGAAAATAAAATCTACGACAATCTGAGTGTGAAGCAGGAGGCGTGGAGACGAGCTCTAGACCTGGTTCTCCTGGTTTTACAGGCAGATGCTGAGATCATCACAGGCATCGAGCAGGGCTCAGAACAGGAGCATCTAATGCTGCTATGATGTACTATTTTTGTGGAAACCATTTTTAAGATATAAACTTGTATGTTACCATATAAGGGTTCGAAACAAAAAACATTGGAGAAATACCTCATTTTCTGAAGCCCTGTAGGATTAGTATAGTAGGGAATGACTTCATTTATTTACTTCTTTAGCCTTCCTTTGTCCCCTGCTTCATTCTGAAATCTGACATTTTTACTACTTTTATACTTTTATATACAAACCATTGCACAAATAAATGAAACCAATAAAACCTCATCATATGAAGTGTTTTTTTACTCTTGCTATCAATAATTAGTCCGTCCATCCATGGAGCTGTCCACCATCTTACCCTCTTTGGTTAAACAGCTACTGTGCTTGTTAAAGGAAATGGGCATCAGGGTGATGTACGTTAGCACAAGACAACCGTAATAGAATATAGAAAAGCACAGCACCTGCTCAAAAAATTCAATTCTGGAAATCTCCTGACAAAGGCATCTTCTGATTTATTATACTCACAAATTTGCAGCCATCTTTAATTCATCCATGTAATTCCATCACAGGGCACACACACACACACATACACACACACACACACACACACACACACACACACACGTGCGCTGTGTCTCTGTTCACACCCACAAAGTTCAAACTCCACACAGAGGCCTTGAGTCTGACCAGGATTTGAACCGGGGTCAAGTCACCAACCAACCATGTCGCCCTCATAAATAGTCAAACAATACTTAAAGAATTCACTGTGGCGAAGCAACACTGCCAGTGTGCCACCACATGGGGGAGACAAATAATTAGATTCAGGTCAACAGAGCTGATGCAGCCCAGATTCTGACTTTGCCAAGAGGGTTAGAATCATATCCAAATATTCCTATTCTACATCTATCTATTTATTCATTCATTCATATTGTTTGAGATTCCATGATTACTTGAACATGTTCCGTCCTGACCTGTACTGCAAAGCTTTGCTGGAGGCCTCGTACCTGAGGTCGGTAGCAGTGGTATATTCCAGTAGCTTGTTCTGAGGCATCATGTGTTTGTCTTTCAGATCTGGTGTATTAATCTCACAGGAAGTGTGTTTCCTTAATCCCTACACGGTAATTTCACCTGGTTTTCTCAGACAGCTGAGACAACTTGTCCGTGGCCTTGTGCTCACCTTGCTGTCGTGCTCAGTCCAGCCAGAGAAAACACGCAGTCTAAACAGACCTGCACGTCCAAAACCACTATTCAATTTCCTTCTCCTGGGAAGGGGGCGGAGGAGGAATTATACTGGCACACCAATATATTTTTTAGTCTTGGTTCACTTCCCTTCAGATATTTGATTATGCTTCATTTTGTGTTCACATTCAGCGCTGCTCCCTGCCAGCTGTGGTTTCTGACCTGTCGTAGCACAATGGCTCCGGCTAATGAAGAGGGCCTCCAGACAGGAGGCCTTTTCAGGTCTTTACAGAGGATTAGAGGTAAATATGTCCTCTGGAGATTGAGCAATTCTTCAACATTGGACAATGTCATCTGAGTCTGAGGAACTTTAATTTAATTTTAATTTCAAGAATTTACACTACTGTGGAAAAAAAGCATTCATGATGACCTGAAAGTGAATCTCTTTTTTTCCTATTTAACACATTGTATTTCAAAGTGGCAGTTGCAGGGAAAACGTGAGACCTGCCGCTTCCTCTGACAGCAGCTCATCGCTTTCTAAAAATAGTCAAGCGAAATAAAAAGGTTTCGAGAGCTTTACATTGAAGCTTCAGTGACCTGAGTCAGGCATCGCTCTGCATGGCGTGGTCGGGACAGGGTGCGGTTTGACACCATGCAACAAGCACAAGCGGCGAGAGGGAAAATGTAACAACCAAAGTGTCGTTCACTCCACCATCTGATCTGCACCGAGGAAGCCTGACGCGTGCGGAAAGCTGTAGATTGTGTGAAACGTGAAGAAGTGAGGGTGGGTGAGAAAGGCATCAGCACTAGCTCACAGTTCCCAATAAGTAATCTATCTTACGACTGTGAAGTGACAAGTCTCCCACTGCTGGTCTCAAAACAGAGGCAGCAGCAATGTGCAGACAGGTGCTGAACTTGTCCCAGAATGTGTCACAGGAATTTATTTTTAGACGGAAACCTCTGGCAAACCATAAATCCTGTGCTGTTTTCCTCACACGGCACCACAGACCATTGTGCTAGCCACCATTAGTAGTGTTACACTCTCATATATAGTGAATTCACTTGCTCTCATGGAGGAACTCTGGTCTAATAATGTGTAGTTTGCCCTTTTCAGCACTGTATGGCCCATTTGTGTCTGCCAACTTAAAAACAGAGATCAATATTTACAATTCTTTTATTTGCCCTTCTCTTCCAGATTCTCATCCTTTCCTAGGAGCATAGTAGTATGTAATGCAATGACTGAAGCATCTGCATGGTCATAAAGATATTAAAGTATAGAAAGTAGATAAATCAATATTGGGGGAAATAAGACCCTTAAACAGTCTTAATCATAATTATATGAGGTATTAAACTGTTGGTACTCAATCTCTTTCCAAATGGTCTGACTACTGGTGTGTTTAAGGAGGATCTTTGAGAGTTGTGACCAAAGGTTTATTTTGATACACTTGGCCTTTGGTTTGATTTATTCTTTGGAGCTTTGTTCCTCCCCAGGTGATCTGAGGTCTGCTGTATGGTTGTTTCTCTAACGATTTGTCAAAAAAAAAGCAAATGACAACAGTTCAGTCACTTAAAAATGTGTTGCTGTCTTCTAAAGGTGTTGAATGTAATTGAAGGACAATTACAGATACCCTGACTTTAATCACTACTGCTACCACTTAAAATACCAATGATACACATATTATTACACAGATAAGAACTCACCTTTACATATCTTGTCTTATCATTAACTACAAATCTGCATTTACATAATGTACAGGCTTGACATTCATCTTGACATCTTGCCTACAGTGACAGCCACTGAAAGTTAAGCTAGGTCAGTGAAATGGCTCAAATACAACAGAATTGTTGTGTAAATGCATGGAGATTATGCATGAATTGAGGTAAAGCCTTTATGAGGCAAGTCGCACATTTGTTTACCCAAAACCTAGGAAAAGCAAATTAATATTATTGTGTGGCTGTTGCTCCTTTTTCTCAGCTGAAAATGTAAATTATTAATGTCCAAAGCTTCCTGCGGTCCCGCTCCTGTTCTAACCACAAGTCTTACAACTGCTCGTGTCTGAGGCCTGAGTCAGGCAGCAGCCCGGTCAGTGTCAGATGTGTCACTGACCAGCCTCGGGGGGCGGAGCCAGCGACAGCTCCTCAGCCCACAGCACGGCTGACCTCCCACTCGGCCAGAGCAGCTCTCAGATGTGGTCACCTTCAACCAGAAGCCCAGACCAGTGAGAGCCCGCTCTGACAAATGGAGGGCCTCGTTGGACCCAAAGTCAAAGATCCTACGCTCTCAGGAAGCTGGGTGTAGCAATTAAAGGGTAGTCAGAATGAAAAAAACAAAAACAAACGAACAAAAAAACATTTTACCTTGGCTTTGTTGAATAGCAAGTCTAAAAATAACAGTTCCAAAAACATCATCACATTTTCATTCAGATATTGCGGGTATTGATTGAAGCTGAGCAAATGGAAGAATCTGAGCAGACAGAACATTATAGGCTGGATGTGTTTTGCTCCAGTTAAAAAGCTGATAAAGTCTCTTGTTTAGCAAGGAACATGAAGTCAAATGACCATTCATGTGATTGGCAGCTGAGCCTAAGTTTCATTGCTAGATAAGCTTTAAAGGGTGCCAGATCTGTGGCCATAGTATAATCACAACTAGGATTGTGAAAGTGCTTGTAAACTGGCATCTGAGGCATGTCAAATGAAACCAAAATTCCAGAGTGTTCAATGTTAGCATCAGAGTGCAAGGCTAGAAACTCCATTCAACCATTCAGGTCCCCTTTAAAGCCACTCATTCATGTTATAGGTGCTTCTCGTCTGGCCCCTCTCTGGCATTTCCAGCCCACGTTATTGCTGTTCCTTCTGAATAGCAGCGAGTGACTCATGAGGAAGCTGCGTCCCTTCTCTGGGCTCCCTGCACTCGCTCTGGAGCAAACGGGATGAATGAACACACTGGCTCCGTTCACATGCTGCCCGTCCCCCTCCTCGCCCTCCTCTCCTCTCCTTTCTTGACTTGTGCAGGGTTGGTTGGTTGGTCGGTGAGATCCGTGAGCACTAGTGGGCGTGAGTGTCTATGTGTGTGTGTGTGGTTGCCTCTACAGCGCATGCGAACTGAGGCCCAACTGGGGAAAGCCTTCCACACAGATCTAAGCCAGCTGCCCCTGATTTGAACACTTCATTGCAAAAGAGTGGAAGACTGAGGGAGCCCACATGCACCCCCTCCACCCCCCCAGCTTCACCAGTTTGCTCAAAGGACGCTGGGAAAGTTGCTGCCAGCTCCACAAACAGCAGCTTCACACAAGAGACCTTTGCTGTTAGGTGGACGCTTATAGGGGTCCTTCCAGCTCAGCTCCAGGACTTGGAGGACACTTGGTGCCCCGAGAGGGGGGTGTGGAGGCAAATTGACCTCTGAGGTTAAGCAGAATCAGCTTGTGTGGAGCTCTTGTGGAGGAGGGGAGGAGGGAGCAGTCAGTGGGAGGTGGGAGGCCACAGTGGGTTCTCCTGCCTGCTCTAAGAAGGAGACGAAGCAGTCGCCAGGAAGAGAACGAGGAGGAGATGGCCACGGGAGAAATCACAACGCTTCCCTCCACACCTGAAGACGGCGGCAGCGGCGGCTTCCCTCCCGGGAGCTTCAAGGATCCCAAGCGTCTGTACTGTAAAAACGGAGGCTTCTTCTTGAGGATTAAGTCAGACGGGGGAGTGGACGGAATCCGAGAGAAGAACGACCCCCACAGTAAGTCCGGTCCCCTTCTCTCTTTGCTCTGCACAGCAAACAAAGCTCCTTTATGTTCTCTTTCTTAAAAAAAAACATGCAACAGGGAAGAAGGAGTGAAGCAAGAGGAAAATAATGGTGGAAGGAGGTGAATTTTCCAGCTTTTCCGAGGTCATTTTTCCATTTGTAAACACCGAAATGTGCGTAGCTCTACTTGTGGAAAGTATAATCACTCCAGGTGAAGAGACGTACTCCTCCGTGTTTCTCAGAGTGCTGGGACTTGGATGGAATATGCGGGACATTTTAGTTAAATGTGGATTACCGTGCTGAGTCACTCACCGCCAGCTTCACGTCACACACAACAGCACAACATGGAGTTAAAATCCAGGATGAGAGAATTCCTGTCTGTGACTTATTAATGGTACTATATATCCAAGACATCCTCTTCCCTGCTTTCCTGACAGCTCCTCTGTAAGTTGGCAGGGGTTGAGGAGGAGGTTTAACCTGTGACAGAGCTCGACACCTCTGGATCACTGATAAGATTGAACTGGGTTGCATCAGAGCAGTGGGAGGGGAGAAGCAGCGGCATGATAGTCGATTTATAAGAAAACACGTGTGTGAAAGTAAGTTGCTCTAGATACAGTTTCATCCAAGTGTTTTCAAAGGAATTACCCAGAGCAACCAGGAGCCGCTTTATAGTAATTCACATCTGTTTTTGTGGAAATAAATACTGAGATGATGTGACGTATAAGTTGCATATATTACTGGGACCAATATTAAAAGAAAGCAGTGTCACTATTAGATTATGAGATTGTATCAGACACACATAACCAGCCATAAAATGTGGATCAGTGGCATTTAGCGCTTTACACTGATGGCTCCTCACTAAAACAGACCAGTGACGATGGACACGATCCTCAGGTTAGTGCAGAGCTTCATCACTGTCGGAGGTGACGTTTTCAATGCTGTCTACAAACACGTGATCTCTCTAATCCCTGCACAGTGCAGACAGGACCACACGCCTCAGAACAAGAGCAGCTGAGGGAACGTTCTCCTGGTGTTCACGGTGGCTGCGAGACATCCCATCTCCAGTAAACACGGACATTATACACTTCTCTGGAGGCAGAACACCTCTTTGATCTGTGACACGCAGCGTCCTGGCAGAGCTTAACTGCACACAGATGGCGTGTTTATCTGGAGCCTTAATGTGGTTTGATTCTAGGCAGATCTCCTCATTTACCTTGTGGGGCCTCTGCTTCCTGTGCTGGCTCCTCCTCGGTCGGTTTGGCTCCATGCAAACAGACGATGGTGATATGTGACCAGGTCGACAGGTGCTACAGCTGGAGGGGATCTGATATTGTTATCAGCAGAGTTTCTCATTTACTGCAAAGTGAAACTGAAGGGAGCAGAGTGAATGTGAGCAGACGTTTGTCTGGCCGCGTGTGGACTTTGTTATTTCTTTTTTTAACTTGCTCTAATTTGGATTTTCACCTCAATATTGTGTCTCTGCCAAGATACAAGTTGATTCATTTCCTGCAGGAAGAGAACTGTGGTGATGCATAGCTCAAAACTTCTAAAATGAACAAGGCTGTTATTTAAACGATTTGCTGTGAACTCTGCAGCCATTGTTTTTGTGGTACATTGAAAGTGCGTATCCCTCAGACCTCCATTCATTTTCACCTCTAGCTCTGCTGTGTCTGAGTTAGTCCGTTCACCTGCAGAGACTTCTTTAGGGACTGACTTTTTCCCCTTTTAGTTCAACATCCTGAACACAAACTGCCGTGGATTTCTGCCTCATCTCATTGAGTTCCAATAACCATTTCTGTGTTCCTCTCAGTAAAGCTTCAACTCCAGGCGACCTCAGTGGGGGAGGTGGTCATCAAAGGAATTTGTGCGAACCGTTATCTGGCCATGAACAGAGATGGACGACTGTTTGGAGTGGTGAGTGTGTCCTCAAATAACCTCGGATCAAAGAGCTTTTTGAGGGACTTTTCACCTCATCAAACACATATTGTGCAACAAAACTGCTATGACATTATGACAATTATTATGATGATATCTATACATAAAAAAGAGTGATAATTTGTCTCCCTCAGTGTGTATAGGAGCGTCCTCCTTAAATCACATTGATGAAAATATGACAAAGATTAAAACTTCCGAAAGGAAGCAGCGAATGGGGCTGAATTAATGATGAAGGCTTTTATTATGATGCATTCTAGTTCTTTGTGACTTGGGACGGTCAGTTATGAGGATGATAGGACAGCTGGAAGCCTTCACGCTGAGACAAACTGAGCAGTACAACACAGACGGGAATGAAACCTCTTCTTCTTCAGGTCTCCCCATCGTGGATTCTTCGGCTTTCTTTTATTTTTATTTTAGAAGATTTAAAACTTCATTTGGTTTTAAATTGAGGCTCCAACAGACTGTTTGACTAACAAACTGTTTTCAGTTCTTCATTTGACCTGTGAGCAACTGACAGCGTTTACTTCACATAAACACAGTCAGATGTCAGATCTCCTTGTGTTATTGTCTTGAAACACATCTTCCTCGTCGCTCCACCTCCTCTGCCTCAGTGAACTGATCTGGAAGAGTGTTGGGATGGCTGGGGAGCGGTGGTCGCCACCCTCCCGGCTGGGCTGGTGGCTGGCTGCCGAGGCCTTGTTGTTGTTGCTGCTCACGGCGGCTCTGGAAGTGTGAAGTGTTGCTGCTGATGTGGTTTGGAGGCTCGTGAAGGCCTGACCACAGTCCGTGTAATTGGCAAGAGACGCTTCCTCCTAATGAGAAGCTGCAGCAGCTGCCACCCGGAGCGCCTGGCCCGGCCGCTTTGACTTGCGTGGGAGATATTAACTCTCTTCCTGTTGCCTTTTGTCGACTGATTAACATGAGCTGTCGCTAAAGTATTTGCGTTTTGTCCCTCAGGACTGACAGTCTGTGAAAGTCTCTGGACTTTCACATGTTTTTTTCTGGATTCAGACAGCACCTGTTGTGGATTAGATCCAGCCTGGTGGAGACTTGTTGATACACAGTGACCCATTCACTCTTATTTAAATATACATGCCAACCCCAAACTATTATAACATTCCTGACTTGTATTTTTTAGGCATTTAAAAATGTTCCGTTGCTTATTGTGTATCTTCACTGTGTTTATCCGTGGTTTAACCCAAATAACGCCACACACACACACACACCTCCTGTGTGTGTGTCCTCCACCTCTGCTCACTCAGCTCTGAGGAGGGATCATTGTTTTGTGGAAGCTGCAGTTCCAGTTTAATGAACATCGCAGAAGCGGCTGCTTGTTGCAGTTGAGAGGAGAGGTCCTCTGACTAACAGCTCCGTAGATGTGCGCTCACGGCCGCCTAAAAACAGAAACTCAAACAAAAGCCTCTTGTTGGACAGGGTGTAGGGCAGTTAACGCCCAGCGAGATTTGGGCCAGACGTCGGTGATTAATGTTTTCTTCATGTTTTCTATAAAACACAACAGAGAGGAGCGCCAAACAGAGATATGATCGATGGCACAACAGCACGAGAAGCAGATCGCCGTTTCTGTGTGGATCTGAAGCTTCTTTGACCCTTTTCCCATGGTGTCATGTCCCATTATCAAATCTGTGTTGGTCACAGACAGTTTCCTCTTTGTGTTCTGGGTTTAATCAGTGAAGTTGGACTAAGATAAAACCTGACTAGAGCTGTAATTACGTCCCCGGTCAGGCTTGGTTTGCTTTTAACTCAAGTCCTCATTGTGTTAGTGTGAAAGACGGAATTACTCACTATTATTACAGGAATTATTCTCTCAGGCTCCTTTCAAAATAATGGTGGCATTTAGTTTAGTTTGATTTAATGTCTTGAAATGCCAACATTGCAAGCTGCCTAAGGGATACAACTCAATGACATACATTGAATTGAATTCAAACAAAACAAGGTCTCCACGGGTCATCACATGTTCCTTAGGTTGGAAACATGATCGACTTGAGCATTGTTGAAAGCAGCATTTATTTAAATGAAATAGTTTCAGTTTCCACTACTGTATATGAGAGACTCAGTTTGCAGCTTTCTTCTGTGTCCAGTCTGTCAGAGGATCCAGCTCTGACCTTCCTCTCCTCTCCTCTCCTCTCCTCCTTTCTCCTCTCCTTTCCCCTCCTCTCCACAGAGACGAGCGACAGATGAATGCCACTTCTTAGAGCGCCTGGAGAGCAACAACTACAACACCTACCGCTCCAGGAAGTACCCCAACATGTACGTGGCTCTGAAGCGGACTGGCCAGTACAAGTCGGGAAGCAAAACTGGACCGGGTCAAAAGGCCATTCTCTTCCTTCCGATGTCTGCCAAGTGCTAATCTGGGACCTGGCGAAGAAGAAACCATGTCGCAATGGCAGCAACAAAAGAAGAAGATGTGACGGCAATGGAGGAGAAGTGTTCCATCAACATTGCCCCAAAAATAGCTGTGACGCTTTCCGACTGCTCTACCCTGAGATTTGTGTTTTACCCCGAACATGTCTGCTCTCACTCAGCTTCCCTTTCAAACAGTGGGACGAGGTCCCAGTAAAACCAGGACAGACCGACAGCTGCACCAGTGCATCTGGAGCCACGTGCCTCGCTCTGCGGCTCTCATTATTTGTTCGTTACAGCATTAAGTTGAAAGAGATGCGCTCACATCCTGCAGTACTGTAATGTGAAGAAGATGAGGAGGAAGTGAACAACTGAACCAAACTAGGCACTAAAACCAAAACCAAAGCACTCCTTATAGTTTTCCTTAGCTTGTTTGTCTTAGTCCTCTGAGCAAACTTTGCACCCGTTTTGTTGAAAATAGAATCTGAGACAACACAGAGAAGGAAGGCAACTCAAAAAAAGACATGTATGACTTTTTTACCAGACTGCTTAAACATATCTCAGCCAGTATGTGATACTGGTCCCAAAATGACATGTTCCCAGTTAAAAAATGAGCCGAATTAAAACTCAGCTCTTCCAACGTGACTGCCGCTAGAATCGTGTTAGAGTTGGTTCGGACAGAGACCACAGAGGCGTCAGCCTCCAAAACCATCAGAGAGTGTAGTGTAGTTCACAGTATGTCTTCCACAGTAACAGTAGTGTGTGTAGATGTGATTCCAGTCATAAATTACACCATAAATAAGAGTGACACCAGCAGCCAGACGCGTCCTGTGGGGGTGTCCTTGCTAGGACTCTGTGTTGGGAGGAGGGAGGCGCCTGTGGTAGAGCTGGTAGAACATCCCGGAGTAGACGGCCGGGATCTCCTCCATGTGGAGGTCGATGTGCTGGAAGCCGCGCTCCAGGCCGAGCAGCAGCAGCTGGGCGATGCGGGAGGTGATGGGGGTGGTGTGCTGGGTGCGTGCCAGCTGGGCCAGCGGCAGCCACTCGCAGCGCAGACACTCCTGGGTGCAGAAGTGGATGTCGTAGGTGAGCGGGCTGAGCCGGCAGATGATGTACATGTCGGACATGCCGAAGGCGCCCGGGTGGTTGTGCTGCTGCCGGATGCTGAGCAGCGCCCTGAACTCGGAGCGGACGCCCGTCTCCTCCAACACTTCCCGGACAGCGGTGGCACCTGAGGGAGGAGAAAGGAACGCAGGCAAAAAGAAAAAAAGGGAATATCCATATTTTCACATAATAACAAACAACTGACGCTGCTTTTAGGGGGTGGATCATATATATTATATTAAAGCTGCTTTAAAATCTTTGAAAAAGGTGAATTTGAAGAAACTTCTTTTTCGCCTATAGCATCATGTGCCTTATTTTGTACAGTTCAAATGAATGTATGTATCATCTATAAGCATAGAGTAGAATGGAAGGCTTTGGCCGGATGTACTGTATTAGTTTTGTTGCTGTGTGGAAACTCACCAATATTTTCTCCGGGATCGGACAAACCACCGGGAAACTTCCAAGCATTCTTGGTCTGAAACGCAAGACAAGAAAAATGTCAAGTTCAAATGGCACTGCTGTAAAAGAAGATGAAAACCCCTAAAATCTGCCAATGCCAAGTCTCACGTCTCTGAGTCTAGTGGTAGTGGATCTAAACTAATGACTCCACCTGCAGAGATGTTTCAAGTTCCTCCACCTTCTGCTCTAGATCTAGTGCCTCACTCTGAAGACTGCACCTGATGCAGTGACATGTGTCTTCCAAACTGTTTCACCACTTATCCTTGATATTTAATAACAGTAAGCTGCTGGTTAAGTTATGATGTCAGTGTTGTGTATATATATTTTTGTAGTTACTGAAAGAATTTTGTATTCAGCGCTTCTTATTTCTAATCTTTTTTGGTTCCAAATCCTCTTGGTGAGGATCACATCTGCACAAGAACATTTATTTTCAAGTATTGTCAACAAATTGCTATATTTTTGGAGTGGTTTCTGAGATGAGCTGGTAAGAAAAAGGAAATAAAGAGATGTTGTGTAACTCTAATTGTCGTGGAGTGTTTCTCATGGGAGCTTCCATTCTACCCATGAGCTGGAATATGAACTGGCTCCAGCCAACAGGATGATGAAGTGGAATTTGAATCGGAAAGACAGGAAGAAAAATGTAATTCATTGCAATACATGACAAGCACCGTCCTCACACATGGCTTGATGATGCTCTGTCATGTTTCAGGACCTGCCGTCCATCGTTGGCTGAGAGTAGTTCTCATCCAACGCACTGAGGCAAAACGGTTCATTCTAGGTCTACTTTATTTCAAACATTTTGGCATCATATTTGTGCTACAATTTTACATCATATGACCCCAAAGAACACAAACTCAGGAAAGGAGCTCTAGAAGCTTGCGCAACACACACACAACTATCTGGTAATGATGTGTGAATATCACTGGACAAGGGCTGCAGAGGAGGAGGTGAGCCTGGCGACTGCTCGGTTCTCTTCCTATGTTTCGTGCTGATTCAGGAGTGAAAACGTTCAGACTTCTTCTCAGGAAGTATGTGCTCTGAGCTGCTCCATTTGCCAGAGAAAGGCTGCGCTGCCAAGGGCCAGACTCTTCCAGCGCCCATTTCCAGTAAACAGCTTGATGGGGAGGAGGAGGAGGAGGAGAAGCAGGGGAGGAAGAGATAAAACACTCCCTACACTTCCAGGCCACAAACTGCTTCTCTCTGCCCCTGGACAGAAGCCATTCAGATGCATTAGGAGGTTTTACAGAGTGGCCGCAGACATGGGCTGCAGTGGTTCGCTGCATTAAAGATAGGAGACATGCGAAGGCCTCTTTATTTACTGCCTCGCTCGGTTCACATCGAGTCTATCTTAAAACGTAATTGGTTCCCACAGTGACGCATCATGGTCAAATCGCTCTCTCTTTTGACTTTGGCTGCAGCGTTGCTTTAGCCACCTGAGAATGTAAACAAATCTGTGTTGTCAAAGAGGCCTGTTGTGAGGCGAGCAGCGAACAGCCGAGCTCTGTGAGTGACGACACAGACGCACACTCACGAGCTGTTTGAGAGCATTCAGCTGCGGGTAAACATCATGTTTGCTCCGGACCAACTGATGCTGTGTGGAGCTGGAGTTCAGGGTGAGAGGAGGTGGAGGGCTGAGAGGATTTCCACCCACCTCTGGACCAAGCGAGGAGACGCACACCTCACTAAGTAAACCCAAGAGATGACCAGGACCATGGCCTGCTGCTCCACTGGCTCAGCTCCTCTGTTGACCTTCTGGGCTGGTGGAGGACGTTCTGACTTCTGTCAATATGTCAGAACTGTGCTCTGTAACCCACCAGCTGTGACCAGTGTGGATGAGTCATCTACTGGTCCCTTCCTCTGATGCTGCCTTCCTGACTGAAAACGACTGAATTAACATCAGCGGAAGTTTCACTGCCACAATCAGCTCGGTGATTTAAAACGTATATCATATCTTCCTCTTTATCTGGGAGCAGCTTGGTGGATTGGTGGACAGCACTGTCACCTCAGAGCATGAAGGACCAGATTGTGTCTCCATGTTGGACAGTGAGTTTAGTTAATGACAGGTGGACCATGCCACTGTACCTTGTTTTTGTCCTGGACGACAAGAACGTTCCCATTGGACTCATCAACGACCGCACCTGCAACACACACACACACACACACACACACACACACACACACACACACACAAACTCAGATATTCAGTTAGACTACTGAGCAACTCCCCAGGGCTAAAAAAAACAAAAGACGACATAAAAAACAGAGGACATCAATTGCTCTGACCTGATCGTTTCTCCATACAGAGAGAGTTGAGAGTTTATGGACTTAAACACAAATGTCCAGGGAGCAAAAGAAGAGTGCACATAAGTCTGACACTCTGTGGTTAAAATAAATCAAATTAAGCAAAACTCTTTGATTTCTGAAGTCTGGGTGACTCTGGTGACCCTGTGACTAGAAATCCAAACCAGTACCATGATCAGATTTTGATACTGTAGCTTTGCACAGAGTTTGGTATTCAAGCACTTTGTTCAAGTTATGTTACTTACATATGTTTCAAGATGAATAAATCCCTTTAGGACACATTTAAATTCAATGCAATTGTGTATTACATATTGATACTGTGCTTACATTTAAGTCTGTGTGGTTTATTTATGGAAATGGGCTCTGATATAGTACTGGTATAGCTGGTGCTGGATTAGGATCAAACAAGCGTGGATTAGCCTGTCGCTAGCTGTGGAGAGACACTAACTGGGGGCTGTCACTACTCTGAATCTTTTCCACTTCACCAGGGAACATTCTGGACTGTTAGTCACAGCAGAGTCACAGTCCTACACCAGTGTGTGTGTGTATGCGTCACTCTCTAGCTGGTTGACCGGGTTAGGGTTAGGGTTAGGACTACACCTCTACCTGAAGCTCTCCCACTACACTCAGAGATGTTTCCTCCACAACTGGAGCTGATGGCTGGGGCAGGTAAACCTTATAAAAAGGGGATTAGACCATAAATATCCATGAAAAACTCAAACGGTTCATGGTCATTTCTAGGTTTCTTGATTATTTTCAGCAGGTAGGTCCAGACAGAAGCAGAAGCTGACAGCTCAGGGGGAGGAGGAGGAGGAAGAGGAGGAGGGAGGAAAGGAAAAGCAGCCACTGTCTTTTCCGGTTGCTCCGTTTGACTGGGACGGGCCTCCTTAAATGAATGTCACAGATGTGTAAAGAGGGATGGGTCGTCTTAAAGGCCTGACTTGGACTTCCATGTGGAAACTGATGTCATCCCTGCCTCGCTGCTGGAGGAGGAGGAGGAGGAGGAGGAGGAGGAGGAGGAGGAGGCTGTCATTATCCAGGAAACAAAATGCTCACAAGGAAAAAGAAGGGGGAGTGAGGGGGTTGGTGGTCAGATATTCATGATGAGACAAAAAGCCCAGAAGCTCTGGGGGCTCACGGGGGACCTGTGGGTTGTGCTGCTTGAGGTCAGAGCTGACTCCTGGACCACGACGGTCCAATGTTTCCTCTTAATTCACCTTTCAGCGAAAGCCTTTCTGGTTTGACAGGAATGATACTGTGGGTTCTGAGTAAAACCCTGCCTGACCTGCAGTAAAACACAGCTTCAGTATTAACTGTTAACATGAAGGACTAAATACGGCCTGAGCAGAGATAACACATTCTAAAAACATGCAAGTTTAGATTGATGGAAGACTCTAAACTGCCCCCTGTAGTGAATATGAGACTGGGTGTGTGTGGGGGTGTCCTGTAATGGACTGGAGACCCCCCAGCAGACCCTCACAACACCTTTACGCTACAGAGTGGGTGAGATGGTGGTTGGATATGATAAAGGATGACAATTAGTACTGCGTGCAACAAGCCTACATTTGTAGTACAGTCATGAACTTAATCAAAATAGAAGGTATTGTGACGTAATGTAGTTTAAGCGTCTACGTCTTTCTTGTCTTGTCTCTAGGTGTGTCCACTAAAGCTGAAGTCCATCCTCTGTTCCCCTCATACATCTCACATGTCAACAAAAGACGATCTCACCACAGACGTGATAGTATACATCAAACTATGGTCATTTTTCTTCATCCGTTTAATACTGACCCTATAGAGTCTCACTTCAATCCACCGAGTGAATTGATTGTTTAACACAACTAGAAATGATAGTGAACTCTTTGGAGCTTGATGGTGAACATTTTTAGATTCTTTAGATTCTTTTGTCCTGAACAGTTTCTCAAAAATTAACCTTAACAATTCAAGTGAAACCAAATCATGGTGGAGCAGGGTTCATTCATTCATTTATTCACTATCTAAACACTGTGTCACAGTGCTGCTGGAGCACACACACATACACACACACACAAACACCATTCACTCTCACATTCATACCTGATTGCATTTTTTCTTTCGTTTATGCAAACTCCACAGTGTCCCCAACTGGGACATGAGCCAACAACCTCCCTGCTGTCTGGCACCAGCCTTAGGTATTAATGCTTCTATGCTTTCCTGCATGTCGAGGGAAACATAAATGTAATATAACATAGGATGGAATATCAGCAACTCACCTCAACACCATCACTACATTCTTGTCCAACTTAAAGCAGTGTCAATGGTCAGGACATTGTTTTCCATTTAGCATCACAACTGTCTAATCTGCTCTGAATAAGACAACTGAATAATTGCACTACTTCCCTCCTGTTGTGGGCTGAGAGAACTTGACGCCCACAAGCATCTGATCTTCCAAACAAGCTGCGTGTTTCACATTCCCAAGCCCAGTTTCATCAGTGTTCTGTGAATCTGGAAACAAACAGGGAGTTTCTGAACCCGGTCCCCTGCTGAAGGATGCTCGGAACATGTTCTGACATGAACCCAGAGTCTCCTGAGTGAGCTGGAGGCTGTGGGAACCACGCCCCCTGCTGGACACACACACACAGTGCAGCTCTGCAACTCCGTCCACTGTCCAGACTGGAAACTGAGTTTCCATCTGACATGAACTCAACAACACCGAGGAAACAACTGGAAAGTGTTCCCTTTTCTTGTGTTTTCCTGTGCTGACCTAAATGTTAATCAATTCATAGTTAACCTCAGCCCTGCAGAGAAAATGAATCAGCAACTGTTACAACAATCCCTTCGTCGTTCCAGCCATTGCGCAGGCAGGGATGTCAAACATTTACTGGCAGCTCCTCAGATGTGATTTGCTGCTTCATTTTGATGTTTATAACAAAGAGTCTTTGGACTTTAAGTTGGAAAAAAGACACACTTGAAAAGGTTTTTTTTTCCAGTGGCAATAGTTTTAGAGTTTTGTGTCCTTTTTTACAAACCAATTCATTCACTGTGAATAATTCCATCCATCAGAAATGTCCTTGCAAGTCAGTTCTCAGCTTCTAAAATGTCCAATATGAAATCTTTAAAGACACTGAATGTTCTGACTTAGATCCAGAACATAACGTGGGCTCAGTCTGATGTCTGATAGACAGCTAATTAGTGTTAGGTCTGCTTGTGGTTGCCAGATTTGCCTGATATCTGAAACAATCACTAAAGCAAAATCCACATAGCTGCATAACTGAGCTGCAGAACTACACAGTGGAAAGCAAGACAGCTACTACACAGCTGGTTGCCAGGTAAGTATAAATGGATGCCAGATCTGTGCAGAAATAGGTATAATATCCTGACATCTGAAAATACACCAAAAAGCTACTTTTTTCACACTCTTCATAGGACCCATGCAGACTCCAGCTGTGCGTGTGTATGTGTAGGTGTGTGTGTGTGTGTGTGCATGCAGCTCCAGCCGCTTCCTACCTGCCACTCCAACCTGGTGTGTGGCGTAGCCCGGCAGCCGGCTGTCTCCTGGTCCCAGCCACAGGGCCAGCACGGTGTGGTCGGCCTGGGCGTGATGGAAGGTGAAGCCGTGGGCGGAGGCGGCGCCAGCACAGCGGCTCAGTGAGATGGGAACACGCAGCCACACGGCCACTTTACCCTCAGCTTTCCACCGCAGCAGAGAGTCTGAGCAGGGCAGAGCACATGATCAGGGTCAGGGGTCAGGGGTCATCTGGTCCTGGAGACACAATGACAGGCTGGAGGACAGAGGTGCAGGGAGACGCTTGATGGTGGCAATCCTGGACTGACTCTTGTGTCTTTGAGTTATTTACTGATGTTTTTGACTCTAGGGAATATGATCTCACACACACACACACACACACACACATACATGCACACACTTTAGGAGAGCCCATCTCTCTCACATGGGGTGGGGTGGGGTGGGCGCATGCACACACGCACATATACTTTGGACATACAAAACAAACAATTTAAGGACACTCTCGCTTTCTCTCGGCCTCTCTCTCTCTCACACACATACACACACACACACACACACACACACACACACACACACACACACACACACTTTAGGAGAGCCCGTCTCTCTCACATACGGGGGGGGGCATGCACACACGCACATATACTTTGGACATTCAAAACAAACAATTTAAGGACACTCTCTTTCTCTCTCTCTCTCTCACACACACACACGCACCTCTGAGCAGGTTGCTGAAGGCCCCCTCGCTGATGTCCTCCGGTAGAGCGGACCCACCCAGGTCCACGGTGACCCCTCCGAACCGGTCCACCACACCTGTCAGAGCGCTCGTGGACCCTGCAGAATACAGCTGGGCGCGTGCGGCGCTGCCGGAGAGCGCGCGAACCAACAGGGAACAACCAGCGCGTGCTCTCAGCGCCGGTGCAAATCGGAGAGCGAAGGCACGAGCTGCCATGACGACACAAAAAGCGGTTACCGGGAGCAGATAGTCAGTCAGTCAGCTGTTTACCGGCATGTTCCCGGTGACAGGAACAGTTACGTAAAGGACCGCCCCGGACATTGCGTAATTACCGTAATACTGGAAAAATACCCCAAAAGGCGCAGGGACAAAACTGCAGGCCCAAATCTGACCGTTTAACAAGGAAAAACGTGCAGATACTATTTTTCATTAATTTGACATGAAATTCCTCAAATAAACCACACTATCGTCTGTGTTGAATGGGCTGGTAGCCGTGACTCCTTTGTGTACTTGTCAAAAATTAAAAGACGGAATAAAACCAAACATGATTTTAGTTATAATGAATTAGATGTATCCCGAAGTTGGAAATATCTCTTCTTATGTCTCTACCCCCTTTAAACATGTCGAATTACCTACTTAAATTGTTTAATTGTTATATACATAAAGTTATTAATTTTACCAATAATGTCTCGCGTGGTTCTTTTTCCAAGCTCTTGAAGATAAAGGTATACAAATTAATACAGTCTATGTATTCAACACATGAAGAAACATTTAACGTCACATCTTTTTGTCACTTCAATACACCCTAGTCCTGTGCTAAAGATGTAAAAAAAGTTGCCCTTTTTATATGTAAATTATGGTAAATGTAGGCGGAGTTAAGTCGTACCCAGGAAGTTTACAGCCGCCGCTCCGTGTTTACACATGTCTGAGCCATCACATGGAGAGTAAAATGTCTTCCAAGAAGAACAAAAGCAAATCTAAAAAGTCCAGCGATGGGGACGGTTCAGTGTTCCTGAAGGAGAGCTCCAATGACTCCTCACAGCTGCAAACACCAGGACATGAAGGAGCAACCTGCAGGAGATCCAACCACTCATTCTCCGTCATCGAGTTCATTGAGAAAGGTAAAACTCAGCTCACTCCAAAAGTTTATCTTTCTAATTTAATGAAGTTATTTATTTGTAATCAGATCGACTGTGGTTCATGTTAAAGCTCTGAGGGTAGGAGACAATGTGCAGGAGGGAGGAAGCTGAAGATGGTCATGGTGCCAGTTTCAGTGATGATGCTGCTCATCATGAAAATGAAGCTGTTCGTGTGTGTGCGTGTGTGTGCGCGCGTGCGCGCGTGTGTGCGTGTGTGGACAAACACATATGCCTGAAGCTGTGGGAGAAAGAATCACTGGATGGGTGATTCAAAGGTGTAATCCCCATTAACTGATTCAGATAGTGTAGATTTATGATTACAGTCAATGGAGTACCAGTCATTTATTTCTTCAGATGGTGGCCCAAGTTACATTGACATGGGATTATACAAATTGTGGTGTTATTGTTAAAATGTAGACCCACTTTGACTAAAATATTATGTTATGTGTGGATGCTGTTCCCTGACAAGAAAACTGATTTACATCCATAAAAAAGTGCATTTTATGGCTTCTTTTTCAGCCTTAAAATGTTGAAATAAGAAGTAACTGCAAGATACTTAAGATAACTGCCACTAATAACTTCTTTGTTGTAAATGTACAGCAGGAGTGAAATGAAGGATTCCAACCATGACCTGACCTTGCATCCTGATTTTCTCTGCTTCCCTCACAGCTGATGATAAAACACCAAAGATCTGCAGATCCTCTTTAGCCCAGCTGAGCCTCCCCTCCATGAAGGCTGCTGGTGTCTGCATCGGGAGGCCGGTGCTACTGACCAGCTGTGCAGGACGGCAGCAGGTGAGCTCTTCCTCCTCCTCGCTCTTCATCGTTGTGGATGTTGTCAGTTAATGACACATACATGACCTGAAACTTCTATGTCAAGACAAAAGATCTGCAAAAAAACTCTCCAGCCATTAATGTCATTTTAGAATTGTTGTAGGACATCCAGGTGAGCTGTTCCAAGCCGTGTTTCTCCATCCTGACAGTTTGCTACCTGTTTGTCCTCCAGGTGTGTGTGGGATGGCCTGTTGCTACTTTCCCTGGTGGGAAAGTGGGCCTTCAGAAATGTGCTCAGAGCAGTCTGGGAGTGAAGACGGGGGACGAGGTGACGCTACATCCACTGACAGGTGCTGTCCTGCAGGCTGAGGAGGTGCTGCTGTCCAGCAGGTGAGACCTGAGTCTGTCTCTCACTGAATCAGAGCCTGTGCTGCTCCTTATACAGTCAAACCCCATATTAACTCTCTCTTTTACCTTTCACTACAGCATAGTTATCTAGTCAGTTTGTAGATTTAGGAATAAATTAAGATATAATTGCTGCAACAGATCTTCAAAAAATCCTATTAATTACACAGTTTTAATCAGGTTTTATTGAAACATCTGTTGTTGAAACTTGCAGTAAAAACATGACTGAGTTTCAACATCATTTAAAGTTAGTTATGTACTGAAGTCATTTTAATGAGTTTGCTCCGTAGTCTTTGAGATGGTTTTGTTTATAATCAAGTAAATGCTGCCACCTGCTAGTCAGACCCCACAATTGCAGCTCAAAGACCAGGATCCCTAGATTCAGATTAGTTCAGACCTTCCTCTTGTATGTTTTTAACAAACTATTGCTACTATTTATTTTGGATGTTTTTGATATTTTTCTTTCTTTTCATCTTTCTGTATTGTAAACTTTGAACAGTTTTGTCAACATTCCTTTATTCAGAAAGTTGATGTGAGGATTTTATCTGCAATTTGTATATTAAACGTTGAATGTCAAATTTTAATTTAGGTCAAAGGATGACATGCTGGAGACTGATGAGTTTAAGAACTTCTTCTTGAGGTCTCTGGGTAAGTCTGTTATTTCTCCACCATCTTTCACATCAAAGTGAGAACCACTGTGGAGTAAATATCTGGGTCCTTGAATGATAAACTGGAAACCACAAAGTCAGGTGGCAGTTTGAAAACACTAACTGCTTAAATAGGAGGGGAGTCACAGGAATCCAGGAAATGCACATTTACAGAACAGAATGTGATCAGAATGTGTTCACACCTCTCACTGTGTCTTGAACCAGACGGGAACATCATCTTGCCTGGGAACCTCATCTCCCTGACATATTTTGGCCGGTCGTGCAGCCTGCGGGTGGAGTCTGTGAGGGGAGAGGATGGTGTCACTCTGCAGAGACCCGCTCCTCCTCCAGGTCTGGGCCTCAACGTAGAGGAGGAGGAGGAGGAGGAGGCGTCCGTGTCAGCGTGCATCTCCATGTTGGACTCCACGCCGGCCGACCTCTCGCTGCAGCTCAACCTGCTCATGCTGGACGACGAGGAGTCGAACACCCCGGGGAAGCAGACTCCTGCTGCCAGCACCCCGCTCCGCTCCAGCCTCCCTGCATGCTCCTCCACCCCCTCCTACAACTCCCAGAACCCCCCAGCAGGGCTAGAGGAGGAGGCTGTCACTTCTCCAGACGGCTCGGCTCCCACAGCTCCCCCTGGTGGAGCTCAGAGCACAGACACCTTCTACTCCCTCAGCTGCTCCACTAAAGTCAGCTTCAAGGGCCGAGCTCGGCAGGAGGAGCCAGACGCTGCAGAGCAAGGGTCAAAGGTCACCTACAGCATGATTGGTGGCCTCAGCAGCCAGTTGGACGTCATCAGAGAGACGATCGAGCTTCCTTTGAAGCACCCAGAGCTTTTTTCCAACTACGGTACAGCGTTCTTCTCACAGTAGACAAAGTATATCCCACACATCCAGAAGCATCATCACATCCACAATTATATATCTTTTTCAGACTGAAAAGCATTAGAAAAAACAGGCAAATCTGAAGAAAGCCGTAATGTGACTTAAAAAAAGAATGTGATACTGTGAGTTTTCAGCAGTTTGCTGATGTTTGTGGTGGTCATTGCACGTGCTCCTTGTTCTTCCTCAGTATCTTATCTGTATTGGTCCAGTTACGCCTTAGTTCAGGAAAACGTTAATAAACTGTGATTTAATATGACTTAACAAGGTTAAGTTATATTAGAATTTATGCCAGTGTAAGGGGAGACAACCAATCAAAGATATGGAGGGTAAATACTCCCTTCAATCGCTCTAGGTCCCATTTAAAACAGATGCCTGCATTGTTCCCATTCTAACTGAAGATGACATTTCCATGCAGGGATCCCACCTCCCCGAGGAGTGCTGCTGTATGGGCCGCCAGGTACTGGGAAGACCATGATTGGTCGAGCCATAGCCAATGAGGTTGGAGCCCACATGACGGTGATCAACGGCCCAGAGATCATGAGCAAGTAGGGTCATGTAGCATCACTGTGTGTGTGTGTGTGTGTGTGTGTGTGTGTGTGTGTGTGTGTGTGTGTGTGTGTGTGTGTGTGTGTGTGTGTGTGTGTGTGTGTGTGTGTGTGTGTGTGTGTGTGTGTGTGTGTGTGTGTGCGCGTGCGTGCGTGCGTCTGTGTGTTAATGCACACCACCCTGTGATGTGATGTGAAGTGGAGATGGAGTGGCTGCCATGTTTTGTGTCTGTGCAGGTTTTATGGCGAGACGGAGGCGAGGCTGAGGCAGATTTTCACTGAAGCGTCTCAGAGGTAAACGCTGTGGTCGGGGCAGCTGCCCACACATTTCCCTCCATCCCACCATCCCACATGGCTCTCAGACCTGTTTACACGGACATGACAGACACTGAGTGCTTCTCTCTGGGTCTGAATCTGTCAGAGCAGAATTGTAGTTTGTACAAATCATATTGATTTGTTTTTGTAAATCCAGAGCACTAACAGTGCAGGTTGTGCTGAATATCAGTATTATGTCATGATAAAGACTGGAAAACAAAGACTGAACATAACTACTGAAGTGTTTCAGATTGGGCACTGAATTGAGTTTCTTGTAACATCAGCATATTGTTGATGATTTTTCAGTCTTTTTCTAATCATTTAGTGAACATCTTATGCAGCGTTTGGGCACATTTCCCACAGAGTTTCTCTGCACCCACAGACAACCTGCGATCATCTTCATCGATGAGCTGGACGCTTTGTGTCCGAAGAGAGAGGGCGCTCAGAACGAGGTGGAGAAACGTGTCGTTGCCTCTCTGCTCACGCTGATGGATGGGATTGGTTCAGTGAGTGTCATTGAGCTGTTAACCCCCTGCCATGTTGATTCTTATCTTTAGATAATAGATTAGCAGTCACTTTGAACTAACCTGTCAATGAAGCTCTGACTTATCTCAGACTTCAAATAACTTAATTCCACTGGTCTGCATCAATACCGTGGTACAAATCTAAAATATTTGAGATTGACAGGTTAATTTATGTCTATCATGATATAAACCAGTACAGCTTTAGCTGAGTGTATGAGGTGAATTCAGACCTGTTGTCTTAGACCAGTGCTTCACATTGCAGCAGGTTATTGTCAGAGAAGCCTCCTTTACATCGATACACAACAGTTGTGTGTTAAGTGTTCAACTGGCTGCAGAGTGCGACTGTGTCCTCACTGGAACTGCAGAAACCATCTCCGCAGGCTGGACGCCCTTCACACACTGTGGGCTGCGTCTCTGGGGCGTTGTTTGTCCTCGGAGTGTCTCTGTTCATGCCTGATGAGAAAAAAGAAGCCCCCCCCACCCCCGCCACGCACGCACACACACACACACGCACACATGCACACACACCTAGAGGGAGCCTGGGAAACGCATCACCTCAGGTTGCTGTGACCTGCCAAATCTGGCACAGCTTCATCAGCAGAGTGCAGGGAGAAGTGGCTGCAGATATGACTCGGATTCAGCTCAGACGCTCCGGCTGCTCCCTGCTGCAGACAGCAGGATCCAAGGTCATCTCCTGCGACTGGTGCGGAGGAATGTGTGTGTGTGTGGGGGGTGGGCCGCCCGATCGCTCGCTCGCTCGCTCGCTCTCGAATTTATTTGTGTTTCGATTATCTCCCCACAGCATTGAAAGGTGGAAGCAAGAAACTTCCCCCGTTGCAGGCGAGACCACCCGGAGAAACCCGGGACTGGCACAAGTTGAACCGTCACAGCGGGGTCAAATATGCTCTGAGGCTGCGCTTATGAAAACCAAGTGGATAGAGTTACAGCCGTAATGAGGTTAAACACAAGGCTGTTTGACTTAGCTCCGAGAGGCTCGATATTGATGACTCAGAGCAACAATTTGCATGTAATACCCAGTTTATGTTTTATCCGGCGCAGTGGATTTGGCAGTGCTGGCTTGAAATGTACCAGTCCGTATTCAGCATCTGTTATTTTTACTCTTTTGATAGTTTAGAAAAGCAGAGCCACAGCTACCACAGCGGCCAGTGTACAAACACCACTCGGCTTAGTTAGTTTTTACTGTGTGGCCGGAGGTAAACGCTGCTGAAATATCAGTCTGTTAGTCACACACACGCACATGCACACACACACACACACACACAAACACACTCACACACACACGCACTATTTTTTTTACTCCAAATCAGAATTGCCAAGCAGTTATACAACTTTAGTTATACAACTCTCAGGAAGATCAATAACTAAGCACAGGAGAAATACACTAATATAGCAAAGAAATGTAGTAATGTACTAAGAATTTTGATGAAGTACACACTGGAAACTATGTACATGTAGTGGCTGAGGCTGAGGCTGAGGCTGAGGCTGAGGCTGAGGCTGAGGCTGAGGCTGAGGCTGAGGCTGAGGCTGATCTCTGATCTGTCTCCGGTCACTGCAGGAGGGTCACGCAGGTCAGCTGCTGGTTCTGGGGGCCACAAACCGGCCCCACGCCCTGGACCCCGCCCTGCGCCGCCCAGGACGCTTCGACAAGGAGCTGGAGGTGAAGACCACACACACACACACACACACACACACACACACACACACACACACACACACACACACACACACACACACACACACAAACACACAGCACTGTATGTCATGGATGCATAAAGCTATGAAGAGGCGAGATGGCTTGATGGCTTTATTAGTACAGCACGTTTCATACAAGTGTTTTACAGAGGAACAAAACATAAAATGTGAAGAGTCTCAGTTTCATTTAATGTCACATTCTGTGTTGGTGAAGACAAAATGCTGCCAGGGCTCCATCAGATATACTGCAAGGTTCAAAGTAACTTTCTATTCTAGTAAAATAGAGTATTTACAGAGAGATGTGCATCTGAGCCGTGAGGAGCATGGTTCGCGTGGACTCTGAAGCACGTTGTCCGGCTGCTCTGGTGTTGGCAGGTGGGCGTTCCCGGAGCTGCCGAGCGTGTCGACATCCTGCAGAAGCAGCTAAGTGGTGTTGTCTGCAGCGCCACGGCCCAGGAGCTGAGGCAGCTGGCAGACAGCGCTCACGGATACGTGGGAGCGGACATCGCAGCCGTGTGCAAAGAAGCAGGCGAGTAAACCCCCACACTGCCACGTAGGGGAACCTGAAGCTTGGCTTTGTCAAATGTATGGTAGGTCTCTGAGGAAACCAATGTCTCATAGGTTCTACCTTAACAACAAACAGCACTGATACATGCTACATTGAACTTACTGTAGGTCCCTTTTAAGTTGCGTAATGTACAAACTTCCCCTGATAACACAACAGGCTTTAACATCAGCCACCAGTAGGAGCGCAGCTATAGTCGTGAGTCTGCATCGCAGAGGCTGAGCTCCTCTGTCCTTTCATTTCCTCTTTGCACTCCCTGAAACCGCCAGTGTTCGGGAAACCCAAACAGAGCTGGCCCAGAAACGCTCATCATCTTTTCCCAGTTTGCTTCGCCTCGTGGGCTCAGGCTCTCGACCTACAAACAGATAGAAATGAACAACAGTTTGTTGTTGAGCTTTAGGAGCATTCCTGCTCCACCTCTGCTCGTAACTCTGCTTGCCCCAACCACAGTTCTTAGTGACTTATTTCCTCCTAAATGAGTTTGTAGAGGCTCAGATGTTTTCTCCCAGTGGCTGACATGCAGCCTGCAGCCTCTGTGAACCCTGCGCGGGTCAGCCGCCCTTTGATATTCACCAGAGAGGAAGTTGGGAGTTTCTGTTGCATTCAGATCCCACAGAGAGAAACCACTGAAACCACCTCTTGTTGAGAAATTCCTTTGCCCCCTCACCCTTGATGCCACAAACCATCCCACCTCACATCCCAGGCATAGACACTGTGTGTGTGTGTGTGTGTGTGTGTGTGTGTGTGTGTGTGTGTGTGTGTGTGTGTGTGTGTGTGTGTGTGTGTGTGTGAACGCGCCTGACTGTGGGCATGCACATTTGTTTTCCTGTGTGTGACCCCGTGGTCCTCCTGGGTGGTCCCAGCTCTTTGGGTACGTGCTCTCATTGCGTTTCCAGCTGAGGATCGAGCCAGGGCTGCTGTGCAGTGTTTTCTGAGAAACCTCCTCGAGCCCCCGAGGGAGACAACAACCTCTCCAACCCAGTGCTGCAGACTCGCAGTGGCAGCAGCTTTCACACCGTGACCTCGCCTCATTTCCTCCCATTGCTTCATTTGTAAATGAAGTCCAAATGAAACGCAAACTGGGCTGAAACAAATTACAAATGGTGCACACATGTAATCCTAACATTTCCCTGTTTTTCCAAACATTTAGCCTTCATATATCTTTCTCAGGATATATAGTAAACCCTAAGTAGCCATAAATATCTGGGGATTGAGCCTTTTGGGGATTAAAAAAAAAACAACTAATTCAAGACATGACAAGAAGGTGTAAACTGACTGGAGGGCTACAGCTCGTTTGGCACCTTTCCCTCCACTTACTAGCTGCTTTGAATAAACGGGAGACAATTTGCTGGGTGGTGTTAGGTCTGCTACACAGCGATGGTAGATTGGAAATGAAAACAGGACGATTAATATTCCAATTCTTGTGTTAGAGCAGTAGGAAAATGAAGCACAGGTCCATGTGCTGAGCAGGATGTCCCTCTTATTAAGGTCAATGTAAACCTGATGTATTTGCACAGCTGGGATCACGACTGTCAGGATGGTGTGCTGCAGGAGAGCACGACATCCCTGGAGTTGCTGATGTGTGTTTCTGCCGTCTTTGGTCCTGGATAAGTTGTGTTTGGCATGTTGTGCTGAGCTGATGAGTGTGGTGGGAATGAACCAGAGCAGTGGAGACTCACAGGCCATAAAACCAGAACAATAAGCTGAAAGACACTGAAATGCTCTGTAGAGCTGTAGATCTGGCCGGATGGAAGACTAGAAATCAGCCTTGTCACGTTGTTTTCTTCTCATTTTATATGTTTATGTAGCGTGTGTGTGTGTGTGTGTGTGTGTGTGTGTGTGTGTGTGTGTGTGTGTGTGTGTGTGTGTGTGTGTGTGTGTGTGTGTGTGTGTGTGTGTGTGTATATGTAAGCTGTGTGTACTGACATACAGTGTGTATATGTGTTACTGCTTATTTATTTGAGTTTGTCCACAGAGAGCTATATGTTGCACAGATCTAGAATAGAAATTCTCTGTAGCAGTAATCTCTTGTAGCAGTCACAGTGGTTAGTATGTAGTTTAACTACTGTTGACTATCATTTATTGAAATTAGATCGTGTATAAATATGTATTATAAACAAGTCACAGCGTAAAATGCTGCATTATCCCAGTGGCCCACATTAGTGCACAGGTGGATCAGAGTAATGAGGTAGTGAATGAAGTCACTTTACTCTAGTACACACTGTACTTAAACATGTGCACACGTGTTTACACTTATTTGAGTATGTTTTTGAGAAATAAACTCAAAATGATCCACCAGGCTTTTACAGTTAAATACATTGGCAGTTAAAAAAAGCAGGCAAAATAAATAGGACACCTAGTTACATGCAGACCTGAGATATAAACACACACACACACACACAGAGTTGATATCTGTTTTTTCCTTCTTCACTTTCATTGAAAGGAACAAAAGCTGAGGAGGCACAAAAACACAGCGAGTAGGAACTGCAGTTGTTTCCTTCTGCTGCTCAGGTAACAATGAGCTGCTGCGGGAACACGCGCTCCGACGCTCCGCTTCCTGAAAAATAAAACTGTGGGGGACAACAGCGCGACACGCGAGGGTCACACAGATCCCCAGCGTTACACAGCTGCAGGGAGCCGCACACCACACACACACACACACACACACACACACACACACACACAGCAGAAGCTTCACATCCTGCCTCGGTGCTGCTTATAGATCAGAGAGAATCAATCTCCATCCCTGCACAGCCACATAGTCCAGGAGGACGAGTGTATTAAAGCTTCTATTTTTTCAGTGTGTTTGTGTGCGCATGAAAATTGGTGGAAATCTTGATGTCATTAGGGAAGTTTTTGTTTGTCCACTCTGAGTCGTAACCGAACCCCAGAAAGGGCTTCTTGACGACAGATGTGTTACATAAGCAGCTCTTGATTACAGCTGATTAGGATGCAATGCAGTGGAGGAGCACACACACACTCCCACTCGCACCAGATCGCCCCAGGTCCGTGTCTCTGAGTTCACCTCAAATCATTTTAAAGACTCCATCAAACACGCAAAATATTAAAACCTGTGCTGTGCACGCATGCAGAGTCATGATCCCTTAATGACAGATGAGGTCTCAACGGAGGCCACTCATAGGGTCTGGATCCACTTTACAACTGATAAATGATTGATACTGATTAATAGATGTGTATTTGTATTTAGCAGTGATTTTGAGAAAAGAAACAAGACTATTAGTTTATATTGAAAACTAACGGTCAAGAGGTAGTAAAGGTAAAATGTTGTGTTGTGTTCAGGTGCTGTTCGTTTTCTTCAGTTCTCTCTTTTGTTGCTTCAGCTCCCCAGTCCATCTTGTGCTATATGTCAACCTATATATGTTCAACACGGAGACACGGTTGAGACTTGTGAGAGGTCAGAAAACTATAAATCACTGAGTGAAAGCTGAAATGTTGATGTTTCCACCTCCAGCGTGGGAATCACTGCTGCAGATCACCTGAGAAGTGAAATCATTTCTGGGTTTTGATGGATGTGAAGTCATGACTACGATCCGATCCACCCTCCAGGTGTTCAACACTTGTCAGTACACTGATTATAATTAATGGCACTTGTCTCAGTGGAGGTCAGGGCAGAAGCACTGAGGCTGAACTGGAGTAACCCTGAACGAGGACCTCCAGTGGGCACAGGTTGTATTGCTCCAGGGGCTGAACAAAGGACTGGGGTCCTCTCCTCAGGCCTCTTCACCTGACTTTTAGTGTGGAATAATCAGTATATATTTCTCACCTTTTCATTAAAAATTCCACAGCACAGCACTGTCTTCATATCAGAGGTGATGAATCTGAATCCGTAGAGGAGGATGTGTCTCAAAGCTTTGGTCATAGTTGCTTTGAATGTCTATTGATAAGAAAGATGAAGGGATCAAATACAGTAATTTTAGCCATCCAAACCAGTGTGTGATTACAATGATGAGCCCAATTTGGCATGTTTCAGGTTTATAGGATGACAGAAATGAATTCAAATTCAGATTCAGTGAAATTCATCCTCGTGGGACAATTAAGGAAAAATCTGAATTACAACTTTTGTCCTGAAAAACTTCTTCAGAATAAGGAAACAGATCACAGTTCATACAGGGTCATCAGTCACATACAGTATAACAGGGATTCAGAGTCATGTCTTTTTCAGAACAGAGAGAATTAAGGGGCTCATGATGTCCTTACGTAAACAATAAACTTAGAGTTTACAGAAGTTGATATTTGTATTTTTGCTTGGTCCCTGGAGACATTTCCTCCTATGCAACCGCAGAGACACTTATTCCTTCTGATCCTATTTCCCCAAACGTAGCGTTGACCCTGTTCCCAGCTAAACACAGATTACCCTAAACCGCTCCTCATAATGAATCCCTCTAGGTGTTTTGTGTGGTATTGGGAGCTATCATGTGGTGTGGTGGAGCCTCGCAGACTCTGGGCGTCTCTCTGTCGTCCTCCTGCCGCTCAACTGATCCTGGTGCGAGCAGATGACTCATTTCCACAGTCTAAACAGTGCAAATTGTGTGTGTGAGGGCGCACGTTTGTTCCAGCGTGTGTGCGTGTGCGTGCTTGTTTGGTTTGTGCCACATCCGGTCACAGTGTTTACAAGCGTCTCTAAACAGGGGAAGCCCGCTGGAACAAAAAGGCCCAGTCGGATTGATTATGGGGAATAATAAACACACAACTCTGCTCTCTGTCAGCCCAGAGAGCTCCTTGGGTTTTGCCTCCGATTTGACGGCACAGATCGGGTTCGATATTTTCACATCCTGCTCTCCAACTTGGAACTCGAAGGCTTAAACGATTTACTCGGTAATTGCGCAAAGCGATTTGGCCAACACGCTTCAATCCTCCAAACCTAAATACTCACCACGCTGCGTAGGAAGGAGGAAGAGAAACGGCGTCAAAAATGAGCCCAGTGTTGTGTGTTTGACATAAATTGTGCAGCGGAGACTAAATGGGCCAAACAGTGCTCGATGTTGGCCGGTGTTTACAGCAGCAGCCTCGCCTTATAAAGCGCTTTTCCCGCTCGTTTGTCCTTTTAAAGACACTTGAGGAATTTCAGGACAGGTCACATAAATATCAGTCGGATCAGCATGTGAGGTTTATTTGAGGGCTCTGTTTATAAAATCCGGAAATGTGCTGTTTGTACTCCTTAACCCCAGCACTTACCTATACCCATGACAGCTGTGTGTGTGTGTGTGTGTGTGTGTGTGTGTGTGTGTGTGTGTGTGTACACGCATGTACATGGTGTACACACACACACACACACACATACACACACACGCACCTGAAGGATGAACTGTATCCTTCAGCGTTTGCAGTGTGTGTGCATGTGTTTGTCATCGTCTTCTCTTTGTGCGTGTGTGTGTGTGTGTGCATTTTGTTTGTGTGTGTGTGCACTGTAAAAAAAAGAAGCACATATTATTGCGGTGTCTCAGCTCTGGGAACAGATGTTGGATATTGTAAATACAGGTGCAAAAGAGTGTTCCGGAAGCCCCGGCGAGTAATGAAAACGTTCCTGTGGCTTTTGGTAATGCTGTAATGCCCAAAGCATTTCACAATTCATCCGAGGACAGCGCCTCGGAGCGCCTCGGAGCAGCCTAGCGCCACACACAGGCCTGATTCCGCCTGACTGGGAGGAGGAAGGAGCAGGAAGGAGGAGGAAGGAGCAGGAATGCGGCTCGGAGGCTCGGAGGTGCAGACGGACGTCTTCTGACACACCTTCCCGCACTCAGCCGCTGATGATTTGTCAGTCACTGACAATGGAGCTCTGTCAGGTGTCCCTTTTGAAGTTTTCTGCTTGGAGGTTAACCTCCCCACACTTCCAGCCCTGGGTTTTTTTTGAAGTCCTCCCTAGATGTTGAGGGCAAGTGTCAGACGTTTTATCGAGCCTTAAGCAGCTGGACAGTTCACTGTGCACAAAATCTGCATCCAGGTTTCATCAGCTGCTGCATTCTTCTTATTTAAAGGGGCCCTACATTTTTGCACAGATCTGGTACATAATCATGCTTAACTGGCAACCAGATGGAGGCTTCACTCTGATTGGCTGTCTTACCTGCCACTGAATCAGAATCTGATTTTCCTTGACTAAGTGGTAACAGTTTCTCAGTCAATGTCGCCTCTAGAATTTTACAAATTAAAAAAAATTGAAATTGGAAAAAGAACTTGCTAAGAGTTGGGTTGTTAACGTGCGTGACTACATGACTTGTGACCATGTTTCATAAAGTCCTTTGACTCTGTTGTGATTTGAAGCAACGCATCACTCGATGCTTGTTGAAACCCAATCGTGAAGCTGGCTGCATCAAAGCCTGCGAGCACATGGAGATGCATGTCTAATTTCAGGGCTCTGTCATCGCAAAGTTGAAGTATAATGTTTTGCATCCAGAGGGTTTGATTCTGCAGCAGCGTGGGCCAATGTGGTGCCAGGGTCAGCGGAGTTGACCCCTGAAGAGAAGGCCTTGATTTGTGGGAAGGTCTGTTTTGGTCCCACATAATTAAGACCATTCCCCATTGGAAAAACCACAAATAACCGCTCTGCGCTCCTCTCCCCATCCAGCTCTGACTCTGGAGCGAGTCCTCGGTCTCCTCCGTACCTAGTCTGGGCCCTGGTGTGATGTTTTGCAAATGTGCATTTTTGTACATTTAAGGGGCCCCTTCGTCTCTCAATTTCCGCTGTGTCTCGAGCAAATTTGAAGCATTCTGGAAAGGAGGAGCGCGAAAGAAGAAGAAAAAGAAGAAGAAAATGAGTCCACATAAGGTTCAGATTAAATTGTGTTGTGTTGCCTCTCTACCCCCCCTCGTCCCCCTCCCTTCCCATCGGATGTTTTCATAACTAAACCAAATGTGTGCTTGGAGTCAGCCAAGAGCAGTCAGGAGAATCCCTGAAGCAAAATGTTAAAGTCACGTCGTGGAATCGAGTTTCCGCTGCCCTCGGGGCGTCCGCGCTGGACCCTGAACCCTGTTTCCCCTCTGCTCGGCCCGCTGCTCTGACAAGCGGCTGCACTCGCTCCAGACACTTGCAGATGATTCTCGCTGAAACATTTATGAACGTCTCTGGGTCCCTGGTGCAGAGCTGCAGCCACAGTATTGATTAGACCTTTTGCACTGGCTGTCAGTCTCTGCTCACCGCTATAAATTATTATCAACTTTATGTGCAGCGTCGGGGATTCGAAGCTAGAGATACATGAGTTGCAGAAAGTCGCTTTGCAAGAGTTCAGAAGGGTTTTACAGCATCATCGAGCTTTTGAGTTGCGTGTGTTTTGACACGTGTTTTGAACACTTTTCCTTCAGTTTCCTAAAAGAAAAACAATTTCTGTTTCAAACACGACGTTGAGCTATTAAAAGGAAACCTGGAATGGAGTATTTATACTCATTCTTTGTTGTAATGAACGGAACAGTGACTCAGATGCTTTCTTAAAATACACTTTAGGTGTGGGAGAGTTATGTAAAGTGCTCTGAGATAACAGCTGTTATGATATGGCACTTAAAACAAATAAAGTTGAAGTTGAAGTTGAAGTTTCGGCACAGATCAGATCTGGCACCTTTCATGTTTATCTGACAACCATGTGCAGGCTTCACACTGATTTGCTGTCTGTTACTCACATGAATGGTCTTCACGTTCCTTGCTTAACAATGTTAAGAACTGGTCTAAGTGGAAAGTAGCGTCTACATCCAGCCTGATATGTTGGAGCCAGAATCAGAGGAGGAACTAGAGACTGAGGAGGAACCTGGGGAGGAACCAGAACCTGCGTAGTGACAAGAGACTGAGGAGGAACCTGAGGTGGAACCAGAGACTGAGAAAGAACCTGAGGAGGAACCTGAACTTGAGGAGGAGGAACCAGAGATTGAGGAGGAACCAGAGATTGAGGAGGAACCAGAGACTGAGGAGGAACCTGAGGAGGAACCAGAGACTGAGGAGGAACCTGAGGAGGAACCAGAGACTGAGGAGGAATCTGAGGAGGAACCAGAGACTGAGGAGGAACCTGAGGTGGAACCAGAGACTGAGGAACCAGGAGCAGAGACACTGACATTTCACCAGAAACTTCACATAGCTGCTGCAAACTCCCAGTCGTGTCTGTTTCATTCACCTGCCAACATGGATGGAGGTTGGGAGGTGGTATGGTTTGCATCAAACTCATATTTAACTTCACATTCTGTTTAGATTTAGTGAATGGCTTAGCTGCCATCTGCAGTTTATCTATGTATGAAGACATGATGATGTTTTTTTCTTTTTTTTCTGACATTTCACCACAAACTTCACCAAACTGCTGCAAACTCACACCCTCGCACTTCTTTTACTCTGACCTGATACAGTCAAATGCAAATTATTTTGCTGCATTTCAGAATTTTGAATTTATACACAAATGAAGACGTGATGATGTTTTTGGAGCTGCATCTACATCTTTGGCCGGGTGCAGACCAGGCCAAGTAAAAGTGGTTTTTAACTCTAGGTCCCCTTTAAATTATCACCAGCGATGTGTCCAGGACGGGAAATGGGGGATTTTCAGATCTCCTTCAGATGTCCACACAGCTTCCTGTAGCTTTGAGAACATGATTCTCAGGTTTTGTTCCCTCTGAGGGAGGTGGAGGAGGCCCTCCGTCCTCCGCCCTCCCCAGGCTGGCCAGCCCATGGTTTGGGGTTAGAGCACATGGTGTTGTGGCTGCTGCTCCTCGTCTCCCTCCTCACCCCAGCTTCCTTCCACATCCTGCCCCGTCCTGCCCGCTCCCTTCCACCGCTCCAGATGTTTTTGTGCAGTATGAGCAGCAACGGGGTTTGAAGCAGCAACAGAGACAAAGAGCTGCAGCAGCAGCAGCAGCAGCAGCAGCATCGTCCAGGTGGAGAGATGGCATGAGGATGACGGACCTCAGGGGATGGAGAGTAAAAAGAGGAGGAGAGAGAGAGAGGCTGGGACACATATTGACCTCAGCTCTCTGTCTGACGGAAGACAAAGCCTCTTGCATCAATTGTGTTTCAGCCTCCGCTCTTCTCCTCTTCCTCTCCCTTGTCTGTCCATCTGCGTCTCTGTCTGTCTGTCCCCCCTCCCTCTGCAGCCCCTTCCACCTCTTTGCAAAAGGTCCTGGAAAATATAAACAGGATGCAGTTGTGTCTGATCGTAAATCCCCTCTCGTCTGCTCTCTGGCCTCCGGCCCTGGACCACGTCCGTTCCCCTCCGGCCCTCACCACCCTGTCTCTCCCTCCCTCCCCCCCTCCCTCCCCCACTTCTCAGCTCAGAAGATGAAGCCAAGTTTCTGTGTGCATGTGTGTGATGTGTGCACGTGTGTCGGCTATAGTGTCACGCAGGCCTGGAGCTGCTGGGAAGGCGGTTGCGGGCTGCGTCTCTACCCAGTAATCACTGGACACATTTAGCGTGTGATCCTGGGAGAGATGACCTGTCCTCCCACCTGTTTTTAACCTACCGCACACGCTCGCCTCTGTCTGGACCAAACCAGCTTGCGAATACAGTTTTTCTATAGCGTGAATTGGAAAAAAATCTGAGCAGAGCAAAACGACTGTCCTGCTACAGGAAGGTGGTCAGTCCGAATCCTTTGACTGACCATGAAAGACTGGACAGAGTTCAGGAAGTTCCCGCAACGATGCATGCACTGCTTCCTCTTCGTGAAGCACTTCACCACAACTGTTTGCTGTCCAACAATAGAAAAACCAAGAAGTTGTTCCGCACAGATCCCCAGCGACAGTAGCTGGATGGAGCTGAGATGTCGGGGGGAGGAGAGGAGCCGCTGGTTCAGGTTTAATGACATCCTCAACATAATGCACAACAGAACTGCTGGAAGATGCTGCGTGATTTGGAGGCTGCAGGTTCAAGTTGTTTCAGCTTGACTTCTGAGAAACAATGTCTCAATCTAGACTAAACAAAAAGCTCTGAGCCTGAATCTGAGACTGAGGAAACCTCACTTTGTCAGATGGACCACGTTGCATAAGGCGACTGTGACCTAGGGGCAAAATAAAAGTACAATTTTGACTTGTATCTGTTTCCATTGAAGCATTTTGTGCATTAGCCGTAACTCTCCTAAAGTCTATTCTAGTAACATCCCATAATGCCATCACACAAAAATCCATCTCAAAACATGTTATGTTCCAGTGGTTTTATTAGATGTTTGAATTAGATGTGGATAAAGATTAGTACTGAAGTGAAATGAGCTCTCTACAGTCACATGCTAATATGGCAAAAGTTTGACAGATTTGTGAAAAAATTTTACATTCAAATGTTTCAGCAACATTTGAGAGGTTTTGTGAGATTTAGGTGATTGCATTACCAGTTTTTATCACAACATTTCGATTTTGTGCATTTGAAGCACACTTAATGATACATCAGTGCAGAGATGTGTGTGAATGGTTAACAGCGCTGGTTGAGCAGATGGACTGTGATTTAGGGAGCACACACTGTGAGCACACCCAGATAAATTCTATCCGGAGTGTTTTGCTCTCTTACAAGCGTCCAAACACATCATTCTCCCATTCAAGCTGGACTTTCCTGATCATATTTCATGTCTCACCTCCACCTAAAACAACGTCTGCGCAGCCCCATGGGTGTTTGGTGCCGGGGCCGTTGTAGCCATAACAATGGAGGAATCAGACACAAGAGAAGCGAATCAGAGCTCCAGCAAATACAAAACACTGTGTTGCAGCTGCTAAATTCATCCACACCGTTTCAGAAGTTTAATTTACATTCAGAACTGTCAGCAGTGTCGTTTTCAGCCGTATCTCATTGACTTCTTTCCCTACAGACAGGAACATTTGAGTAGTTTTGTTTCTGAGCCGTTCACCTTTTGTCCAGCAGTTTCATGTCCAGTCAACTCACATTATCCATGCAGATTACTAAACTGTGCTTTTCAAACCCTCCACTCACTTCACAGCTTCTTTTAGCCTGGTGCAGGAAGTCTCGTTGCTTTAAATCCCTTCCTGTGAATAAATCTAATCTTTTTTTGTGCCTCCTGCTTTTGCATTCTTCTCTTAAGTATGTGTTGAATGTCTGCGCTCACTCATCACCTCCATATTTCTGCAGCTCAGTCTGTTCCCAGATCTTTCTCCTCCACATCAATCTGCTGTGAGTTCTTTTTCAGGGAGAGACAAAGGCCCATTCTGGATATTGACGCATCAGTGTTTGTTTTGCTGTCTTCTTTTTGTTCAGATGCTGAAGTCTCTGGAACTGAGGGTATTCAAACCTTAAGCGCTTCAATTACACTTACCTTCCCTTCAGCCTGCTCTCTTTTCTCCTTAATAATGCAGGCCCAATTATTTTTGCGGTCAAAAGGGGAATTAGTGTTCATTTTGAGATTTGCATTCGCAAGGCGTGTATCATCCCAGCGTGTATGAGCCTGAATGTTTTGAGTTGAAAAGTTGGACTGGGTGCATGTGGTTTTGGAATGAAAACCCTAAAGCCACAAAGGCACAAGCATTGCTCCTTATGGCAAACAAACACCCGTTTGAAATCCCCTTTATGTCTCAAATTCACCTTTCCTGGCATCTGGTCCTGACTGCCACTTGTTTTTGGCCTTGGCTGAAACCTATTGTTATTACTGTGACAGTTTGTTGTTTTTGTATTTCTTTTGTAAATTTGGACATTTGTGAATGCTCCTTCTGCAGGTTTGCATGCACTGAAGCGAGCTCTGGGAGGTTCCCATCAGCCCACAGACCAGCAGCTGACTGGGACGGTGTGTGTGACTCTGCAGGACCTGCACTGGGCCATGTCTGTAGTTAAACCCAGCGCCATGAGGGAGGTCGCCATCGATGTGCCCAAGGTACTCACACCGTCACATCCCCATGCACATAAAAAGCTGAACAGACACCAGAGAGGTAGGATACACCGATGTATACTGCCATCCCAGTAATATTTAAAGATCCAACAGCTGTGGACATTCACTGGTTTGGTCCAAACTCTATTGCTGTCCCTGGAGCTCCTGATGTGGACTCTCACTCCAGAGAGGTTGCTAGGAACAGATTATATGTGTGACTGAGAGGCTCCTGTTATTGTGGTCAGGAAAGAAAAGAAAAGACATACAATTGGAAATTTACTGCGTCCAAGCACAGAGGAAAGACACAGTTCTTCTGCGTTTTGTGTTAAGTTTGCCAAACGGAGATGAAGAAATGCAGATGGTGGAGTAAAGTTTATCAGCTCCTTTCACTAGCAGACATCACAAAACTCATTGGTTCCATTCTGGAGGAGCCACAACCGAGTTTCCATCTGCACCTTTCAGCATGAAACAAGCCCTCTGAGATCAACTGCTACAGTAGCAAACAAATGTCAGTGTGATAAGCAGCCAGTATTAGAAAAAATGATGTTACGTAAGAGTTTTCAGAGGACCTGGACAAAAGCTTTGCAGCAGCTTTCTGGAGGGATGACACACAGAGACGTCTTGTTAAAGCCAGTGATTAAGGAGTGGATGATCATCTCCAGGTCAGCTACAGATGCAATAGGCACAACCAGAAGTGTTCCTCGGCTGTTAAAAAGCCGAAAGGAGGCATAAAGAAAAAGAAAATGTAGATTTCAGCTGAGTGTGAACACAAATGTCAGCATGAAGCATCATTAAGACGCTCAGGGCTGCAGCCGCCGTCCCTCCACGCGCCCGCATGCTTTATGGCTTCGTCCTTAATGACACAGTCTGGATGCTTTGCTTCTAATCAACATTAGTTGCGTCCCGGCAGCCGGGAGGAAGCACGTCACACAGTCGCTTCTAATTTAAAGCACAAAACAAATTTACTGCCACCAGAGAAAAAGATGAAAAAGAAAACAGTGGAGCTCAGCAGCAGCAGCAGCAGCAGCTTTGCCTCTGGTCTGTTCATCTCATGCAGAAATCAGCAACAGTAACAAGATGGGGTCAGGAGAAGGAGCCTGCAGCCATTTTTAGAGGGAGAGAGAGAGAGACAGAGAGGGGGAGACGGAGGAAGGGATGAGAGGACAGTGGTGAGACTCCAGGATGTTTTGGAGTTTGCATGTGCAAGACATAACGGACAGGAAGAAGACTAACATCATCCTCCACCGGTAATTGAAAGCAGATCGGGTCGCTGACGGTTCCTGCCAGCGACCAAAAAAAGAGAAAGAGAGAGTAGAAGAAGAAGAGGAAGAAACGTCCCTCTTCCCCTCCCTCCCTCCCTCCCTCTCTTCCCCTCTCTCACCCAGAGATGTTCAGTCCTTGTGGCTGGGAGAGTTAGAGAGAGAGAGAGAGAGAGAGACTCTTTGGGTTTGGAATTTTTTTCCTTCTTTCCCCTGAGCACAGCTCAGCTGAAAGGCCAGCCGCAGAGCCCCGGACTTGATTATATCCACATGAGTGCAAACATTTGTTTCTAATCCATTTTATATAAGAAACTTCCAGTGGTGCCGGATGAATACGCGCCTCGAGTTCCTTGGAAACCTTCTCAGATCACGTATCTGGAGACCGGAGTTTTACAAATTACGCCTCTCCATTTAATGTTCTATTTAGATGTAAATAAATTGAAGGTTGACTCTTGATCCTTTGTTTGTTTTGCAACAAGACGTTCTTCCTCTCTTTGACATCTTTCTTGTTTACCCTGTTTTTTTTTTGTCTTTTTCCTTGAATCCATCATCATCATTCAGTCTGGCTTTAATGTTTTCATTTGGCAGCTGTTTAACAAGCCAACTCATTCCTCTTTTATAAACGCTCTCCTCATCTCCCGTGAGTTATTATTTTTTTTGTCTGAGAAGTCCCCCGCACCCTCCTCTCAACCCCATCAAAGGGCCAGAGCCTGAGAGGCCCCTTGTAAAGTTCAGAAAACAACAGTAAAAGATAATAACTGGGTCTCGTACAAAAAGGAAGGGAGGGAGGGACGAGGAGGGGGTGGGGGTGGGGGGCTTGCAGCACAGCGAGGTGTGAGTCAAAACATCGCCTTCTAATTCCCGCAGACGTGACAGAAAAGCACCTTGCAATTAATGTTGCTTTATATTGTTATTTCTCACAATGACTCCATTAAGTCTGCAGCGACTTAACCCAAAATATGCAGCAAAAATGTGGAAGATGAGAGCCTACGGTGTGGTGCTGCACATCTGCTTCCCCGGCAGAGGCAGGCGGGTGACTGATTTGTGTTCAGATGATTGGCAGGTGTGAGGTGTTGTCGGTAAACTCGGAGGCTAGAGGCCTTTAAAGCTACTAAATCTGCTTCAGATAGTGGCTGGAGATTGCAGGCCAGTCTAAAGATTAGTTTGAGTGTGTGTTCGCTGCCTGATGAGAGGCTTTACTCACCGCAGCGTGGCTATAAATGACAGAAACTGGGCGTCCTCATCCTCTGCACCCACTTACCTCATAAATCCATTTTAATATCGGGGAAGCTGTCACATCACAAATCAGAGAAATGTTTACCGTACAGTGACACGGCAGCTTTTCCTACAGGGCCTCAATGGTGCATTCAGGGAAACTCTGACTTCTTAGAGATGAGAGTTTCTCTCGGAACAGTTCTCAGAACAACGTGTGGATAGATGTGTATTCTGTGGCAGAATGAATCAAATATATGTATTTTGTGAGACACTGAACAATGACTTATACAAAGAACCATTCTGTCTCTCACACACACACACATACACATACACACACTTCATCAGCAGGTCTAGTCTGCTATGCTGTCATTGTGATCATATCATACACTGACATCACATCAATCTTCATCCTCAGCCTGATGCAGCCATAAAACATCTCGTCGTCTTCTTTTTTTTTACTTGCTCGAATGCTTTATCCTCACTCTCTCTCTGTCATTTATAATTTTACATCGACAAAGCAGCACACAGTAGTAATGCACTCGGGGTACATCAGTGTACGTTATTGTTTCACAGTCTGACTTGTTTGTTAAAGCAAGGTGCTGCTGCCTTTTCTGCATTAGATCAACAAGGATCAACTTTTCATTTTATCGACAAAGTCAGTGCCATATATTGTACAATCGAACACTGTCCAAGGAGCAGACATTTACATACTAAAGTCAGCAGAGGGTGGATAAAGAGAGCTGTGCCGCATACTTAAAATAAGAAATACTGCCTCTAATGTATCTGTTGTGGAAGATTTTGCTATGCTCCTGAGCAACGTTTTTCCAGTTTCTGAGTCATTTTTTGCAGTTTTTATATGGCTTTTCTCCTCTCCAGGCCCTCGACAGCTTTGGTTTGCTCGCCTGCTCATCTCTGCAACACCCTCTCTCTCTCTCTCTCTTGCTCTGTCTTTCTGTCTGTCTGTCTGTCTCTCTCTCTCTCTCTGGCTCTCTCTCTCTCTCTCTCTCTCTCTCTCTCTGTCTCTCTCTCTCTCTCTCCCTCCCCCTCTCCTCTTTCTCCCTCCTCTCCGTCCGTCCTTTCCCCCTCTCTCCCTCTCTCTCGCTCGGCCGTCCATAAATTGTTCGGTATTTACAGTATGTGGCCAGACGCCAGGTTTCCATTAGGTGCTTCATTCCCCGGAGACGGCGCCGGTGGCCTGGGATGTGTTACCTCTGGATGGAGAGGGAGGAGAAGGGTGGGGAGGAGGTGAGCAAAGGGGGGGTGGAAAGCAGAGGAAGGGAGAGTGGTAAGCAGCTGGATTTAAGGCGAGAGAGTGGGAGATGGTGTGATAGAGAGGGTTGAGGAAGAGAAGGAGAGCACAGTGGAGATAAAACAGATTAGAAACACAGACAGAGGAGGAAGTGGAGAGGAAGGAGGATGAACTCCACAGTTAGAGGCACAGTGACGGCTGATGTCCAGCAGGCTTTTATGTAGGCCTTCAAACCCAGAATCATGTGGATTAATTGAACAATATTTAAATATATTCATCCTCTAATACATCAAGCAGAGCTTATTATTGTCAGGTCTATGTGCAACAACTGTTCATTATACATTTTATATAACTCTGCATACAAGGGCTTTAGTGACAGAGGCTGCCAGTAGCTGTGTTGCATTCACACAGGAGTTCAGTATCCAGCTCAAGGACACTTTGCCATGCTGCAGGGCTGTGATTGAACCACTGACCTTCAGATAAGTGGCTGACTGTGCTGCTTTGGAGCCACAGTCTGATTAGCCACTCAGTTCAGAGCTGAAGAAGCTTCCTGGGTAGGACAGACCAGGCTACAGGCTACTCCAGGCTGCTGTGAACAGGTGTGTACCTGCCGGAGAGCACGGGGTCGATCTTAGGTGTCTGCCTAAGTTTTGGTGCTGGCCTCAAGTGGCCAGTGGGGGAACTGCAGTTTTTTGCTTTTAATAGTTCTTTCCTAAAACCATTCAAAAGTCAAAAAAAGGTTTAGAGAATGAACTATTGTTCAAAACAACTAGAAGTTCCTGCTTTGAGACCACTGTCTGAAACGTGTCTGGGACGGATGGAGAAGTAATGTGATTACTGTGCAGCATCTATGTGTAAACACACTGCATGACTTCCTACACAACTGGATTCCTCCCAGTAACCTGGTTTCCTCTCTGCCTGTAAGTGCAGCTCCAGACAGAGCCAAGTGTGGGAGATAAGACAGATAAGCAGCCAAACGAGAGGGAATGAAAGTCGATCCAAAAAAGAGATAGAGGAGGGAGAGGAAGATGGGGGGGTGGTGGAAGGGAAGGGAATAATAGATGGCTAATGAAGACACAGGAAGGATGGGAGAGAGAGAGAGTGTCTGAGAGGGTTTTGGACCAGAGTTCCTCTTCTTATCTACTTTATCTCCTCCGGCTGTTTGCTGCCGGACTCTCTCCCTCCCTCCTTCCCTCTCTCCCTCCTTCCATCTGTCAGACAGACAGCTGTTGGCCCACTCCTTCTGTTGTTGTTCTCTCCATCCAGAGTCTCTCCGGGTTCAGCCCGGGCCCTCCGTTCCTCCTGCTCCGTCCAAATATGCTTTTATATTTCACTTCCCTTCCTCTCCCCCACCCGACGGCATCATCAGCCTGGAAGAACTCGCAGTCCTGTCTCAGTCTTACCGGGGACAGACCCCGAGTTTAGGAACGAGAACATCCGGGACCTCAGACAGCAATCAGTGGCCGGTTCGTTTGGTTGGTTTTGCTGTTGTTGTGTTTGAGTTCGAGCTGAACGTGGCTCAAAAGAAATGGAATGAGTTGGAAGCAAATGTAGAACAGCTGTTGATCATTAATCATCACTAATTAACAGTATCTTGCTCAGTGTCCGCTTCCAGTTAAACATGGAAGATTCATTTGGTTTGATTGCAAAATATGGTGTGACTGAAACTCAGGCAAGTTCATCCAGCATTTTGATCCCATTCCAAACAGATCTGAAGCCGCCTTCCACTTCTTCTCCATATTCTCATTCCTTTGCCTTTAAACTTTGCCTTCTAAACCTCGTTCTTCCATCAAATGTCCCTCTTCATTTTCTTTTACTACTAGATATACATTACTAGTAAAATGGGATACTTTACTTTTGGGCTAAAATTTCAAGGTGCTAGACAAAGTTAAGTTAAAAATGCAGTAAAACAAAATGAAGACAAAGATACAGTATAATTTAACATGAGGTACTATATGACTCCCACCTCCTATGATGCATCTTGTCTTTGGGTTTTCTCTGACCTCTAAGTGGTGGGGTAGCCTACACCAGTGCTGTATGAAAACAGTCCACATTCAACTACCAGGTGTGTGCAGGGTCAACCCTAACCCGGGACTTATGCTTTATGTGCCATATTTTAATATTGCCACGTGGACTTGTTTTTGGTATTGCTCGACACATTGTGCAATGTGTTTTTTTTACTACTTAATACCTCCTATCTGACCTCTCTTCTTTTACCAGTTACTATAACAGCCTTTATCATTTTCCACCACACTTCATGTTACTTCTTTTCCATCAGAGAAGATTGTTTGTTCTCGACACTTCACCTCTATTTCTGTGTCCTCTACTATCCTCCCAGTGTCTTGTCCAACATAGAATTGAGGTGATTAAACGTGATTTTTTTCCTCTCTCCATCCAGGTGCGGTGGTCGGACGTGGGCGGGATGGAGGAGGTGAAGCTGAAGCTGAAGCAGGCGGTGGAGTGGCCTCTCAGACACCCCGAGGCTTTCACTCGAATGGGGATCCAGCCTCCTAAAGGCGTCCTGCTGTATGGGCCCCCGGGGTGCTCCAAGACCATGATAGCCAAGGCCCTGGCCAACGAGAGTGGCCTCAACTTCCTGGCTATTAAAGTGAGTTTTCTCAGAAATCCTCCATGTTCTTTGTCTGGAAGTGATTAAAACAAATCCTTTGTTTTTCTGGTTAAAACGGATCGATTCAAACTGGAGGCGGCGCTGGCCAGAAGCTCGCTGAATGTACCACATTTCATTCACAAATATGAACAAATAACACAGCACAGGTGTGTGTCTTCACATCGTGTTGTGGTTAAATGTGATGTGCCAAACACTACACATGAGTCACCCAGGGAAAACAAGCGAGTGGAGTTCATCCAACAGCTGACAAGGCTTCAGCTCCATAGTGACGCAGGTTCAGTGATAGTCAGAGCGTCGGGAGCAGGTTTTCAGAGCTGGTGTCGATGATTGATGACTCAGCCTCAGCCCACAGGCTCCTGTAGCTCATCCTTTGTGTACGACTTAACAAAGCCAGTGTACATCCCAGTCAGATGCCCTCCGGCCATGAGACTGATGGAAAGATGCTGCAATGGAGCTGATGAGTCCATCTGTCCATATTTTTAAATGTAATCCTTCATAGAAGAGAGTTAAACAAGTTGTAGGTATATGATTCCATATACAATTAATAAAGAAAATCATAAAACATGAAAAAAAGTGATTTATAAAGAGCAAAATTAAAGCATAAAGGCAAAACACAGGCAATATTTGATACATAAAAGAAGCAGGCACTTTAAAAAGAGCATAGTAACACACAAGTGTTTGTTTTTCCTCATGTCAGACATTTTTCAAATCCCGTTTTCTGTTATTCCACTTAAAGTGTGGCTAGGAAGTCATCCCAGTCTGACTGACAGCCTCAACAGTTTGCTGCTCTCTGCTTCTATCATAGAGAAACTTTATACTTTGCTAAAATCCAACCTGACACATTTGGTGTCCCTGGAAACATTGAGACGGCCAAAACGGTCTGAGATCTTTTCTGTGGATTTATGACAGGGTTCAGTGAAGTCTGTGTGATTCAAAAAGTTAGTATCTCAGTTCTGATAGTCAGACGCACCTTCACACGGGTCGATAGATCACACATGTCACTGGGGTGGTTTCCCCGATGACCTGGAGGCGCTCAGGCTGCCCGACTTCCTCTGCAGAGAGCTTCCCTGCCCGACCTCTGACCCCGTGTTTGTCCCCTCTCATTCATCACCCCGTCCAGGCCCCCCCACCGCCCGCCCAGGCCAGCGTGACAGAGATTGATTGATCATCTCGTTGAATTTCTGATCAGTGGTTATTGCCGGACTGTTGCCGGGTGACACTCGAGGCTGGGACAGGATCAATCAGCCGGCGTCATTAAGACGTCTGCCATCCTGGCGGCGACTTCGTTTTGTTTGTTTAGGAGTTAATTCGCTGTTTAGTTTTGCTCAGGGACAAAGTCGCTTTTGTCTCCAAATGCAGATCTTCAGTTTCCCGCAAATTCGTCCCATTGTCAACATCACTGTCGTCCTATGTGCTGCTGTTTAGGTGAATTCACGTTAGCTTGTTTGTGCATTTTCACACGTACACATACACACACACACTCACACACACCCCTACACACACCTGTTTTCACCAGCTGTTTCGCTGCCACTGGACACCTTATAATCACGCTTTGTTTTCGGACACAAAGGTGATTTAAAAGAAAACAAGAGTTGTGCTATATAATCTGGAGGCCGTTCAGGAAGTAGAATCTGCCGCATGAAAAGCTTAAAAAACATCCTGTCCCTCCTGCACAAAGCCGCTCTCCAGCCTGGGCAACAACAGCTTCAGGTTTTTCCAGTGCAGCATGCGGTCGCTTTGACATAGATACGTTATCCAGATTTAAATGTGGATACTTTAAGGCTCTGTCTGTTTCCTCTGTGTGAAAAAGCCCTATTATCATCTTGTCAATTTCAGTTTCCTCCCACCACACTCACATCCGTAGATGCTTACGTGCACTCACACTCACACACACACACACACACACACACACACACACACACACACACACACACACACACACACACACACACACACACACACACACACACACACACAGGCTTTCTCACACATACACACTGTAACACAGAGCTGGTATCTCTGAGCTGTCAGTGGTTTTCAGAGTGGCTGTGTCCAGTCTTTTGGCTCTGCCTCAGAGAGAGAGAGGAACCTGGGATTAATGAGTCAACCTCCACACTTACTGCAGGAGACAAAAGGGCTGGGAGTTAAGTGTCGTCTCCTCCATGGGCCCAGAGGTGTTGAAAGGGTGGATTGCAGGAGAGGAAGTTCTTGTGAGGGCTGAGTGGATGTTTATCTGCTTGTGAGCGAGGGAGAGGAGAAGGACAAAAGGAGTGAGAGAGAGAGACAGAGAGAGTGGCTAGAGAGCAGCAGGGTGGTAGTTAATTACTTAGAAGTCATAGTTGGAACTCAGAACTAGAGTTTATTAGATGATAAAGATAAAAAAGACAAACATACTCTTTATTGTGATTTAAACTTTATTTCAAAATGTGCTGCAGATTGAAATAATGTTTGCATCAGAACAACACAAAAACACATAGATTAAAAACACTGTGACAAACTAACCAGGCGGTGGCACACCGTAAGTTAGAGGAATCTAGATTTACTTTGTAGGACAAAATTAAAAGATATTTTAAGGTCTGACAGCATTTTATTTCTTCTTCTATCTTTTATTTATGTTGTGTGTTTATTTCTGATTGCTCAACATGATACGGAGTAAAAGCAGCAGTAGTAACAACAGGTCAGGCAGTTCTAACACTTGGAATACTGCTGTACTGGTCGAGCTGGGACGGGCAGTAGCAGCAGTACTGGAGTCGTCCCAGTGCAGGGAAATCTCTTCATTTGTCAGTTTTAAGGAAAGTTATCTTGGTTGCCTTAGTTTCATTCCTATCCTATCCTATCCTATCCTATCCTATCCTATCCTATCCTATCCTATCCTATCCTATCCTATCCTATCCTATCCTATCCTATCCTATCCTATCCTATCCTATTCTATCCTATTCTATTCTATCCTATCGATCTATATAACCTATACCTATCTATCTAGGTATCAGGATGTCTTCAGTGTCTGAGTGTAACTCTGCCTTTCTTCTCAGGGTCCAGAGTTACTGAGCAAGTATGTTGGAGAGTCTGAGAGAGCCGTCCGGGAGGTGTGTATGTTCTTCTTCCCATACATGATCATTACAATCCAAGGATTTGTGTCAGCAGCACCTCAGTAAACAGCCACTGCTTTGTTATGCAAGCTGACAGTATTTTTAGCCGCTCTTGTGACGTCAGGGGGATGTAATCTGTGACATTACTGCTGTATTTCCTCTGCGTGTTTGTGCCTGGTGTGATTCACTGGGCCCATTAAAGATCTGTCCTGTTTTCCTCTCCTCTATTGTTGCTGACACCTGCAGGTGTTTCGGAAGGCGCGGGCCGTCGCTCCCTCCATCGTCTTCTTCGACGAGATCGACGCCCTCGCCAGCGAGAGAGGAAGGTACGGTGTGTCGCTCTTCCTCCTGCTGTCCGAGGAGACTTTAAATTAACGTCAAATCCACAGTTACTCATGTTTCACTTCCTGTCCCGGGTGATTGTCCACCTCGGACTATTTTGGGCACTGTGGTCGTTCATTGTCCAGCCATGACAAATGCACAGTCATGACTGCGGTCTGATTTAATTTCCCATCCATCGCCTACGTCTCAGCTCCTCTCACAATGATTCATCTATGAACACGCAGAGCAAACATCTTCCAAACAGTCTCTATCAAAGCTGGCCGCCCCGTTCCCATGGTGTCCTCTCAGACTGTTTTGCAGCTTTTTTTTTTTTTTTTTTTGCACTAGTGGCGAACACAGAACTCAGTCTTGTCCGAAGGCGCTTCAGTGGGATGGCACTGAGAACATCTGTGGCTTAAAGGAAAGAGGACGGGGGGCGGACAGAGGACACAGACCGGAGGCACACAAACACCTCATTGTGCCCGTCCACGGCAGATGGGGAAGGCCAAATATGCAGCGTGCTTCCTGGTAAACCAGGCGCTGAAACTAAATGTTGTAGGAAGGAGCAGAGGGCGGACAGAAGGCCTCCATACAAGCGACTGTTCTGTGTGGGCCCTCGGGCAGATGCTTTTCTGCACTTTGTTCCAGTCCCGCGTCTCAGCACTACGTCCCATAACATTTCCCCAGCACAGAATCTGGTTCATGGTTCTGTGCACAAATTCAAGTTCTCCCAATTTAGTTATAGAAGCAAAGGTATCACTGCTGTTTTGCACATGACAAGACTGGTACTTAACTACATATCTCCTAATTAGTAGCTAATTAGTTTAGAAGGAACCTATTAAACTTGATTTATAGTTACGACACAGTAGCTGCAGCAAATACTCCAAAAACTGACTATTAATCGGCTAAGAAAAGTATTTAAATGATTGATTCAATGATTCAAGGATCCAAAGCATTTTTGCAGAAGAATTTTGAGAACACAAGTCAAAATTCTCTGATTTCGACCAAAAATGAAATACTCTCACAAAAAAAGGCTTTAAAGACCTTATCTTGGCATACGAAACAGAAATTCTAAACTTTCACGGTATCTGCGTCATTTTATAGCATTTCTACATTTTTAAATTAATTTTGATCAATAGAGAAAGTGATGGATAGATGAGTTGCCTACAAAATGAGTCATTTGTTTCAGCTTTAACAGATGCGTGGGATGATTCCCTCACAGTTCACCTCCATGAGACTGTAAACAGTGCCACACCCTGCGGCTCACACAGAGAGCTCTGGAAAACTGTAGAGCACCTGTTATCATTATTTCTCAGGTACACAAGCAGGTTAGAGGATGCAGGAAGCGTTCAGCATGTTGTGGACACGTGGATATATATGAATACTGAGGTGACAAAGAGTCCAGTTCACGTGCAAATGGAGCTTTCCTTCTACTTGCCTCTGCGCTGGGTTTTGCTCTGCTTGTGCTCGGAGCTGCAGCCAGATCTCAGCAGTAATGCAGACGCAGCGTGAGGGCTTGTCAGGGGCTGGACCTGCGCCTCCAGGCCTCTCGTCCTTTTCAAAATGCACTTAGCGCTGATCTATAAAGGTTATTTATTGGTCCTCACTTCCTGCCATGTTTAATCAATGAAGTGGCTCACGCTCGCCGGCAAGAATTCAAAACTGTTGACACGAGCAGACAGCCTCCGCACTGCAGCACTCTGTGTGTGTGTGTGTGTGTGTGTGTGTGTGTGTGTGTGTGTGTGTGTGTGTGTGTGTGTGTGTGTGTGTTTTCCACTGGAGGCAGGAGATGAGAAGCACCTGTAAATCTGTCAGCTTACCTGCCACGAGTCCAAACTGGTGGAATGAGATGAAGAAGACAGGAAGCGAGGAAAGTGAGGGAGATAAAAACAGACAATGAATGTGAGATGGAGGCAGAGGAGACAAAGACAAAACAAAGACCAAAAAAAGAAGAAAAAAAATACTGACTGAAATAAAAATAATAAAACATTCCTGACAAAACCCGGGAAGGGAAGTGGAGGATAATTATGAGAAATGAAAGACGGATTGTTGGATTTGAAAACAGCAATCAATAAAAAAGTGAAATGTTTCAACAAAGGTCCAGAACACTTTCTCTGTTCCTTTCCTCCCTTTATTGAACCTCTCCTCCTTTACTTTCAGCCATTCCCTCTCTGGCACCTCTCTCTCTTTTCTCCCTTCATTACCTCACTTTGTCTCACCCCTGATCGTCCTCTTTCCACTGTGTTTTCACCTCATATTCTTTCTCTCATGGAGTTCACCGCTCTGTCCCCCTGTCCCTGCTCCCCCCTCCCCCGTCCCCTTTCTGTCTCTCTTTCTCTGTGTCCCACTCCCTCCATCTCTTTCTACATATCTCAGTGACAGAGCTCCTTTGTGTTCCTCCACAGCCTTGTCTCGGCTAATGACGTCTGGCACTTCCGCTGGCCCTGTCAACAGAGACTGTGTGCGTGTGCGTGTGTGTGTGTGTGTGTGTGTGTGTGTGTGTGTGTGTGTGTGTGTCTGTGTGTGTGTGTGTGTGTGTGTGTGTGAGATAGAGAGAGGGAGAGCAGAGAAGAGTGGCTGCCTGCTCTGTGTTATGGAAAATACCCACCTTGCGGAGCAGTGAGAGCCCTCTGATGAGAGGGCCTGTTTAATATTTGTCTTTCTGTCGATGAATCCTGAAGCCTCACGATGGAGCCGCGGCCTTCATGTGTCAAAAACACACACTCTGCTGCACAGACATGTTCATTCACCAACACACACACACAGTAATTCACGTTGAGTCGGTCCTACATGCAACATCCTGCTGCCCCAAATACTCACTGGGGCATTAAATGAATAATAATCCGCCACAGAAAATAGTCCCGATCAAACCATTAATGCCATCCTGACGCTTACTTTTCTGATCATTTCAACAAAGGTCTGGATGTGATTGTTACCGTACCTATTACATTTGTCTGTCAGGACGATAAAGGACGTCTGAGTAATTTTGAGCCTTTGTTTGAGTTTCGTGACATCCGGTGTGCAGCAGTGTTTGTCCTCTGTATCACAAAGCGTAGTTTGTGTTCTTGGATTGACAAAGACACTGGACAAAGGAACAAGGTCAGAATAAAAATATATTAAATGCTGGCAAGATTGTTCTGCATCTGATCTTGTAGCTGAATCCAAAACGTAGATTTTACAAGTCACCAAAAAACTCTTAATAGGAAAATCAAGTAAAGTTATATAATAGTTTCTTAATTTTACATCCATACCAATTTTTTTCCACATTTTTTTCTGCTTATGACTTATAGCTCCTTGGATCTTTTATAGATATTGTCCCAGAAATCCAACATCTACTGATATATTTCTGTAGTTCAAGTAAACCTTGCAGCTGTATTTTTGTATCAGTTATTATCGTCATGTTACTGTGACTGTTTAACATCAGACACAGCTCCTCCGTCCCACTGTAGGAGAACGATAGCGTGTGTCATTTTGATGCATGTTCGTTTTCACTCTGTCACCTCTGCAACCTTTGCATCGTCATGTGCCAGTTAGAATTATGACCGTACCTTACAGTGATCTCAGACTATGGAAACCTGGGTGGGATAAACTCCAGAGGTGCATTTACAAGTCCAAACAAGGTGACATATTTGTTAACTCTGTCTGGAGCGAGGCGGCTTTATCCGAAAGGGGATGACGTGTTTTCTGGTGCGCTGCAGCTCCAGCAGCACGTCATTGGCAGGAACGCCGAGTTCTGTTGCCAGAGTCGAGCTTTTTTCTCTTTGTTTTTAAATTAAGAAGAATTGCGCTAATGAAAGAACCTGCTATCGGAGTGTCAGTGCAGCTATTACAAGTCCTGAAGAGCTGGACGATGTTCCTTGTTGCGTAATACAGCAGGAACTTCAAAGCAATGAATTTATGTCCTCCATGCACTCAGTCAGCCACTCATGTTTAAGTCGAGACTGGTTTGCAGGTAGGATCTACTGTGGGAAACAGTCCCTTAGAGCTACACAACCCTGTGGGCCTTTTGCTTTTGGTTTACAATCTCAGCTCTGACATTACCAGTCAGTGACTTACTGTAGCAGGCATTTGAATGTCAGGTATATGTGACATTCAGTAACAAACCATGCTTCACTTTGATTTCTTGCATGACTATCAAGATATAGGATGTTTATCTTGCTTTTCTTGGATTCACAAGAGTTTGGGCCTAGGTCCTCTTCTCTTTGTTGGCTGAACGCACCATATATGACATGATCTCAAAAAAGGTCACAATGTATGATACTTTGGCTGAGCCTTGTTACGAGCACCCAATCAATCAAATCAGCATCATTGGCCATCATCGACCCGTTCATCATTTTACCTGTTCATCACCCTGTGGTGTCACTGGGTTTGCCTTGTCCACAGCACACAGGGTGAAGGAGAAGGAATACACCCTGGACAGGTCTCCAGTTCACCGCAGACGCCAAGCACGAACTGGAGCTATTTTTATTGAGTTGTTTATTGAGTCAGTTCCCCTCTGTTGAAAGCAGCGGCGCAGTGTGCAGATCTTTGGGCTTTTATTTTGAAGGGTCAGCTCTGATGTGGTTACTGTGGTTGACTGCGTGTGAGGCATAGACCGTATAGTGTGTGAAGCAATAAACAGCTAGCAGGGTGCATGTAGTGTAGCTTTCAACTCAAGTCAACTCGTCCTTTATTTATACAGCACGTTTAAAACAACTGACGTTGAACAAAGTGCTGTACATATACGTATATGTGTGTGTGTGTATACATATATATATGTATAGACAGACACACAATATTAATGTAATATATCATTATGGTATGGTATGCATTCATTCTCTTCTCCTGTCTCCTCGCCCCCCCCCTCAGCTCCTCGGGCTCTGGAGGCGTGGGCGACCGCGTCCTGGCTCAGCTGCTGACGGAGATGGACGGCGTGGAGCAGCTCCGGGACGTCACAGTGCTGGCCGCCACCAACCGGCCCGACATGATCGATAAGGTAAACAGACGGCGGGCCGTTTCCTCCTCTGAGCTGCCTGATGGATCAGGTTGTGGGGATGTTGTGTGTTTGTCTCTCCTGTCTCTGCCTGTCTCTCCCTTCCTCTGTTGAACATGATGGATAAGGTCAAAGGGCGCGTGCTCAGGTCCGTCTTCCTCAACTCTCCCCTCTGATGCTGTCACTAGAGAGTGGAACACTTTTACACCTTGTTTGGTTTCTGAGCCTTTTATTTGAAACCTGTTTGTCGCGGTTTCATCTCCTTTCCTCATGTGGTTTAGTTTGTTTGACTGAATGGACCCAAACGACAAAGAGATCAAATAAGTTTCTCCATGACTGAAAAGGAAAAGGAAATGACTCCCATCAAAGGTAAAATCAGGCAGGAAGTGTAAATACGTTGATTGTGTTTGACTTGATCTTCTAAACCTCTAGGACTGCTTTGCCGGCTTGGACATTAGAAAGTCCTCCATCTTTTCAGCCATGTTGACATAAGTTGATAGAAGCCAATCGAGCTGATCACATTATACACACAATGGCAAAAAATGATGAACAGCTCATTTTGAGTTTAGTGTTAGTACCTTTTATTTTGAGAGGGTTTTTTTTAGTGAGAATGCAATATTGTGCAGTTTGAGCAAAATTATCAAATGTAATCCTTTCTTTTATTATGAAAATTATATTCGGTATTGGGCAAGAGTTGATTTCTGTTTTTAAATTCTGTGAATCAGAATTCAGAAATCAAAAATCAGTGTGATCAGGTCACATTTTCAAAACGTACAGTAAGCGCTGTGAAATAGTGAAGTGACAAAATATCCCTGTATTTTTAGCTGCTCTTGAACCTTGTTTATTCCATCGTCCAAGTCAGGATAGTCTTTCCCTCATTTCCAGGTTCTGTCTGCAGTTTGTGGCATTAATTAGGCTCATAAGTGTAGCAGAATGTTTTCCTTACACAACTGATTTAACACAACATCTTTTTCCACTCTTGACAATTTGGGAAAATGAAGACGCTATTGTCTGTCCTCATATCCTCTGTCCCCATCTCTTCTCTATTTTTCTGCCCTTTTATCTCCTTCTCTTCCTCTTCCCATCTACAAAAGCTCTCTTTGGTCTCTTAACCACTCGTCTCCGTCCTAATGAAATTTCCTGAGTGCTGATCAAAGAGCGGGTCTGGGCCTTGTCAGAAAGGACACAGGAAAGGAGAATGTTGCGTTTCTTAATCTCCTGCTCAGGCCGTCCTCTCCCATTTTCCCCTCTTTGGGTCTTATCCATAGCTCAGTTTACGTATGCCTCAATATCTGCGACACTGGCAGGAAGTGTTGATTATAAAGCAGCATATCCATCAGTAGAAGATAATACAACTGATAGCTCGTAAACTTGCTCTGTCCCGGGGAACCAGCTTCTGTGTTTGGGAAGAACGTTGTATTTCTAGTAAATCTGAACAATGTTTTCTTCAATTCATCCAAATTCTGGTACCCAAGAATGTTACAGAATCAGGCCTCTTCAAGTTGAAGAAATGCTTAAAAATCTGAAGAAGTAGATGCAAATGTGCTGACTTTACAAATATGAATTGCTGCACGTCATGTGCCACCACCACTGTTAAAATCATCTCATTTTCCATGTGTATCAGTGACGGATGGTTCTACCATGCTTTTATATATAAGACAAGCGCAGCAGGCGCTGGCACATCTGCAGCTGCTTTATGGAAACTGCTAACTGCTCACTGCAAATCCATCAGCACTTGGAGATATCCTTCAGAAAAATCCTCCACATAGAAATTTTGGGTAAAATTCACTCCGCCCCCGCCCCGTTTGTGGAGGATTGATCCATCGCTGCGGTGGGGGAATGACAGCGACTTCCTCCGCCTCTGCAACTGGTTGCAGTCTCATTTCAAACTCCATTAGCACTGTGGCAGCGAAGAAACAGCCCCAGAGAGTGTGTGGGTGCATGTGTGTGTGTGTGTGTGGGTGTGTGTGTGTGTGTGTGTGTGTGTGTGTGTGTGTGTGTATCAGAGAGATGCATAAAGGGAGAAAGAAACTCCTACTTGAGTATGTAGGGGGTCGAGCCCCCGGGTGGACAGATGGGAAACCCCAGGCGTCCTTCCACAAGCTGGCCTCCCTCTCAGGAAGTGGTCTCCTGGGCAGCTGAGAAATCAGATTACCTCCTCCTTTCCACACCCCCCACCGAGGCTAGGGGTCTGTGTGTGTGTGTGGGTGTGTGTGTGTGTGTTTGTGCATGCGTGTGTGAGCCAAGTGTGTGTGTGTACTTAGGAAGGCTCATGTCATTTAAATGACGAACCTGTGACATATATTGGGATGAGGAAGCTGCCAAATGGACAGATACCCCCTCCTATCTCCACACACACACACACACACACACACACACACACACACACACACACACACACACACACACACACACACACACACACACCCTCACCCTCACCCACTCTCTCTCTCTACCCGTCCTTTGCCACCACTGATGCTGTCATTCACACCGGAGATGGGCGGGTATTTCCATCCCAATGGCAGGATATGATGGGACAAATGAAGATTAATGGGGCACCCGGGTGTCAATGAAGTCATTGTGGACTCCTGGTGCAGCGGAGGAGGCTCCTGGGGGCCTCAGCTGTTTGATGGGCAGAGTGGGAGGGATGGAGAGGGCCAGAGAGAGAAAGGGGAGAAAGTGGCTTATACTTTGGGAGCAGGCCTGGTGTCCATCTCTCAGCCAACCACACTAAACTGTGTGGTTTCTACTCTTGTGTATGTGAAACCGAGGTTTCTGTGCTTCGAAAGTCTTTGTTTTTTTCAAGGGGCATATTGAATGGTCATAGAAATGTACAGCATGATCAAAAACATCTTCACGTCTGGATTTATACTTACATTTAAGTTGGAAATAGTCATCAGACAGAGAGGTACACATGGTGTAGTGGTGTTCATCATACCGCCCCCCATCTATGAAATAGTTTACAAACACAGATATATGTAGGCACGGGACTATAAGTTTGCAGAAGTTCACTGAAGTTGAAGTGTCTCTCCTGGTTCCTCCTCAGTTTCTGGTTCCTCCTCAGGTTTTCCCCAGTTTCTGGTTCCTCCTCAGGTTCTTCTTCAGTGTCTGTTTCTTCCTCAGTCTCTCAGAAGGAAACATAAAATAATGTGATCATTCATGTGAGTGGCCTGTCAGAGTAAAGTCTGCTCGTGGCTGCCAGATAAGCTTGAAAAGATGCCATGTCTGTGCAGAAATGGACCAAAATACTCCAGACCTATCATTGCAAAATTACAATGCATTTACATTTATGCATTTAGCAGACGCTTTTATCCAAAGCGACTTACAAAGAAGAAGAGTAACAAGGTACATAGGGTGGGTCTAGAAGGAGTGTCATGGTGTAGTGCTAGGATAGGAGCAGCTCTCCGAGGAGCTAAGTCCTCAGTTTGAAGACCTGTGCACTGACCAACAGGGGCGCCCCTGTTCTTGGTGCAGTGATAGTCTGTAATATAGACTGTAAAATAGTCTGTAATACAACATACTGATGAAACTAATGTTCCATTGCTTCTATGTTAACACCAGAGAACAAAGATAAACACTTCAATCAACCATTCTGGTTCCTTTAAGGTCATGCATGAAGTGTATAGAAATGAACTATCATTAAATGATGCTTAGAGCACTTTAAGAACTTCTCATGCACAGTTTATCTCATTGACAGTGCAGTTAGTTTCATTGTTTTTCTATCCTCTGATTTAGAGACTCCAGCGGCTCAGTGTTGTGACAATGCTGAAGCTTAAGTTTTAGAAATGAAACATCCTGTCCAAAGTCCTGCCGCTTCCCGTGGCTTTTGTGTATCCGCGGTGACAAACAGGAGCAGGTATGCAGCAACATGCGGACATAATGCAGCCTAACGCAGCTGAATCACTTCCTGGCAAACAGTCAACAAAGGACAACAAACAGATAGTCCTGCTGCTTCCTCCGGCCTTTATGTCCACGCCGAATGTTCCGAATGTTCTGCACGTGATTCACGTGCAGTCCGATTCACAGCCAAATATGCACTAACATGTTCCCCTCTGCAAACTGGTGCAACAAGTGCAGGAGCTGCAGGCCAGTCCACTCTGCAGGCCTGATGCCCCCCTCCACACACACACACACACACACACACACACACACACACACACACACACACACACACACACACACTCGCCTGCTGCTGCCACCCACCAACTGTAGACAAACGTCTTTCACTTCCTCTGCTCTTTGTTCTGTACCAGTCAGCCCAGCTCACCTCTGACCCGGCAGGATGATTGATTAGAGCCACAAGGAATATTTATCCAGGCCGTTCAGTAGGAAGAAGTCTCCTGTCGCTGTGTTTGCTGAGCAGCTGTCCGTAGCTGATTGTACACACAAACACACACACACACACACACACACACACACACACACACACACACACACACACACACACACACACACACACACACATACATACACACACACTCAAACAAGATGTCCCTTTTGCTGTTTGCAGTTTGCCTGAAACCACACTGTGACATTTATTTTGCTCCCTCACTTAGTTGCCGTTGTGAATCCATAGGTGGTTTTAATCCTCAGGAAAGATAATGTCGGTTTGTTGTTCCGCTGAATAGACTATTTGTTTATCCTAATGTGTGCTCGATCTGTGCTATCAGGAGTGCTTACAGTGGAGAAGATTACTAGCAGATGGGTCTTTGTTTGGGACCAGAGGTTCCCAACTGGGCTCTTATCAGATCGAGGGGTGAAAACAAAACAGAGGCAGCAGAATTAGAGTTGAAGGGACAGTATGTCTGTCCTGATAGGAACAATTAACATGGCTGCATTTCACAGCTGTCAGCGGAGGGGACTCCAGGGCCTCCTCTGGATACAGATAAATGCACTTAACAATGAAACAAAACACAGTAAAGTGCAAAATCTATGTATTTGAGAAACAAAGGGATGTTGTTGTTGGAGCAGCTTTGCCATTTTGCTGCCTTGTCATACTACAAATAAGTGGCTGTAGCAGTGTCTCTGGTGAGGAGATTGCCAGATTTTGCCATATAAATCAAGTGTTGAAATCGCCCAGGCTGCATGTGTTGAGTGGAACAACAAATTAAGCTGTTTTGTTGGTGGTCTGTGTGTCAACATGCTCTTAACTATGTGCAAAGAGCATTTTATAGGATGCAGAGCATCTATTTGTCATATCTGTTTTATGGGAGATCTCATCTTTCAGCGGTGAAGCTCGGCGGCAGGGTCCCTCCCTGCATGTTCTGCTGCTGCTGCTGCACAGGGCTGTCCGGCTCCTCCCTCTGAGGTAAAGTCCCTGCTGCAGTGTGGCGTCTGAACAGGAGATGGTGCCAAACCTGACGTGGGACAATTCTCACAATTTATGCTGTTTAAAAAAAAAAGCTCCATGGGCTTTTTACTGCATAGAAGAAGGCTAAAAAAGCTGACTTCAGTCATTTTTTGAAAGAAAGGTATTTACCTACAGGGGTGTTAATAAAAAACTAATACATGCATTATTTCAAGTTTTGTGGGACAGGGTTACATTGTTTTATGCCTCAAGTTTTGTAATGTTATCTATAGTGTGTGGTTCACTTTCATAACTCTGAGAGCGTGATGCACAGCACCCTACCACGAGGTCTTGTGTGATGTTTTATGAGCCTTCATAATTCTCTGGCATCGTGTCCTGACGCATTCCTCTAGTAATATCAGCAAGCGTTGCAATTGAGCAACATGTGACTGTTTCATGTTGTCTATTTGTAATTGAAGGTCACACTTGCTCTTTGACCAATCCGTCAGGGAGCCTTGTAACTCAGCCGTTGGCTTTAGTGATTTCACACACGTGACCGCAGCACATCTGGCTGCCCTTCTTCTCCTAATAAGCAGCTCTGAGCTGATAAAGGTGCATTAATCCATTACCGTCCCCTCTACATGGCTTTAGCTGGAGTCACACAAAGTAAATACCTGACATCAGGCCAGTTGGAGCAGCCTGAACATCTGCCAGTGTTTTCAGAGCCGGTCTGGACGCTGCTAATTGTAATCACAGGCGAATTCCAGCAGACTGTAATTAGTGGGCCACTTTATAAATATTCAGGCATTAGCGAAGTGAAGCTTTGATTTTTCTCCCCCCTCCCTGCCTCTCTCTCTTGCTTACAGCGAGACCTCACATCAGTGTGTGTGTGTGTGTGTGTGTGTGTGTGTGTATGCTCGCTGTAGGCTTGCATGCTGGTGTCCCAGATCTTAATCAGTGATGTTTTGCAAATGATTAATGCTCTTGTTATCACCTGCCTGGTGAACCAGAATGATGGGGGTTCCAACCCTCATGACTGTTGAGTGTCAAATAAGTTTTAAATCATACAAAAGAAACTTGTCCTGACTCTGTCCGACACCGTGTTGTGATCCAAACTCATTTCTGTGTTGCTCCTGGTATAGTTTGAGGTCATTGTTCCATTTGAAGCAGTTCCTCTAATATATTTCCACCCTTTGAATGATCCACACATCGCTTCTAGTTGTCATCCTGTTTGTGACACCACTGAAAAGCAATTCTAATGTATGTTATGGTTTTGTTTGTGTGTGTTGGCTCGCTCTAATACCTTTTAATTCCCGCCTGTGTACAGACTGTGCTTCACAGCTCAGGGGAAGAAAGCCGCCCATGAAAACTCAAAACATTTCACTCTTTGTTATCCGGCCTCACAGGAGGGCATCGGAGGATCCTCAGAGTTTCGCTGGGTGAATACGTTTTGTTTTGCCTTTTCTTTGGCAGAAACCTCCACCTGAGCCGAGCCTCTGCTCGACAGGAAGCAACCCATAGCTGGAAGTGCGGCCATGAGCGCGCCAGTCAAAACAGGCCATATTTTATTTTGTGTTGGACTGACGTTATCATCTCCCAAGCTTTGCTCCCCTCTCGTGACGAGCCAAGCATGATGGAATCTCTATTGGTGCTGTCTTAAGGGATTAGAGCTTATTCACTGTTTTTTCCTGACTGCACAGTTCTGAATAGGGCCCCGCTGCCACAGTACAGGGCGTCCTGCCGCAGCTCGATGCGTCCACTCTGCTGCTGGCCGTGCCGCTGCTTCAGCTCTGCTTTTTAACTCTCAGTGTTCTTCTGTCCCATCAAACACTGGGGTGGCCAAGGAATTTCCTCTCCCGGTTGTGTTTCTAAGATGAGCTGTAATGAGAAGGCAGAGTGAGAGTTTTGGCTTAGTGAAGCTACAGTGGCAAAAGAAAACAAAAAGTGTGTGTGTGTATGTCTTTGCAAGCAAGTAATGGGATACCACCTTGGGATGGATGAGCTCTGGGAAGCTGTGCGTGTGTGTGTGTATATGTGTGTGTTTGTGAGCATTGGGGGAGCCGGATCCCCAGGCAAGTATCAAACTTCAAGGGCTGTATTAGTATCAGTTTACACATGTGTGCATCCAAGAATACCACCACAAAAAGCCTCCAATCCAACCAAACAGAGAAAAACCTGCATTATCAGACTGATTATCAACCCCCGCACACTGAAAGTGTCGCACACAGAAAAACCTCGGAGGGATTAAGTGTAGTGAGTTGTCAGAATAGAATAAGAATCTCCAAACACCTTCAGAGTCAAGTTTAGTCACTTTAATGTCGCTGTTTCACAAACACTTTGGCTTCTCTTTGCATATTTTTTTAGTCTTCACTCTGAGGTTGATGTGACCACGAGGAGGATAAGACTTGAGCATTTCCGCCTGCGACTCCTCTGTTTTGGTGAGCTCCAGAGAGAAAGACCAGAGGATTGGTGAGGGAGGTGTGTGTGTGTGTGTGTGTGTGTGTGTGCGCGCGCATGCGTGTGTGTGTGTGTGTTGTGGGGGTGAGGGTGCAGGCGAGGGAGGAAGGAGGGAGGCAGGGATAGGGAGGAAATGAGGGCTCTTTGTGCTCTGCTACCTGGCAGACATCTCCAGCATGTGTCGTCTTGCCTCTTGGCAAGCTGAGACCACCGGCGCCCTTGGAATGCTCTCAGTTCAGGAAATCTCGTTTATTCTCATAAATGCTACCTCTAACCCCCTCCTGCAACACCGCTGCACAGCCGCTGTATCGGCTACTCTACGGATCTCTTTTTTCGTCTTTTTGTTGACTGTCAGTTTGTTAAAGAGACAAAGACTCTTCTCTCTCTTTCTACATGGAGGTGGCTGTCTTTCTTTTAACTCAGTGGAGCTTTGCTATGTGATGATCAAAAGCGATTTATGCCAAATATCATCCTGTAAAATGACTATAACCATGATAACACGTTATCCACATCCACTGTGTTAATGGCAATTTCTATAAAAGGGACATTTCAAACTGTTTGCTTCTTTTAAGTGGAGATAGTTTGAAGACAAGGTTGCTGTACCAAGCTGAAACAGTACAAATCTTCTCAGATTTAATTCTGTTTCAGTCACATACAGTATATGATTCACTGAGAGGAGAAACTGTTATTTATTGCACTCAGCATGGAGTGATAATCTGCCACAAGTCCAGTTACCTCGACAAGAAAATGATGTGGATGAATGAGAAACTTCACAGACACAGGAATGATTATTTTTACACGTTAAGTTTGTAACATTAAACTAGTTTAATGTTTCTACGGACTAATTTAGGTTTAATGTAAGTGTGACTGTCTCAATGTACTTGTAGCTGTATGTATCTAGTCTAGCAATATAAGCTAAGTGTTAGCCTGCGTTTACACATACTCTTTCTCTGTTATGGCTGTTATGGTGCCAACATGGAGCTCAGACAAAAAATATGCAAGTTTGTTTGAGTGGGCAGCTGAAATAGCAAGTCAAATACATGCAAACACGTAACTTCTAGTAGATTATGTAACTGTAAAGTGGACGCTGCGTCCCTACTCCTGCTCTCATGACGTAAAATGAAGTGGCAGGTGCTTTAATAAGTTGTAAAATCCTGTTTGTGTGTAGTTTAAACCACTGTGCAGTGTTCGAGCAGCTGATAAGCTGTCAGAGTCAAACCGGCCCTTCTGGATCAAGCTCCACGTCACACCAGTGCCTGAAACAACATAAACCAAACACTCAAGTAACGTACAAAGAGTCAAAACAGAGAGGATTATCGAGATATTTATCCAGAAACCACTTCAGTACCTCGGTTGGGTAAATATTGGTTTAAAATATTCGGACTTTGGTATGATTTGACACACGTCTTTACAGATATATGTAATGGTGAATAGGAAGCTCTCTGTGCCACCTGAGCTCAGGGCAGCCTGCCTCTAGTCTGTGAGCGGGGAGGAGTCATCATTCGCCACCAGCAGGATACAGTCAGACCCACATACAGAATAGAAACTGGTAGGGGGCCAACTGGAGGGGGCGCAACAAATAATAACCCCTTTGTATGTTCCAAATATCCCCTGCCGAAGCTCCCTGAGCCCGGCTCTCTGCTCCGGGGATCCCAACACCACATTAAGAGCTGCTTACAAGTGGATAAGGTGTAAGTTTGGGGGCGGGGGGGTGAAATGAGAGTTTCAGGAGGAGGGAGTATGATAATGTCGCAAAGTTTCTCCCTTTTTTTTTCTCCCCCCAGTGATAAAAAGCAGGTTTGTGCTGCTTTCTCTTTTTTTTTTCTTTTTGTTCACTTCAACAAGGTCCAGTGCTGTGTTTGGAGAAAAGCTAAACAAATGGGCTATTATTTGCTGCAGTCATTTCAGAGCTGTGCTGGACAGGACGGGGGGAGTAACGGTATCCCAATGTATATCCTCTGCTGGCTACAGTCATCCTCATCAAGATTTAAGTTACCCATTGTAGCCCAGATGAAATGGATCCCACCAGGCTCTTCTGTGGGGGGACCATTTGGCTGTCAGAGCTGGAGTTGTGTTTCCATGTACCGGAGCTCTATGTATATATCAGTGCTGGTTAAGCATGTGGTTAAGTAGATTCCTTTGGATATATGAGGCCTTCAGCTGCTCTCTTTCTTGTGTTTAGCAGGAATAATTAACTTTAGGATGCTGGGCTGCAGGTGATGCTCTTTCCCCATTTATATTAAAAACATTTACATATTCCCTGAATAAAACGATGAGAATCTTTTCTTCTGAGAAGCTGACCACAGAAAATGAAGCATCTGTCACTCACCATTAAATGTTTTTGTCCCAGAAGGACTAGGAGGACTTGAAGTTTGAACAAAGTTGACTGTAAATGTCTTCAGCCTTTGCTTTATTCAAGTTTGACATCATGATGTAATTTCAGGCAACAGACAGTCTTTAGCTGAGCTGCATGTTGACTTCGAGCTACTTTAGGCTGATAAACTGGAATCAAGAAATACAAGCCAACACTTGCTGCAGCTTTTCCTTGCGTCTTCCCTCTTTATTCCAGTCATTTCAAAAGATTAAAAGATCACAGGATTGTCCCGTCTCTCTTTGAAGAGCGAAAAATTATTTATAACCCTAAATTGAGACAATGAAGTCTGTGAGGTAAAACATTAAATTTATTTTTGTCTTTTGTACCTTTTCAGCCAGTGTCAGACAGGATCAGTGGAGTGAATGAGGCCTGTTGTTGATGATTTTAAGACGAGCCTTTCATGGCAGCTCCAGCATGACCCCGGAGGTCAGGTACAGACACAACAATAAAGTGAGACAGAAACAAGTCTGAGATGCTGGAGGCCCCGCGGCTCTGCTGCAGCGACTTGGCAGATGCATCGGAAAGAGGATGATGGCGCGGTGTCACCTCATTTCCTCTTTCACAGACTCAGCTTGATGAATGACCGTGTGAAAGGCGGACGCTTCATAGGTTTGGAACCGCACAGAAAAGGGCACCGACACTTTTTTCTCTCCCTCTCTCTCTCTCCTTTTCGCATGTCATCTCTGAAGTCAAAGTAATTTATGGCTGTCAGGAAGTCCCCAGAAGCGCTCTCATGCCCGAAAAAACCTTGACATGGGTGGGTTTGGGGATAGAGAGGGGGGAGGAGAGGGTGTCACACCCACCAAACGCTCTCATGTATTTCTGGTGTCAAAGGGCCACGGGGAGGTCCCGGCCTAAATCCTGTTGCCTGAGAAATGAAAGAATTTCAGAGGTTGCCTGGTCCACTGTCCTCCGGGCCAGACCCCAGAACTAATCTCTTTCATCTCCTCTTCTTGCTGGCAGGGGGGAGGGATGGAGGGAGAGAGAGGGAAGGGGGGATGGAGGGAGGGAGGGATGTTGGGGATGCTGCGGCCTCTTCTTCTTCCTCCTCCTCTCCTACTTCTGGGATCTTTGCTCCCTTCGTGCACATCGCCTCAGGGAGATGTGGCTGTGCCCTCCTTCTCTCTCTCCTCTCCTCTCTCTCTCTCTCTCCCTCCCCCTCTTTGCTCCCCCCTCCCTGGGCCTCTGAGCTGGACTGCCTTCCCTTTGGCTTTCCCCTCTTCCTTCCTTCCTCAGTTCCTCCACTAATAGCTCCCTTGTTCCTGACTAGTCAGAGCTGCCAGTTGAGCGGTCATTCGTGGAAGATTCATTCGCGGCACGGTAATTGTAAACAGACAGGGAGAGCGAGAGAGGGACGTCCGAGCATTTAAACCTACTGGTCACAGACAGAAAGCAGAATGGAGCAACTGTCTCTCTTTCTTTCCATCCTAACTCTCTTCCTTTTCCTCTCTCCGATATCTCCATCATCTTTATTACTTATCCGGCCCCCTCCCTCCTCCTCCCATATTTTCTGACCCTCATAATTCAGGCACTACTTATATCCATGGGCGATCTGTGTCTTGTTTCTCTGCTAAATGTTGCATGGAATTATGTTACGCCCTCAAACACTTAATAGAGCCCAGATACATGCCCGCTGTGTTGTTTTGCTTTCCTGAAACGGAGTCACATGTTTGTTGTGTTTTGCATCTGTTCCAGCTTCAGGGAGATGCATGCACACAACCACACAATGAAACAAGCACAGATTTCCTCAGTCACTGTGAAGCTAACAGACCCTCTGGCAACTGAAGTGAGATCCTTTTAACTGGTGTTAGTGGACAAATGAGTAAACTCGACTTTGCCTTGAAAATGCTCCCGACAGTATTTTGGTTGAAACTTTCCAGACTTATCTTGGTTATCAGGACCCAGCAGATGTGCTTCCCCAAAAACTTTCCAGTAAACTCAAAGAAAGTGTTGCGCAAATAGTAAATATGAAGTGAAATAATGCATATATGAGCTGCTCTCTCCTGAATCGTTAAGCAACATTGACAGCGATTGTAGAACTGGTTAACATTTCCAGTAAGCTAACTTATCAACAATCATCAGTCAGGCCACAGAATCCTGCTCCAGAGCACTTAACAATAAAGTTTAAATAGTTCTCCACACTTCAGTTTTACCTTTGGCTTTAAGTAATTTAATGCACCACGTTGGCCTGGGTTTTATCGCCACTTGCGGTTCAGACCTGGCGTCCTCACTGCTGTGTGGAGAATGTCATTTCTATGCAGGAGTAAATTTCTGCACGTTGCCCCAGTAACAAGGAAATGCGCTTGTTGGCGGGTGGAAACGGTAAACATGAGACAGGATGACACAGGGAATGTGTGTGTGTGTGTGTGTGTGTGTGTGTGTGTGTGTGTGTGTGTGTGTGTGTGTGTGCAAGTGAGAATCCAGTAGTGCCTGGCAACCAGACCTGTCCCTGACCTCAAGTGATTGCTCCTCAAAGCCTGTGCTGGAAGCCGTCACGAAGCTGCTCGCTACTCTCTGCTCTCTGTTGCCTGCTTTTATCTGCTTTTCTTCCTCTGTCTTCCACTCTCTGGTACCGATACTGTTTTTTTCCTCTCCTCTTTCTTTTCCCACACTTATCTCTCCAGCAAAAGCCCCCGCTGCAGTTTGGGAAAAGTCTTTGCTGGCGTTATCAAACCCAGCATGTTTTGCAACCAGCAGTACATCCCCTCGTGTGTGCTCCAGACATTTCGATGTGACTTTCCAGCTGGTTTGTTCTTATTTTCCCCTCATTCAAAAGGCGAATCAACACATGTGGTGACTGCGATTGGCCCAACCCTGTCCCATACCACGCTCACACACCTTGAATGGAAAGCTGCATAGCAGTGTTTACTCATCAGACACAAAAAACACTAAAGACCACATACCCTGCTATAAACATACCACAGTGAGCTTTAGCTTTGTGATCTCCGGTGTGTTTTCACTCACAGTTAGCTTTTGTTGCGTGCAATAAACATGACTCAGTTGTTAGGTCATGGGTAAACATTTGCGTTGAGCTAATGCACCTTCCTCAAGCCATTATGAAGAGCACTTATAGCTCAGGCAAAGGTGCAGGTTCTACATGAATGTGACATGATATACTCTCAGACTTTTAAGTTGTCTAACTCTACTGTGGAGTTTTGGAAAGAGGTTCTTAAGGTGGAAGCTGCCTTCATCACTTTTACATGAATGTAAACCCAAAGTGTCTGTCTCCTATTTTCTAATCTCTGTTGGTCTGATCTTTGACCTCACTTCAGTGGTTGCTGGTACTGTAGTGGAATTCGAGCTGCCTCCACTGTCACACTGTTTGAAAAATGGCATGCTAAATGCCAAGAATGTAAGTACAGTGTGTATGGCCCGAACCCAAATTATTTCCTCATTCTTTCACGATCTCAGAGCAACTTATGTTCACAGCACAGCACAAACCTTTGGTCGAGCCCACAATCTTTACATATTCATTTCCTTAAAAAAAAAAAAAAAAACTGCAGAAAACTCAAAAGAAACCAGAATGTGGCACAGCCTGTTCTGTGCACTGATTTGCCTGGGCTGCCCTTGAAAACGTTCATTTTGTGCCTTGATTACGGTGTACGGTTTCTCTCAAGACAAACAAAGCATACTAAATGCAGTACGGCCAATTGGTTCAATCCCGAATTAAGGCGGAGGGAAGCGGAGAGAAACCAATTAGGAGACGGAAGCCACTAATTAAAAGCTGCATGCTCTACAGATTGCATCAATTTTATTTTCTTTAGCAATGACCAGGGCCATAATTTCAGAGCGTGCTTGTACGCCAGTGCACATTCCAGGACAGCTGCCTTCTGTGTTTGGAAAGTCCTTGTGCACAGAGGCAGCACTGTCTGTCTACCCCTCTCCCTTGTTGGTTGAGAAAAACAAAAAAGCTCAAACTGGGGAGAACTCGGAAAAATCCTAGGGACTCCACATGATTCAGAATAGACGAGAAACCATTCATTAGACGTTTTCAGCAAGAGTCTGTTTGCAGAAATGTTTCCCCTTCCTGGATTAGGTTCCGTGGATCGCTGCCAATACATTTTGTGTGTTGTGAATCGGAGATTGCATTATGCTCGAGTGGTTTGGGTGGTTAACCAATACGCTTGCTTTGGAAGGCTGCAGGGAAACGTTGAGCACCTGAAGAAAGCCACAGGGTTGCTCTCAACAGTGGGCTCACAAAAGAGCAGGGCCTGTGTTCGAGAAACATTTCCAGAGCAATGGTGTTCCTTTGGCAGAGTGACCCAGAGCACTTGTCTGTGCTGTTATTGTAAAATGAGGATACACATGGCATTTTCTCTTTTTTGTGGTCAAAGTGGATGGGCAACACTCCCAGAAATAAGCAACAAAGTGAGCCAAAGAATCACAAAACTATCTGAATATTTCACTGGCAAAGTTGCTCTGTGATTAAAGCAACACGGAGGACATTGTTTCTCACATCAAGAAGCTGCAAGGTTCTTAGTATTTATTCCGCAGTGAAAACTGAAGTCAGTGTGACATAAAATCTTATCAGGATCGCCTCTGAAAAAAATGGGCCCTCGCTGGTTTTATATAAAGCTCCACTTCCTGATTCTATTTATTGCTCATTGTTTCACAGGTGATTACCTAACACCCTTGGCACCTTTTCACCTCCAGCTCTTGTGTAACTAATGTCCATGGACCTTTATGACAGCATCACACACAATTGATGAGTTCTATTTTTAGGAAATAGTTGAATTCCATCTGATTAGGTTTGATGTCAAAGCCCCACCCTGGAGTATGAAATACGTAATTCCATTAAAGCAAGGAAACACATGAGGAGTTTTTGCATGCACAACACACAATCGTAGCCTGACTCCTCATGGCATTGCTTCCTCTGCAGCAGTGGCTGCAGGGACACTCTAAGGAGGATAAAGCCCCTCTCTAACCACAACCTTTTTTTCTCAAATGATGGAGAGAAAAGAAAAAAAGAGAGGAAATAACTTAGACCTTGTCTCTTCCCTCCCATTCCACCTAATGGTTTTTCCAGACCTCGGATGCTGAAGGCTGACCTTCCGTCTCAAACTGCATTTTTCCTGTGCCCTACACCTTGGATTTCAGGAAATGTACAAAACAGGATAGTGCAGCACAACATATTTCTTGTGTTAGTTTTCCTTCTTTTTTTTGAAAGACAGAAAACACTTGAGAATCCAGTGACATCAGCCGCCAAGGCTGCAGTGTTTTTCTCTCCTAGACTTGTCTGTGTCTTGTTCAGATCCAGGTCCACAGTGGCTCTTTATAATGTGATTGTTCACCGATACACAAACCATACACAGTGACTGTACTTTTTTCTTTTTTCTCTTTCCCCCTTTCAGTTTGAGGCAGACCCTAACTGCCTTCTGAAATACAGTCACTGAATGTAAAGTCATAGTTCCCTAAATCATCAAACTGGGAACTCACTGTTTTGTATTTATTTTTGAACAGTCTTCAGGGAAGCAAGAGAACAAGCAAAATCCAAGCAAACAAACAGGCCTCGTTCTTTAGCTGTTTCCAAAGGAACCGACTGTCCCCACATCGAATGGGATTTGCATGTTGAAACAGTGAAGGCTAACGGTCCCTGAGCCCCTCTGTAATTAGTGGGCAGAGGAACTTATTTGCCTTTCAGGCCAGTGTGGGCTCTGCCACTTTTTTCAAGTTATTCAAGTTTCTTTTTTCAAAGCTATTGACACAGCGGTGACTCTGTCCTTTTCCCTCAGTCACAGCCACAGTAGCCCATTGATGAGTTGCTCAATTCAAGATCAATTCTGGCAGTTTCCAGCCAGCGTCACCCCAGCCTGGCACTAGACACTTTTGATTTTATTCAGAACAAAAAGTCTCTGGTGCTGACAGCACATATGTGAACTTTAGATTCCTTGTGGAAAACGTTTAAAAAATGCTTTATCCCTCGATATATTCTAGAACAAAGAGATTCACTCATATAAGCAAGTGCTAGTGTTGACTTCTCTGGCATAATTAACTGTTTGCCCACAGTGAAAAATGCGTACTTACGGCTGGACTTAGAGAGCCTCTCTGGTCCTGTCTGAGGTGTATTTTTAGTGTATTCATTGGCAGCGGCTGTCTGTTGCACCTGTCAGTATTTTTGGTGACACCATAACTGTGTTCCGTCCTTACTGTGGACTCGCCCACTCCACGTTCCTCACCATGTTTGCTTTTCCTAGTATTTTTCCTTCTCCACAATCAAGGGGGAATTATCTGTCTTCTGGAAAAAAAGGGGGCAGCCCACTAATTTTAGATTGACTTGATTGAGCCTGCAGGCCAGAGGGATCAAACCCACATCCGCTGAAAACCAGGGATGCTAATTCTAACCATAACATAGCTAACATATGTTTTGCTCTCTCCAAGTGCTGATTTGAGACCTGCTCGAAGCGGAGCTCCGGAGCGCTGCCTTCTCCGCTGCACCCACTGCAAAGGACCATTCTTTCTTGTGGCATGTTCTGTGGGTATTGGCCCACCATGTGTATATTTATAGAGGCCGGGTCATGACACATGTACACGGACTACTTGTTCTCTCTTAAGGACATGAGGCAGTCTCTTTCCAACGCTCACTGTTTTTGTAAGTGTGAGTGCGGACGTTTTATTGTAGCATTAGTCATTTTCAGGGTGTTGAACCTTCATTTATTTAAATTAAATTTGTCAGGAAACCCGTGCAGGAATCCTGCCTCTACAGGACCGCTCTTTGTTGCACATCTGGCTGCTGGCTTCCCTGGGCAACTTGTCACTAGCTTGATGTAATATTTCAGATACTTAAAGCAATACATAACAAATCACCAACTAACAAGTCACATACCCAGCTCACACCTCTACCTACCTGAGCTGGACAAAGAGCAAGTGTATCATTTTTTAGGTTGTGAGATACAGCAAAATAGCAAAAAAATAGCCACTTAGTTCCAGGGCTTTTATAACAATTTAAAGATGATTAAGATGCAAAATTATTTTGTTTGATCCATCTCTGCTACTTTATCTTCATATGTTTTCTGAACCCTCATGATGGTATTGTGTCTGCATTCTCTCTAAATAGTATATCTTGGTGCTTTCTTTTGGCCAAAGAATGTATTCATGCTTCTGTAGAAGAAGCAGAAAGAGTGTAACAAATGTTCAGACTCAGTTTTTTAGCGTCTTCAAAGGGAGCTTGGTAATGACAACGTTGCTTGCGGTTTAGCCCTCAGGGTCCACTGTGGAGATGCTTAACTGTGGCTAACTACCAGACCAATTACTTACAAAGACGACCTTAGGAAGAGACACTCGATGCTGCTGCAGCAGGAACAATCCCACCCCCCATCCCAAGTCCACCCGCCCGTTTGGTCTAATAGCTCCAACCTAAACCCGGATCCACTGTTGGCTGAAGGCCTCAGGCAACGCTCAGCTCCAAATCGAGATTTGTGTCGCCACTTTTCCTGTCAAGGCTTTGTTATTGCCATCTTTGGCTTGGGAAGCTGACATTTTACTATGTGTTTATTGGTGTGGGGGGGGGTGACAAATATAGTTTTTCAGGCTGTTCTTTTTTGTGTTTCATGGGAAAAAATGGGAGGAAATCATTGTATGTATCCTGTAAAGTTTGAACTCAAAATCTCAGGGGAGTTTCTCAGGGCTTCACAGATCCAAAATGGTCTCTGCTAATGATACTTAAACATCCTATCTATGTTTTCTTGAAAAGACAGAGCTGTTAAAAGGGGATGTTTATCAGCAAACCTGTATTAGCAGTCAGTGTGTCATGCAGCAGTCTGTTTACACTTATGTATTTGAGGTCATGCAGACAGGAGACATTTTAGGCGCCAGATGTTTGTTTGCAAGGCACTATAAAACAATGGCTGTTTGTGGATCGGCAAAGGCAGGAAGTGTACAGTATCCTTTCTGGAAAATACACATAGCCCAGTCACTTCATTAGTCTTCTCAAGCGCGGCCGTATGGGAGGGATTTGACACAATCATAGTCAATAAGGGAAGTGAACTAGCTTGCAGACTACCATACTATCCATCATTCTCTAAGCATGCTGCCAAGTCAACGGAGACTCCGGTGCAGTTGGTCGAGCCGGCAGACGTGTCTCACTCCTTGAGTCCTTTGCAATCCCCCCGGCTTAGCCCCCATCTGGCCAGCGGTTCCGTGCTAAAGCTGGGAGATGCGTAGGGCCTAATTCCTACACACTAAAGCATTACCGTCTGTCCAGGGCCCGCAGAGACAAGATGGTCGCCAGGTGTCTTCCTGTCTTCAAAGTGTCGGCATCGTTAATCATGCCCCCGCCCCTTCAGCGTAGCCTCACATGTGTTTTATTTTCCTGAGCCCTCACCCCACGTACACACACCCTCGCTCCTTGTTCCCCTGCCTCCCTCTTTATTTTTGGACAGTCTGTCACCCAGCTGCATTTCCTGCAGGGTTTATGTACAGTTTGGCCCCGATTGGAACCACATTGGCAAAACAGCGTGCCATCTTAATGAAGTCACTGAGATGCGAATGAGTGGGTGGGTGGTACAGAGGGGGATAGCTGGAGATGCAGTGCCTGTCTGCAAAGGTCCATAGGATACATGTAATGCTCCCAGCTGCCCTTTAGCCCCCAGCAGACTGCAGCTTCTCTCTAATGTGGCCACTTTTATTCTTGAATCCCCTCCCCCGTGCTTCATCCACTCCTTCAAAGGCAAATTTATCTTTCATCTATCTTTGCTAATGGTATTAACGCAGCTCATGTTTGTGAACACAGCCTCCACAGCTGCAAGGCCTTAGACAGCTTCAGAGAAGAAGTGCTTGCAAAACTGTGTGTATGTGTGTGTGTGTGTGCAGCAATAGGGAGGGGTATTTATGTCTTTCAAACCTATGCCAAATATTTGCTGTTAACAAGCACAGCCGTACTCCAAGGTAGGGGTTATCTTTCAACAAACAGGAAGTTTTGACCGCATCGTGAGATTATAAAACCTGAAGTTTCGGTGCGTATTTGTGTGAGCACGAACACTTTGTGATGCAGATAAATGTGAACCGTCATCAGCTTTGTGCTTGGGGAGCTCTGCCTGTTCTTCTCTGGTGTAAATGATGCGCACATCCTCTTTGTGAGCTTAACGGTCGTTTGTGGTTCATGTCAAGGTTGCATCTCTCTTTGCTTTTGCTATTTTGGAAAGGCACGTTGGATTTAATTTGGCACGATGGCCGCCGAGGCCCGGTATCAGGGTGCACTCTCAATGCCCTCACTGACGCAAAACCAAGCAAGTTGAAAAAGAGCTCTTTCCTCTGGAAAAGCACCAGGGGGACTATTTCTGTAGTTTTAAATTGTTTAAGAGGGGATTGGGCCAGAGCAGGGGAGGGGGGCTGGTGTTCAGTTGTGAGCAGCAGACTGTTTCACGTGCCAGATCTGTAATGCGTTCCTCCGGGCTGGGAGCTGGCTGAACTCTGGGTTGTGGCGCTCCGGGAGAGGAAGTCCCAAGCCTGGGGAGTTTCAGACATCCTGTTTTGGAGTGCCATTGGCCAGGACCGGGGCAGTTGCACGCCACCTGCAGACTGTAGGATCACATCTGCCAATAGACTAGGGACAGTGAACGTCACACACCTCCTGCAGTCTGGCGCACAATGTCTTCTCTTTGTCTCATTATCTCCCACATGTCCCACAGTTCCACTTACTAAATATACAACACTGTTTTTTAAAATAAAGTTAACCAAAGACAAACGTGAAAATGACCATAAACTCTTAATTTTCATCCATTCACTTCCCTCATGTGCACCCTTTTCTCTTTCTTTAGGTTTGGGAGAATATGTCCTTAAAGTTTTGATAGACGTGTGAAAGAGAACACTTCAGTTCTAATATACATAAAAAACTATTAGTTGCAATCCATCATAGAAATACAAGTATAGTTCCCCCCTAAGTCCCACTTCCTGTGTCATAGTTATATCACCAAGTGCGGATCGTCTTCAGCAACTTGTTGGTGACCTCCAGAGCTTGAACGCTGTCCTCACTCTCTGTGCTGTTCCCAGTCTCTCAGTACTGGGAGCTGATAGGGCAGGAAGTTTGGTGCGGATAGCGCTCCCTTGGTTGTTGCTATTTAGGACAACAGGAAAGCGTTTTTGTCTGTCGCGACCAACCCCCCCCCCCCCCACCCGCCACCCTCCGCCTTCCTTGATTGGCCCGGTCTGTTTATTCAGAGTCATTCTCACCAGTGCAGCTGCGTCTCAGCCTTCCCCAGCCAAATGGCCACCATGTGACCTCTGTGCAACCCACGCGCTATCAGCAGGGGTTTTACAGAACTGTCTGGTCATTCCCAGCCAGATGATGACGGCAATGCATTTTTTGATCCAGACGAGTATGGATTTTAACCAGTCTCATGTTAGAACTGTGAGTTGCAGGTATTAGGAAAAAGTGAGGCTCTTTTGCATTAGTCAGAATCAGGTTCAGGCTATTAATGTGGCACCTGTAGGTACATTTGATTTTTGGTAAGATAAAACACTCAGATCTGATCCCTTATTACAAGACATGACATAACAATAATCACCATCTTCATCAATAATTATCTGCATTAACTGGAATAATGGTTCTGGTGCAGCTTGTGGTTGTGTGTAGTAAATGTTTATAATTCATCCAGTCTCTCAGATCTTTCTAAATACCATCAGAAAATAATGTGAAGGCAATTTCTATTGTGCTTGATAAATCTCTCGCTCAGTATTTTTATGTTGGTGGTACACTGGGTCTCACACTAACATATAGCACGCAAACACACACTGTGGTGTCACAGGACTCTGGAATACTCATCTGGCATCCCTTAACTGGCCCCGAAAAGTCCTAAATGCTGTGGGGGCTCAACTTCTAACCCCAGGAAAACACTGATAGACCCTGTAGGCCGACTTCAAAGGGTGAGCACATCAAACGAAACCGAGCGCATAGATGGTCAGCCGGGATAAAAACGAGCATGAACCCTCCCATTTGTCAGTCCAATGACTTATCCGCATTTTCTCCCCATTAAAACCGGCGTTTTGTTGAGGGAGCGCTGGGGTGGCGGTTAAAACGGGAAAGCTTTCATGAGTTACAGCGCCGCCGGCACACGTCGCTACGCTCACGCAGACTACAAACTGTTATGTCACCAACGGGAACCCCCCCCCCATCCTCGCAAAGCAACAGAAGCAAACTATACATCTATCCGTTTTACTCTCTATCTTTTGCCCCTTCTATCTCCCTACTCCCTCCCACCCCCACCCCTTTCCCATCACCGTCCCCCCTCTAACCCTGACGCTAGCTTGTCTGAGTGGCCTTTTGCCATGCATTCCTCCCTTCCCTGTTTGGCCTCTGTCTCAGGAAGTGGCCCAATTAGTGGATAAACACCATGGAGGAGATGGGGAGGAGGGGTTGGGCAACTCCCGCCCCCCTGCGTCTATGCCAGTGCTCTGCTGGCAGCAAGATGCAGAGGAGCTGGGGCTCTGATGGGGCTGGGGAGAGCGAAGGGGCTAGAGGATGGAGGTGGAGGGTGGAGCTGGTGGCTGCAAGCGGAAGGACCCACAAATACTGTAAAATTCCCAGGCAGGATGAAAGTGGTGATGCACACCACAAGCTGAAACTGACTCGACTGATTTGATGCTTTCAACAAAATGAGGACACATTTTTCTTTGTTCCACTAACATATGGGACGCAAGGGATTCATTTAAACTATCTCAGTTCAAGATGTGATTTGCACTATTTCCAAGAAAACCTGGAGCATGTATAGGGCTTGAGTTCCTACGAGGGTCATTTCTTTGATCAATTATTTAATCCATTAATTGTTTTGTTTTTGTCAGATTTTTTGTGATGTTTTTGTTTAAGTGTGGTTAGTTGTCCCTAACCATGAAATGCAAATATTATCAAATTTAGTCAGTATTTTAAGTTGAAGTGAAAACAGAGTTTTGATATGTCTACACATCGGGGCATTAATGGCATGCTACAGAAACACGATTCAGGCCTTCCAGCACTTTAAGCTGTAAATGTGAGAAGTTAAAACATTGTGCGACATGTTTACATTTTGAGATTGTCCCTGTTAGTTGATGGTGACTGTGGGCCCTTCCTGTACTGTGTCACCACACGTTGCTGCCAGCAAAAATATTATCTGCTGGAAAAGTACAAACGACACATCCTCCTCTTCGCCAAAGTGAATTTTCCATGATGGGGTTTGCCTTCGCTGCTGGTACTGGTCGGGTTTGCCTCAAGTGACATGGAGCACGTACTTGTGGTTCCAGCTCTCCGCAGATTCTCGTGTACGCTCTGTCGATGCCGTAGCCTCAGGGCCGGAAATCTTGATCTGCAAATGGCACTCTTAATTAGGCGTGTTTATCGTCAGCTCAAACCGCATATTTTATAGTTCATTTCCTGTCAGGTTTTTGTTGTAGTTTTGATGAGAGGTTCCCAGACTTTGGATAATCTGAGTTTCAAATATAATTAACCCCGGCACACCTGTATCATATTAGATCTCCATGGAGATGTGATAGTGATGATGAGATAGTGTTTATCATGTTGTGTTGTCACTCTCCTCTGTGCCGGTCCTCCTCTCGTTCTCTCTCTCTGTTGTGATGAGGATGTTCAGGGTCTGATGCCATCAGCTGACGTCGCTGCCCTCCCCTCCGGTCGCAGTGGAATGCTTTTTGGAATTTGGTGAATTGTGATTTACAGGTGACACTGACTTGGTGTGTGCACATGGCTTACCTCAGGAAGCACTTAGTTTGACATGTGACACTTCCGCGACCCCAAGGTAAAGAGCGTTGGATGTGCTAAACAGTGGGACAGAGCTCCACGCAAAGTCCCTCAGTTCCCTCAAAGTTTTGGACTAATTTGGAGCGTCATGAAATAAGATCAGCTCATGCAAGATGCTGCAAGTTCCCAATGAAACATTTTTCACTCTCAAGTAAATAAGACTGACACGGTGTAATTAGAGATTACTCGGCTACATATAATCACTGCTTTCTTGACATTATGTGAGAGTGATTTGTGATTGCTTCAGCAATTTGTAAAAGTAAAAAGGCTTTGTTGACGATGACGGTTTCTTGTATACAGTGGAAAATGAGCTTCTAGGGGAACAAAGTCACCATCAGTTTGGGTCTAAAGCCAGAGCCTGTTTCCAGCCGTAGAAGATATTGAGTTAAGGCTGCAGCTCTGTACATTCGATAGTCAGGCCGTGAAATGTGGTCACCTCGATGCAAGCCATCCGGACTCACAGACCTTTCGTATGATTATTTGCTATATGACCCACTGAGACGACTTGGCCTCCAAATTCAATTAAAGCTGCCCTGCTCTTGTACGTCCTCCCTCCCTCTCTCTGACTATACTCAGTAATTTGATTGACTGAGCTCCCTCCTTCACCATATTACAGTTATTTCAGCTGGCAAATATGCACCCAGCATTCCACCTCTGTCAGTGGCAGCGCACGCCGTTCCATTTCCCCGAAACAGTCACTTAACCAACGGTGCAATTACTGTCCCTGTTTGCCCAAACACAGTCAGAACCGATGTTTAGATAAACAAATGTTACCCAATAGCTACAAATTATAGATATATGGTCAAATTACAGATGCAGACGGACTTTCAGCTTCCAGTTATCGTGGGATGGTTTGTTGCACTGTCGTTCGATCAGGCTTTTAATATTCATGCACGTCTCTGCCAGCGAGTCTGAAAAGGTTTGCATTCTTATTGAGATAGCAGGAAAGAGGCCCTGTCAGGATATGGGTTTTCGCTTTTTCTCCCCTTTTCCCCTGGTTGGTGGCTCTGTCTTTAAAGAGTGTTTGTGGAGCAGAGCAGTATACCATATGGCTGTCAGTGTGGATGAATTACTGTGCGCAGTCCCTCAGAGAAGCACTGAAATGCAGAAGATAACTGGAAAAGCAGCTTGCATGCTCCTCTATGCGCAGCGCACACCTCTGACTGATGACTTTTATTTATTTATTTTTGCTGTAGAACAGAAAAAGCAATGTTATTCAGCTCTGGGACCTGAGCATGGATGGAGGCAGTACAGGGAAACTTCAGATCTGTTACATAGATACAGGAGGAAATGTCTTAAACAGCGCACACTGGCCCATCGTGAGTTCTCTTTCTTCTGCCGAAGACGAGCCATTTCTGTCCCAAACAGGGAGGCTGGACGTGCACTGTCAGTGTGAATGGAGAAATTAAAATCGAACAGGCGCTCGGAGCTGACAGCCTGCATGAAGCATGCCTGCTGTGCTGACATCACAGAGCGGAAATGCTTTCATGAACGCTGGTGATTTGCTGCATGCAGATATCTGAGGCACTTATGGCACCTTGTGGCCCTCGAGGAAAGGCGGAGGGAGGGGTTAAAAGCCAGGATGGTGCTTTTCAGGGTGTCAATGAAACTAAACAGCCCAGTAAGTGTTATATTATCTAAATTGCAAGAATGCAAGGACTTGAAACAAGATCTCCTAAATTACACATCCCAGTGTTTGGTACATAAATAGTCATTTCCGCACAGAGACAAAAAAAAAAAGAAAACAAAAAAAAACTTGCCTCCCACTGAAAATGGGATTCCTAGCTGTGAAAGTCAAGCTATTTATGGTATGCACCACTTTCCACCCCTGAAATATCCGCTGCGCTCTTTTTTTTCTTCCTCTCTTTCTTGACAGACAGTAAAAGCCACCTCCAGTCGAACTGCGAGCCAAGATTAAGTTTGACAGGCAAATAGCTGCTCTTAAGACTGTGATGGCCCGTCTGTTGTCATAGCAGGAGCTGGAACCTCAATACACACACACACACATGCACACACATTGTAGTCTCCTAGCTGAGAGATTTACAGGGCCTGCAGAGCGCTGCAGCGCTGTGGCCGGGGCCTCAGACGGAGGGAGGCGGGACGGGTCCTGGGTGAGGGGCTCTAAAAAGGTTGTAGGTTATAAATACTTGACAGCGCAGTAAAGCTGTCACCGTCTTCCTGAAGCAAGCATACACTCACATTTAACGCACACACAGAGCCATCCTCGGGCCCAGCCTCCTCGCCGCCTCGGTCGCTCCTTATTTGCCTTCTTTACAAGCAGCAGTTCACTTCCTGTGTAAACAGGAAGTAGGGTGGCAGAGTGGACGTCTGGTCGTGTTTGCTCTGGGTGTGTGTGTGTGTGTGTGTGTGTGTGTGTGTGTGTGTGTGTGTGTGTGTTTGTACGATGGAATGACATTAATGTTACACTGACGTTTAATTTTCAGTTCAGATCAACTTAACTTCATTTAGAGAGCATGTTTATCATAATTTTATAATCTCAAGACACTTTACATACAATATATCACAAAAGTGACATTAATATTCAGTTCACATAATCAGAGTATAATGTGTGTCTTTGTCCTTCCCTGGTATCATCCTGTGTTACAAGGTTACAAGGTTCCAAGTATAAATCAGGATCAGGGATGTTAATTTTTGTGTTTTGGATACAGTTGTCTAATACTGG
>CM055195.1:3738816-3893816 GCA_029224185.1 Karalla daura
CATCATCAGCTGTTATTTGTCACATCATGAATGACTCTGGGCCAGCTGAGCATCTATTGTGAGAGGGAGCAGCAGCCCCCCCTCTCACTCTCTCCTCCCTCCCTCCCTCGCTCCATCACCCCCCTCCCTGGAAACAATAGTTCCCATTGAGGGGAAAAGCCCCCCCGGGAGCTGGGAAGAGGTGCGGGGAGGGGCTCGGTTTCAGTCGCCTCCAGGCACACTCTGCTTTACAAGGACAACACCCCCCAGGGAATTAGCTCAAGTTCCTCCAAACAGAAAGGAGGCAGCACATGTCGCCCACCTGCACCGGGCAAAGCGTCTGTGGAGGACCTGGAGTAGTTGGGGGGGAGGGGGGGGTCATCCCTGCTCCCCGGGGCTGGTTTGATCAGAAATGCCTCGGAAGCTTTCTATGAGCCTGATCACTATCTCATACTAAGGAGTAGAAATATTCTTCCTTCTAGGTCCCTTGAACTTTCAGACAGGGTTTATACACATTAACCAACACATCTCCATGACCTGGCAGCAGGTACTCGTGACTATACACGAGCTGTAAAACAACAAGTGTTAACATGAAGTGAGAAAAAAAACAAATCCATGACTTTCCCAAAACCTTTTAGAGCGCTAGTTATTTTTTATATGACTTTTCAAAACATATCCAACCTGTTCAGAGGAGGTCAGAGAAGCTCAGATTTCCTCTGGTATGAAATGAGCCAACACAGGTGAGCACCAAAAGAGAAACACAAAGTAGAAAGCAGAAGACTCATCCATACTGTATACTAAGCTCCATTCTTCTTCTTAGCGGGAGTTCAGAAAGTCTCAGAGAAGCTCTTAACTTGTGCTTTAACTCTGCATTCCCACAGCTACTCCCATCCCGCCGCAGTCTGAATAACGTAGAACAGTATTCATTGTTGCGCTGGGTGTCTATTGCCACATCGATTGTCAGCTAAAAGACTACAGTGTAAATGTCAGAGCACAACAAGCTGTCAGAGTGATTAGAGAAGCAGCTGCTGTTTCCCCAGGTGGATAAATGTGGCAGCACAGGTGAGCGCGTGAAACTGGTCTACCACCCGGAGTCAAACGAAGCTCTGTGACCTATGTCTAAATGTAAGAGATGTGAGTGTAAGGGCATCGTCATATACATGCTAATCAGTATTCTGTGGTATGTGTAACAACGAATGCAGTGTAATGGCATGGCCATGTAGCTTAATGATTAGTTTGATCTTCTCATCTCAGCTCTTTGACTTTTTCTCTCACCATGCAAAGAGAAACCAGTTACACACACACACACACACACACACACACACACACACACACACACACACACACTTGTGGTTTATCTGAAAATGTCAGACGTCTAATACCAGAAAAAACAACGTCCTATGCAGCTGCTTCTGCATGTGCAAACTGTGGTAACAGGTTTTAGCTGCATATTACTGGTACTGTGCTCTGTTACACAGTTATTACATGAATGAGTCACTTTAATGTGGGCTTGTTCCCTGTGGGTGGAGGACAGACTTTACTGTACAGAAATATATGTGACATGCAACACAGAGCTGTTTTATACCCTGCTTTTCAGTTTTGAATGTCTGACTTTATCTAATCTTTATCTCTTTCTATGCAAGAGCAATCAGAGCAGAGTGAAACCACAGGTAAGCAGCACACACACACACACACACACACACACACACACACACACACACACACACACACACACACACTATTAACTCCGACAGACTGATACAACAAGTATTTGTTGAAGTGTCAGGTGTGGTAACAGAGGTGAGCGTATTAAGAGATTGTGCTATCTTAATGAATGAGATTGTACGTGCTACCGGGAAATCTTAACTGCAAAGACAACGTTTTCTTACAGCTCACAGCTCCTATGCAACACAGATATGTCAGCCGTTACACACACACACACACACACACATCTATAAAGCTGGATCTGATTCATTTACAACACAGAGTGTAAGCTGAGACATCAAGAAACTGGTATCTCAGCTGTCAGGTTTACTTCTACCTGGAGGACCAGAGCAAAGTGAAACCAGAGTCAAGCATCTTCTGTGCACACACACACACACACACACACACACACACACACACACACACACACACACACACACACACACACACACAAACCTGATTGACTCTAGGTGGTTTTACTCTAGGTGATAGGTTGTTTAAGGAGGTCAGGATAACCCAGATGTTTGGTCTCTCTCTCTGGCAGGAGGATCCTAGCAAACCTCAAGTCAAGCACCTTCTGTGTGCACAGATACACGGTTTAACTCAGGTTTAACTCAGGTTTAACTCATAGGAGAGCGCAGACAATCTCAGCTGACACACACACACACACACAGAGTGAGCCCCCCTTATCCCCCGGCCGGACAGGTGAGCTACCTCCAGGTTAGCCGCTGACAGGTGAGCTACCTCCAGGTGAGCTACCTCCAGGGTAACCGCTGACAGGTGAGCTACCTGCAGGTTAGCCGCTGACAGGTGAGCTACATCCAGGTGAGCTACCTCCAGGTTAACCGCTGACAGGTCACACTCACCGTAGCGTTGGAGCAGTTGAGCAGACAGAGCACCAGCAGCACAAACCACCTCCTCTTGTAGACTTTGAAGTCCAGAAGTTTCTTCAACTCGTTGTTTGGCACTCTGGGCTGCGCCGCAGCGCAGACGGTCTGGATCTCACCGTTCTCCATTGTTTTTCTTCTTTTTTTCCCCCACTGTTTTCTACTTTGACGTCAAAATGTTGGCCGCATTGTCGAGGCGATTTGCAAGGTCACGAATGTTGAAGTAATCAAAAAGTTGAATCCTTCCAAAAATGCGTTTTTAGGTCCATTAGTTCCTGGTTTTCGGGGGGATGAAAGGACTCTGTTTGACTTGAAGACTGGGAGGTAGCAGCGCTGTCTGACGCCGGGACCAGTCCCTGAACCCGCCTCCATGTGTCCCCGAGACAAAGATGTCCTACGAACAGGATGGATCACTGCTTCCCATCTCTGCTGTCCAGGACTACAAAGAACACAGGTGACAGCTGCACGAGAGCTGCATGCATCTGTGAACATACCCTGCTGCCTGTGTTGTTGCTCTAAGTTAGCTCTGCTGATCTGCTGACGCTAAAGCTGATTAACAGGGAACTTAAAGGGGGAATAAAGGGCGATATGTACCACAACCCATACAGAGGTGTGGGATTTGCACTACTGTGCTACTACAACGACATACATTCATAGATCCTATCAGTTTTACCCTTCAAAGTGTAAGCAAAATAATCAAAGATTTGATAAGTAAGTAGTAGAAAAGCTAGTAAAAACAAAACTGTAAACTGAACTGTTTTCCCATCTGAACATGCTGAACACCACACCGACGTCAACACTGACTATCTATCTAAATCATCTAAATCTCTGTTGTCTGTGTCTCTTCACACCATTCAACAGGCTCTGAGCTGCTGGTGTAAACCTTGTTGATCTCGCTCCTCGGTGCTGTGAAACCCTCCTAACAGGCCTGCCAGCTTGTGAGGCGAAACCACCACAGATGGTCCAGAACGTGACGGCACATCTGGTGTTCAGTCAACCAAAGACCCTATCGCTGCTCCAGCTCCACTGGCTACTGCCTGTAGCTGCCAGCATCAAGTAGGAGTCACTTCTGCTCGGCCTGCAGGGTCAGCGCTGGATCCTCTGATCAGTTCACACATTTCCCTCCATCTCTGTCTCTATCCTTCACTGCCACAAGCACAACAACCCAGACTTTTACATCTACGTTCACTCACTTGGCAGATGCTTTCATCCAGAGTGACTGATAATGAAGGATCAGCATTCGAGCTTTACAATACAACAGAAGGCTATAGTTGACAAAAGCGCTTAAGGATGGGAAGGAAAAGGATGAGTGCAGATAAATGTTTTTAGTAAAGATGAGTGAGAGCAGTGGTTTAGGAGAGGAGATGTTGAAGGGTCCTCAAGAGATCCTTGAAGTTAGCGAGGTGTGTTTGCACTCTTCTCTTCTCATATGTAGTCTGTGTATGACTGAACACCATCAGAGCAGGGACATCCCTCAGTCCCCCAGTCCCTCTGTCCTTCTACATCTTCAATAAGCTCTTGAAGACTCAATTCTTCCTCTGAGAGCATTGGCTCTCCTTTTCCTACTGCTATCTCCTCTCAACTCGTGCTTAAACTCTGCACTTGACATCGCTGCACTCTCATCCCTCGTACTCTGGAGAAAGAGCCGCATTTACTGTTTCACCAGGTCTCTAAGAAACTGCAGCCGTGGAAAGGGACTGAAAATATTCTTCTAGTCTTGCATGTTCTCTGAAGGTGTTTTAGCATCATGTGCAATGTTTCGGTATAATAGTAATTATACATAATATAAGTATACATCCTTTTAAGGTTAAGGTTAGTGTGGCAAAGTAATCTCTAGCATTGCATCATATTTGTCATATTTTCATTTATGTTGTAATCACCTGAGAGAGTTATGTATTTTTCCAAAACTCAACAGCCCTGTTTTCACTTGTGGGATGCTGTGATTTATGATGGTTATTTTATTGTTTGCTACTTCAGAAGTAGGAGAAAACAACAGAAGCATCAGTCCTTCATTTTTACAGATCCGCTTTGATAATGACAAAATCAAACCGACGTTACTTATGTAAATGTAGTGGAATCATAAACACAATATGTGAGATTCAGCAAAGTGGAAATGTAAGACTGCACGGCAAAATGAAAAGTTGTACTTACACCCAGAGTGAATTTGAGACACTGATGTATCTACTACTTTATTGTACAGTGTTTTGGGCAAACCTCCCAAGATGACTTGTGGTTGCTTTTTGTGTTTTCACTGAAATAAGAAATAAGAAGTGAAGCATTCTGATGTGACTGTGCCTCAGGAAACTGAGCCATCATTTATCTGAAATGTGAATGTTTATAAGTTCTCTAGCTGGTTTTGATCCTCTGAGCAGTGTATATACTGAAGTCTTAAAGCTTTTGTCACTTTTACACCTACTGCACCACATCCCTGCTGCCCCATTCACACACACACAAAAAGGCTGCATATCATCATGTTGTCCCTTCTTGTGTTTTATATCCTCATCTGCTCGATTATAAAACACATTCTTGCTTGTTTGCCTTTGGTGACAGCAGTAATACATCACTAAATAATACAATCCCTGAGTCTCCCTCCACTGTGGATCCTTTATTGCTTGTTCCTGGGAGGAGAGACAGAGTGAGACATCTTCACTTCACCTTCTCTGAGTGCAGAACAACACAACACACTCCTCTCTGGAACAACCCTTAGTGATTCATTTCTGCATGGTTTCACTTCACAGAAAATCCTTTCTGGAAGCAAAGTGATACCAAACGATTAAACTGCAGCATCAATGATTACTCAACAAAAACTGAGATGTTGCATTTTACACGTGCCCTGGGGTGTCTGCATAGGTGCATATTTGGTCTTAAATGAGGTAAAAGGACGATGATTATGAAAATGACTGGGAATGATACAGGAGTTTACCAAACTAAACTTTATATAAATAAAGGTCTTTTATTGATAACTTTTTCTAAATGTGCTCAAAATCTTATGATGGATTCCTCACTGTGGTGGGGCAGATCCTTAACTGCACTAGAAGTCTTATGTAACTTCAGTAGAAGATAAATGTACACAAATGTAATCTTTGAAATGCTGAAAAACTGTTAAGCATACAGACAGACTTAATTTGTCACATATGAAATGTGAAAACAGACTTCACCTGTAGGATTTGGTTTAATCTGAACTTGTTTTAGCTTATTTTTACTAACTAAATCGGCTTTTAAGAGCTCCTTGTTCTTTCTACTGATAATTGATCAACAGTTTGGTTCATGAAAGTTCTGAAAACAGAGAAAAATGTTATAATGATCAAGCAGATTCCACACTGTCACTTCTAAGAAGTCTGAATCTTAAATATGCCTGCATAAAATATAGCATTAAGTATCAGAGGATCGTGAATTGTTTCAGCTGTGCTTGCATTAACAGCTGAGCATATAATTTAGACTAACAAATAATGGTGCATTTGCAGCGATAGTAAATAGTATCTGTGAGGGAAATGTTTTAAATGCTTCAATGGAAACATTAATATTTGATAGAGATGCTTTCACATTAAGCAGTGATGACTAATGTGTTGTAGAAGCATAAGATCATGCTAGAGTGCTGATTTAAGTCAGCACTCTTAGCTGATAGCAGCAGTAAAATAGTGGCAGTGAACACATAATTCTGACTGCACCTCTGCTTTCACTTCCCCTTCCTTTTTGCTAAAATTATAATCATGCACCATTACGCCTGGATCACAAACATCAACCAGTCGTACAACCATGGAGAATTTCTCTTTGTGATAAGGAAGACAAATACTTAAATAAGCACAGGTCCAGAAAAACAGTAAGTTTACATAAGGCAAGCTCATGTGTGCATACACACTCACATACACAGTTTGCAGTTTGCATATATTTCCTGGGTCTTTCCTGGGTCATGGGCTTTTTCCAGGCACTCTGGTTTCCTCCTACAGCTACAGAAACACGCATCAAGGTTGACAATGGTCCCTAGGTGTGAGTGAGAGAGTGAACAGTGTGTGTACCTTTTGTGTATGCATGTAAAAGTGTGTATGCATGGCACAGTTACGCATATGTGCAAGTGGGTGTCCAGACATCCTCTTATTTTTGCTAAATGTATTAACTACAATTTTAAGTAGATAACCTGAAATTAACACAATATTCACCAATAATTATATTAATTTCTCAATTATTATAATACTCAGTCACATATGTTTATATTTTTGCTTGCATTTGCTTTATTTTACAATATCACACGTATCAAAAGTATCAGATTACTCGTGTTTTGTTGATTTTAAAGTATCAGTGAAAACAAACATCCAGCCATGCTGCTTCCTTAAGATTAATAATGAATGACAGGCGCGCGCGCACGCACACACACACACACACACACACACTGAGTGGATCAATTGGAAAAATTAGATGCACCCAGTCACCCCACCCCCCTCTCCCTCTCTCGCTCTCTCTCTCTCTCTCTCTCTCTCTCTCTCTCAACTCCCCCTCCCTCCTCCCCCTCCACCTCCGGCTCCGCTCAGCGCATGCGCAGCTGAGCTCCAGGAGTGCTGTTTCGGTCTGTTCCGCAGCCGCTCGGTCATTTTCGCCTCTTTGTTTTACTGATAGTGGATTTAACTCGGATCCAGCCCGATATCCAGCGGACGCTGCTGCTCCAGGACAGGTACGTCGGTCCCGCCGGGAGTCACCTCTCTTTGTGCTCGGTGCTCGGCGGCTGCACGGTCCCGGTTGGAGCCCCCTCCTCCTCCTTCTCCTCCTTCTCCTCGTTTTTCGGTTCTCCGGGGCTGTGTACACACACACACACACACGGCTGCTTGTGTGTGTGTATGTGTGTATTATGTGTGTGTGTGTGGATGGCGTCGCCGGGCCCTGCAGTCCGCACACACCGGGGATGAGGGGCTGTTAGCGGCTAGGAGGGGGCAGCGTGCTCCGGTAGCTGCGGAGCTAAGCCCCGGAGCACACCGGGCTGCTCCGCCTGTCTCGTCATGTTTTAAAGGCTGTTGTTCCTCCTCGGACTGAAAGTCTTCTTTTCCCCCATTGAGCTGGAATGTTCTGAAGGAGAACAAGAAACCTCTCTCTCCAGGTCCTCCATTAAAGCCAAGCTCTTCCTCCTGCTGTCCAAAGTTCACTGTGTGTGTGTGTTGGAGAGAGAGGGGTGGTGGTGGTGGTGGTGGTGGTGGTGGTGGGATCTACATGAGGTTTGGATTAAATCAAGACAGAAAGTTGGTGCATTTTTCTCTCCCTCCACTGTCTTCAGGGTGGATGTAGACCCTTGGCTGCAGCTGCAGCCTGGTGTGTGACACTGAAGGGGGAAGAAGAAGAAAGCAGAGAGCAGACAGCAAGTCTGAGCAGTTTGATGTCTGAGGAGAGGGGGGAGAAGATTGAGCAGAACAGCTCAATCATCAGGTCTCAGGGTGATGAGGCTGCAGGGTCTGGGCTCTCCTCAAGTTTGCAGGTCAGGAAGCGATACAGACCAGTGGGTGAGGAGGGTGGAAGGTGTCTCGAGCCGAAACAAAGGTGAACTTGGTTTGTTTCCTGTTTGCCTGTCTACATTTCCACCACATCTGTGTCTGCAGGATTCCTTTGTCTAAGTTAAGTGCTTGTTGTCTTACACTGGAGAACCTCAATCGTCCAGGTCATTGTTGACTAGAGGAACACAAAGGCCATCATCAAGTCTCTGGGTGATGGGGCTGCAGGTCCTGGGTTCTCCACAACTTTGCGGGTCAGGGAGTGAAGTGGGCTGGAAGGTGTCAGGGGTTGAAATCAAGGTGAACTTGGACGTTTAGTTTTCTGTTTGACCTGTCTGCTTTTTCCTCCAAAACAGTGTTACCAGGTCTTCTTTGTGTCTAAATGAAGTGCTTGATGTCTTCCTTCAGGAGACTAGTTGAGACTAGGAGGCAAATGGAGATTATTATATTATTGTTCAGCTGTGGAGCTGTGGCGGCAGGAGGAGAAGATTGAGCAGAAAGTAGCACCATTAAGTCTCATGGTGATGGGGATGCAGGTTCTGGGTTCTCCTCAACTTTGCAGGTCAGGAAGTGAAGCGGGCTGGCAGGTGTCTCTAGTTGAAACCAAGGTGAACTTGCTTTGTTTTCCACTACATCTTGGTCACTAGGTCTTCTTCGTTTCTGAGCGACGTGCTCAATAGCCTCCACATTTAACAGTTTACAGCTGTAGATTCTCATTCTTCCAGGTCATCTTTTTCCCTGGAGTTTTGCTGATTTTGTGGTGCAAAAGGGGAGAAGTTTCAGGTGGATGGATTGAACAAAGCTGCAGGTTCTGGCAAGGGGGGTGAGAGGCAGGTCACTGTGTGAAAGCTGTCAGACAGTGCAACCTGAGGTGGGTCACTTTTGGTTCCAGCAGTTTGATCCTTGAGGAGAAGATTGAGCAGAAAGGCCACTATCAGGTTTCATGCTGATGGACGATGTCCCGTGGCTCACTTTCTCTCTGTCTGTCTCCGTAAGCATGGTCTCCACCTCGTCTGTGTCACCATGTCCTCTTTGTCTCTGAGTGTGTGATGTCTACAGCGTTTCATGGTTTCCAAAGAGTTGTATTATCATAGCATCTGTCACAGCATCTGTCATAGCATCTGCAAGAGTCTTGGACGAGAGGACAAACATCTTCAAGCATCTACAACAAATCCATTTGATGACACTACTTTACAACTCGTTAGACACGTCCTGGCTCAATACAACTCACCTGCAGGATTTTGTGACATCCAAACTGGTTTGACAGTCGGCTTTGGTTTAATAACAGGCTGGAACTAATTATTACTGTCACTGTCGATTAATAGGTCAATTATGCTCCAGATTGATTGCTTGTTTGGTCTGCAGCTCCATGTCAGAAAATTGTGAAACGAGTGCTTCCGATAGCCCAAGGTGACATTGCTGAATGTCAAAGAGAGGAGAAGAGGAAGCAGTTAAACTTCTGAAATGATCAAATTTGTGGGCGTAATCCGTCTCGGCCTTGTCATGTCAACGCAGAAACACTTTGACACGAGGGAGAGTTTAATGCTGAGATTTAAATGTGTGCTTTGGACCTCCTTCAGCTTTGAACTGGGATACTTAAAAAGGTCGAATATATTCGACTCCTTTTCCAAATTTGCGGCCTGTTTTGTTTATCTTCCTTTTTTTCCTCTTAAAGCCAGATTGTGTGAGCGGCGTGTGATCCCCGTACAGGCGCAGGCAGTGTAACGCAGACGCCAGGCGGAGGGGACCGTCACGCGTGTTAGCTGGGTCAGGGTTCACACCGGGCCAGGTCCAGAGCCGCGTCGGGCCTCGGCATCACGCTACATGGGAAAGCTGTGAACCTCCGCCACTCCACCGAAAAGGGCGGTTCGCGGAAACACTCGACTCGCATGTTGCCTGCTAATGAATTAATTAGTGATTCTGATGGGACGCACACTGGGAAAGTGTTTTCTGTGAATTTGTGAGCGTCGGTAACGGTAAAGCTGTGGGAGCGCGGCTGCTAAACGCGCCCGAGACGCTCTGCAGCTTCATGCCTTCACACAGGAACGTGATCTGCCCCGGACACCGCAGACTCCAGCCTTTCACTCACTCCCCCAGCTTTTTCATTTCACTCTTGGTGAGAGGCACACCAGCTTGACACCGGGATCTAAATCCATAGAGCTGCAGTCTGGAGTCAGAGGATCGGCGCCCCCCCCTCTCAGCCTCACGTTCTAATTTCAGCTCATCAAACGGTTCAGATTTCCCTGTGAAGACGGCGTTTTACGTGAAAGCCTCATCTCGAGCCTCGCTCTGACCTGAGCGGAGCTTCCTGCCCAGTCGAGAGCCACCTGGCCCGGGCTCAAAGATGGTGTATCATATGATAGGAGTGTTGCATAAGACTGCAGCACATAGTTGCCCAGCATTACCTTTCATGTCAGGTTTCTGCTTACTTTGCAAGGATGCTGCAAATTACCCACAGCTTCTCTGGACCGCTGACCCCTGACCTGAAAGTGAATACCACCTAATGGGTTTCCTTTTTTATGTCAAAGCAGGTTTTCTATGGCACAAAGTCCACAGAATATCAAAAAGGACATTTATTCTGACCCACTAGCCCAAAATGTAGACAGTGTAATGGTCCCACTGGGCAGCCAGATAAACCCACTGGCCCTCCAGGACACACGAGCAGGATGTGGCCTCTCTATGACTGCCTGATAATGGAAAGACTCAGCCAGGGCTCCAGCGCCAGAAGATGCATTTGTCCTTTTCTTGGACAGGAAATCGTCTCGGGCAGCTTCCTAAATGAGCCGCAGTGGAGAAGCCGTGGAGATCCTCAGCTCCAGGCTGCCTTTCTCCTCTTCCTCCTCAGAACCCGTGATAAGAATTGAGGGAAAAAAAAGAATTCATGAGGAAAAAGTAAATCAGATTACGGTTGGAGCGTTTAGTGGGATTGTGGAGCCAGAATTGTGATTTTAAACCCTTTTTATGTTCAGGCAGAAAACGGTGGGTTTTCCTGCAGAGACCCGGTTCAAGGCCCAGGAAGTGAAAGTGTGAATAAATCCATCACCAGTGGCACAGAGGCGGAGAGCTCTGAAGTTCTCACGGCTGCAGACACAGTCATTTCATTGGTAATTGCATGTTGCACGGCCGCGTTGTGTTTTCATTGGGTTAAAGGAATCAGGAGTGTGCGCTCGCCTGCAGTAAAAGTTGAGCCCTCTTCGCTTCTTCCAGCTTCCTCGCTTTCAAAAAACGTCTTCATTAGACACAAAACTGTGGAAAACAGGCCCTAGAAACACACCTGGTGTGACTGTATCACTTCTTAACAAAGTGATTTCCTCTCAGCTCAGTCAATGCATTCGACCTGGGATCAGCGTTCAAAACTCAACTTCTGCTTTGTGTAACTGACGTGCACATCTGTGCCGAGGCAGCGTAGTAGCCGTTTAATGGTGCTGACCTTTGAGGAGCCGCAGAGTGCGAGCACATTCTCTCTCGCCGCTTCTTCTTCTTTTTTTTTTTTAAATAACTCTTCATTGAAAGGATGTTCCACCCCACGAACTAACTGCCAGGGGGAATAAATGGCACAGCAACAAGGAAGAATGGAGGGCTATTGTGCCCCAGCAGCCACACACAGACAGAGGCACACACACACACACACGCACGCACACACACACGCACGCACGCACGCACACACACACACACGCACGCACGCACGCACGCACGCACGCACGCACGCACGCACGCACGCACGCACGCACGCACGCACGCACGCACGCACGCACGCACGCACGCACGCACGCACGCACGCACACACACACACACACACACACACACACACACACACACACACACACACACACACACACACACACACACACACACACACACACACACACACCCCAGAAGGCCAAGAAAGGGAATATTCTTACATGTATTTTCCTCATTGGATTGAAAATTAAAGGCTGAGCTCTGTCTGGACCCAGTTTCTCTCACATTTGGCAAGGACGAGTGTCACTGTTTGGTTAAGTTGCCATTAAATAGACTTTAGAGGAGCAAAATAAACCAGTTGTATTCAGCAGTCACTTCTCATGAGCTCTGGTTTGGTGGTAGGGAACATCTAAATGGCTGACGTGGAAGTCGACGGACCTGAGCGGACCTGAGAGGCCTCGGTGGGCACACACAGCGAGTCTGGAGTGATGATTCATGGTCCTGACGCACAGTTCACTCACTGAAGAGACGTGTGATATAGTTCTGATTAGGTTTTTTATTTTTAAAGAATGAGCCTGTTTAGTAGTGGGATGAAAAGAGAGAGGCGTTCCCAGTGAGTCGGTGCAGATGAGGGTTGCAGATGGCTGCTTATGCCTGTCTCTGCGTCTCTCCAGATAAGATGCAGGGCCTCGTTTGTGCTCTCACAGATCCTATCTGTCTCCACGTCAGCATGTCGAGCTGTGAGTGATTTGAAATGGTCCGACCTGACTCTGCCCACTTCACAGACGAGCCTGTGGAGTTTGTCATTGGTCCAAGTCCTCGTTATCCATGGAGTTGGAGAGCCGGAGCGACTGGCCCCTCGTCCAGGAGGCCTTTTCGCGTATTTTTCCAGTCCCTCACATATTTTTAGCTTCACTTGTAGCTCTAGTTTGCGTTTTCTCCATAGGCAGACGGCGCGGTGCTCACACACATCGCTCTGTGTTGAGTCTGATCTCAGTCTCATCATGAGGCTGTCTGTCGTGCAGCGTGCTGGAGGTTAACAAGCAGGGCCCGGGCTGCGGCTGGACGCTCCAGCCTGCAGCTCCTCTAATGAAGACTGTGTTCCCGGGCCTGGGCCGGTGCTGAAAGCTGCTCTGGAAGAGTCCTGGTCTGGCTCCGGGTGGAACCGCCCCCCCCCCCCGGCAGCCATGTTGGAAGCTCTCTAAAAATGTGACTCGTCTGCCAGAACTTTTACACACCGTAACTGAGAACATTTAGGTGTGCTATTAAAGTATGATCTGCATCGAGTTATAGGCTCTATCTGTCTATTTGTGTTCACATCTAGTAGGGCTAGGGTTAATTATTAATTAATTGTGCCATTATTGATTGACTTAACGTCACTTTGTGTGCTCTAGAGAAAGGTTCATATAAACGTATCAAGAAACTGGGTTTATTGTATTTAGGGTGACATGGTTGATCGATGCTTACAGTTAATCATTTTCCCCATATTTCAGACATTTCATAAACCGAGCAGCCGATCGATTAGTGGAGAGTTTAAAGCCACAGTAATAATCATTTGGTGCAGCCCTGCTCTAAGTTGCTCCTTGGTGTGAGTGTGAGAAACCTGAGCAGGCTGTGTTCCCAGCTCTCACCCTATGAGCTGGATATAGGCTTCAACAGCCCAGCACCACTGAGCACTGAGGAAATATGGATGGATTTCTGGCCCAGAATAGACGTACATTCAAGAATCCGAGGCTTGTCTCTTCTTTTGGACAGCGGTCTTTGTTTTATGTTGGCTGGAGACGCATATCTGCTTGTTGGAGCGCCATGTTGTACACACTGAGTTGCAAATGAGCTCGGCTTGTCTCGAGCTTCTTCCTCACTGCATTTCTTTATTCGTTTCTCACATCAAGTTGCTTTATGGCAGGAACTGGACGCTTTGTTGCCAAAAACAATGGAGGATGCTACAGAATGCATTGATGTGTAAAGGCGGCCCTCCATCGTTGCTCCCTCTTGTTTTAGCCTGGTTGCTTTCTACGCGTCCTGCTCCTGCAGCGTGGTAGTCTGTGACTCAGCGGCCAAACCAGCGAAACAAAACAAAGCTCCAAAGTTGAAATCCTATCACTTCCTGCGAGTAGAGCTGCGGCCGTTTATGCCTCCACTCGTTTTTCCGCCTCCAGGAAAAACACAATTAGTCACATTTTCAGCATGTGATTTTTCTTTTTGTGAGTCTAATTAGTCGGGGGACTGAACTCACTGAACTCTCTTAATGTGGATGCGATAGTGAATTTTCTGTCTTCTTGGTGCAGATGCAGTTGTAAGACCGAGCAGTTCTATTTTGTGTTTTTTAGCTTTTTTTGTTTCACACTAATTAGAAGAAGCCCGCTGCCCACTCAGCTCTCACTTGCATGAGTCAGTGTTGAGCTCCTTCTCAATGGTGTGTGAGAGGAGAGACGTTGCATGAAGGCGGAGGTGACTTATATTAATGGACACATTTACATGTGCTCACCTGCTCCTCTCACAGCAGAGCGGAGGAGCTTCAGAGATGCGGCTGGGCCTGCATTTAGCGCTCTGTCAGCTGTTTGATGGGACGTGCTCGGGGGTCAGCGGAGGTCTCTGCGTCCCGCTCCGGCTCTGCCTCCACCCCCCCCCGACCCAGCATCGCTGGAGTGACAGCACTACTTAGCGTCTCTGTCAGTTTAACGAGGCCGGACCGCCTCTGTAAATGAACGTCGGCGGCCAAATGAGGAATTAATTGCGTGCCTGCCTGGTAGTCCCGGCCGGCCCGTGCAGTAGATGGGTAATAGCTGTCATCTCTGGGGCCGGGCGCCACTCGCCCTGTCTTCGCCTGCGGCCTGGAGCCCACGGTTTGTGGTTAAAACTGGAAAAGCGAGACGGCACTGCGCTGCTGTGAGCCTGTTAACCAACAAACCCACGTAATGGCTCATTGCTTCCTCCTTGTTGCTGCAGAGTCTCCTCGTCACCGCAGATTGGACGGTGCATGCGAATACGTTTACTCTGGGAGATGGAAACGGGGGAATTATTCCCATTTGTTTAGTCCAAAAATTGATAGTTGGGTTGGCTGTTGGGAGTGTGTCTCGGCGGCAGTATATTCCTAATCTGGATCTTCTAACACATACTTAAAGTTGTTTTTAGCTCTAGGGTTCAGGATAGAGCTGCAACTTTGACAGTTTGAGTAATTTATAAAGAAAAAAAACAAATTATGTGATTTATGGGTTCTACAGTGTGAACATTTTTAGGGTATCTCTTCAACAAACAGATTATCTGACACTTGACAACATAATTAAGTGTGCAGATGATCAATAATGAAAGTTTATGCCCTAGTTTAGAATCTAAATCGTGGATTCATTAATTATTTAATCTGTAAACACAGAATAAGCCCACAAAGCGTCTAACTAGGGAAGATTAAGTTCAATTGATTTTGGAGATTGTGGTCATCAATTTTCCTGTGGTTTTAGACTACGTTGGTTAAACAAACCCAACCCTGCATCAAATGAATTAGAGCGAGGTGTCACTTTTCACAGCTCCACGTCCAGACAAGTAAAAGTCTTCACAGAGAACTGGTGGATTAGCAGCCGTCTGTCTCCTCTTCGCTCCTCTTCCCTCCCTGCCTCTCACTGTGACCTCTGACCTCTCCTGCCAGAGCAGATCTGCTGTTTAGGGCGTAGGCATCCAGGACCTCTCCCCTCCCCCAAATCCCCTCTCCCCGCCTGGGTGTGAGGTGTCATTGTGGTGGAGGTCAGCGGGCTAAAGACTAGAGAGGAGCTCCACTCTGGCCCGAGGACTCTCCTCTGAAGAATGTGTTTTGCTTGTGTAACGAGTGTAAACTAGGAGTGACGCCTCGCGGCTGAGAGGAAACACCAGGCCGTCACGCTCATATACGAATAAACGGGTGAGTAACATCGTGCAGATGTTTCCATCTACTCTTTGTGGAAGTGCTTCTCGCCTCTGCTGTACAGTTAGAGGAGGCGCTGCCCTGACTGCTACCAGTGAACCTGTTGCATTGCTGCATGGCTCGGTCTTAAACAGCACGGTCGATGCACAGGTTTACTCCAGTTCTTCACAAGCCGTTTACCCTCAGACTGCAGAAGTCTGACTTCAGGCCCAGTGGTGTGTGGTCTGTAAATGAAACCTCTTCATGCTTCAGACGGCGTGTCAGCAACACACGGCTGTGATGAAGATGTGACTGAGCAGTAGAAAAAGAAGTTTGATCAAGTCATGAATCAGCCTGCTGATGATGAAGGTAATGATGGAATAATGAGTGGCTGCGCCTCCTCTTTATTGCCTTGCTGCTCCTCTCGGAGCTCAGCTGTAACTCTACATTACGCTCCTCGCTGGCCCTCAGCAGCTGCTGTAAAATAAATGTTGCAACACCAGAGAGGAAATGAGGAGTAGCATCCTCTTTACAACAGGAAGTGCAGGTCTTGGGGGGGATGAGGCTGTAATTTGAGAGGAAAAAAAATACACACACACCTCTGCATGCAGAAGCTGTACCTTAACGGGCCTGATGTTGTTCCATAGAGTGTCTTTAATGTCTGTACACTGAGGTGCAAAGAAATACGAAATACAACCTGTCGTAAAACATAACAAACATGCACACGCAGCGTAACAAAAACAACTGGGCAGCAGTTCATAGAGACGTGTGCATCGACTATTTGAATGAGTTGCAGAAGTAAGGTCTAGAGGTGTATATTGCATACAGTTGTTTAATAAAGAAGTGATTGATGACAATAATAATTGATCAGAGTAACCATAATGCAGTGTCTGATGTTTGACTGTGTGAGGAAGCGAGGAAACCTGCACACTTAGAGGGACAACATGCAAACTCACACAGAACTGTGAATTCATGACCCTCTTGCTGTGAGGCCACCACACCAACCACTGTGTTGTAACTGTGTTGTTGTATTAAGCTGACAGGTGTCTAAGAAGCTGTGGCTGCCAGGGTTGTCCTCTCCACTCACTTTGATGAGATGTTGAATCTATGAGTCTGGTTGCCACAGCTTACAACTCCATGGAAAACCTGAAACAGACTAGTCTGTGAAACCAGAGTGAAGGAGGTGCAGCGCTGACCAGCTACTGTTCACACAGTGATAGTGAGAAATCACAGATGAGTCCGTGTGAAAATGAAGCAGAGCGGCGATTAAAAGGAAGGAGAAGTTGCCCCCCCCCCCCCCCCCCCCCCCCCTCCCTCCCTCCCTCCCTCCCTCCCTCCCTCCCTTCCTGGGTGAGTGAAGCTTTGAGCTGCAGCGTAGCATGGAGGCCATGTCGGCTCTGGTCCTGCACGCCATCAGCACCCACTTCATTAGAGAGGCCACGTCTGTGACACTGACCTTTAGACGGGCGGCGTTAAGTGAATTCTGACACGTTGGTCCTTAAGGTCCCGCCACGCGCTCGCTAACTCAGACTTCAGCCTTTCAGCAGAGAAGCCAAGCCACGCTAACCGCAGCCCAGCACGGCCGCTAATTGGGCCGAAAACGTTCCCCTCAGTTTTACTTTTCACAGGGAAATGTCAGCCTGAAGCTTTGTGGACATTTACGTAATAATGCTATAAATGATTACTACTGCAGAGCCCTGCCTCGGGCTGCAAACTATCAATGAGACAATGAATTCCTCTAGAACTTCTCTAGGTGTAACTCAGCTGCCCCGGCGCTGCGGCAGCTGCGGTTTCCTTATAGTTATCACTGTTGAGTCTCAAACTTGCAGCCTTTGAAGCTTGCTACTGGTTCAGGCTCTGTGGTTTTTTCCTCTCTCCAGCTAAAAGGTAATCCTTTTGATTTCCTGCACCAGACAAACGGCAGTTTCAGCCCTAATCATGCTTTTACTCAGATTATTTGGAGCATAGCAGGGGGGAGAGCACTGAGCCCGAGGACGGTCAGCCACACAGAGAGCAAGTTGTGCAGAAGTCTAACTTGTGTCAGACGTTTGATCTAATTGAGTGTTTGTTAAACCTCGATAAAACTCACTCAGGCACCTGGTGAACACAGTCACAGTCTGTCTTAACCTTTGCAAACACAAACTGTGGTTTCAAGGAGTTGTGCTGGTGAGTCTCACGTGGAATGTGTTCAGGCTTCGGCTGTGAAACTATTGCAGAGCTTTAATCTGTTTCCCAGTTTGCAAACTCTCAACTGACTGGTCTGTCTTTGTTCTGAGCCTCACCTGTGGTCATGAGCTGTGTGCAGCGACTGAAAGAAGCACAATGAACGCAAGTGTCTTGTGTTTTAGAGATAATGTCAGGAGCTCAGACATTGTGGAGAGGCTCAAAGTAGAGATGCTGCTCCTCTAGCAATAAGCATATAGCTGACATGGTCAGGATTCCTCCTCCTCCTCCTGGAGGTGCTACTCCCTGGGGAGATGTTCCAGGCATGTCTGTCTGGGAGGAGCCCCCGAGGCAGATCCAGGACTGATTGGAGGGATTGTAGCTCTCAGCTGGACTGGGAATGTCCTGGAGGAGCTGGTGGGAGTGTCTGGACCTCTCTGCAGAGCCTGCAGCCCAGACCCAGATAACAGAAAACATGGACCGGCTCAGTCCATGGAAATATAGCCTTTCCACAGCCAGTTCCTTTTGTTCCATATCTATGTCACACATCTGCACGAGACATGTAAGAAATCGGCTTCAGAGCATAACAGATGAAATGCCAAAGCACATCTTAAGACAAACATAATGTTTCATCTACATTAGTAGTGTAGCAACTTGATGTATCTCGTAGAATCAGCTGAGGTATTGACTATATTACATATGTATTTCTCAGCCCTATTCAGTGCCAGCCTGAACATGTAACATCAGCCTGGTGGGACCTGCAGGACATGTCCATTTGCTGAATCCTAAGGTCTTTCCAGAAGTTTCCAGTCGCTTCTCTGATGAAACGCTGCACAGAAGTTGTGCAGTGTGTGACTCATTGGTCTGAGCCTGATCTCTGAGAACACGCTGCAAAGCTCCGTGTGTGTGGTCAGTGTGGACCTGCAGCACCAAGCAGATCCAGCGTGAGCGGAGCTGCCTCGATCAGAGCCAACTGGCTGAGCTGGTAGAGATCTATGAGGGAGGCCTGTCGAGTACTCTCCGAGAGCTGAGACTGTTGTGCACTGTTTTGTTGCTGTACTTGTTCCATCCTGAGGTGAGTGTTTCATTCAGGAACATGAAACAAGAAAACAACAAAACAGGCTGTTTGGAGACGATTCTCTGAGATCATCTGATACACTCTACACACCAGACAGTGACTGTTACATGTGTACAGCTAAACTGATCTCATCTGGTCTCTGTGCTGAAGTAGAGATGTGCTGGCTCTGTGTCAGCGCCACTGCAGATAAAGATCAGCAGCACAACATAATTAGTCTTAAACCATTTGTAGGATCTGATTTCAGAGGCTGTGTCTCTGACTTCTGGGATCACATTTCTATTAACGCCAGAGTTATCGAGCCTGGGAGTCAATCTTTGTTGAAAAGAAATGTTCACTTTTTTTCTCTAATAGGTTAGTGTGTGCTACTGTCAGCCCGTGGCACAGAACCCATGAAAATAACCAAACACCTAGCATGTTCCAGGTCCACTCACACTGTGAATTATGTGATTATAATGACTTTAATTTTCACCAAAAAGTGCTCACGAATACTGCAGCTATAAAACATCAGAGGTGCTAGTTGGCCCCTGTTTACTTTATATCGCGATGTTTATTATTTGAGATGTGAAAAGTGCTTCCACGCAGACATTTGAAGAGCTTGTTCATCTTTTTGAAGCCAAAATATTTACAGCACAGAGGCTCGGGCCTGAGCAGCCGGGCCAGGCCCAGGCAGCGTTCCCAGGAGGATTCCTCCGGGATGGAGACGAGTCGATCTGAATCCCGACAGCTTTTATTCAGGCCCGACGTGACGGGCTTCAGGGTCGGCCCCCTCTCACCCTTTATCTGTCTCCTCTACCACAGGTCAGTAGTTCCACCATGCTGCAACGCCACAGGTTTAAACTGTGGCTCTGCGTTTGTTTTCTTTTATGCGATTGTCAAATTGGGGCGAAAGGAATTGCACAAACAGGATGATGAATGTTTTCCAGCTGCTGTGTTTGTTATCTCCTGGCTTCCCTGCTCTGAGGGAGCGCCCGTCAGCAGCCTCATTACTTGTCTGCTATTACTTAATTAGAGTTGACTTTTTATTGGTATCAGTGCCGTCTGGCCAATTGAATTTGTGCCAAATTGACCACAGAGTAATAATGAAGCAAACAAGGTTAATCAGATTTCTTGGTCGTGTTTTCTCAGAGCAGCAGCAGCTGCAGTGTTGCAGAGCGGTTAGCCGCCAGGCTGCAGCTCGTAGGTGTGGTCGACCCGGCCCCCGCTGTTTACCCAGGGCTGCACACACACACACTGACCTTTATAAAAAAAAATGTCACATCAGATAGCAGACCTTCAGCTGGAGGAAAGAAAAGAGATTCAGCATGTTACGCATTCAGAGAGCCCCTATCATAATGTTTGGCAGAGTGGCTGTAGCCCGGAGCAGGTTTGCAGGAGCTGTGTAAACACCCAGTGTGTGTAACAAGCTTTCCCAAGTGTAAAACAAGCCGCTCCCCAGGGAGCTGACGCCTTTTGTGCTTCCCCTGACAGCTCTGGCTCGTCTGGGCGCGAACTCGGAGACCGAAAATTGGAGGTGTGTGCGACAGTTTAAAGCCGAGGTCACTCTGAGGAACACTTAGAGACAGAGGGAGAGAGGGAACCTGGGGACCATCTGGCTGCTGAGCTGCTTAACACTCCGCTGGGTTCATTCACTCACTCTGATGAAGCTGCTAAGTCAGCAGCGTCAGGGGTGAGACTGCGTTCACACAGCAGGACCCAAGTTCCCCAAATCTGCCTTTTCTCCCTTTAATACACACACACGGGACCTGATCTGCAGGGATCAGATTCAGACAGCCTTTATGTGTGTCAAACACAGATCAGATCCTTCAAAAGGGTCCTCAGTCTGAGGAGCTACCTGCAGCCTCTGTTGACAGGGGTCAGGTATGTCCCAAGTATGGTTGGTCTGCATCCATAGGGTCCTCCAGCTACTGTTCCACACCAGGCCATAATCATACTCATTACTCCCCATTCTCCTCCTCCTCCTCGTTATGTGGAGACATATGCTTCACTTGCTTCTTCTGCAGTAACCGTGACAAAAAGATCAGATCCAAGTTGATAACTGGCTCACTCTGACACATTTAGAGGTGACACGGGTCAATCAGGCTCTTGATGCGTTCACACTGGAGTCTGGTAAAGGTCACATTTTAAACACAGTGTGAACATAGGCTGAAGAAGCACATGAACATCACCGTAAAACAGACAGTGAGGCATAAAAGGTGCATACGTAGAGCTAAGGAGTAAAGTTGATATCGACAGTTGTCACTGTCTGGACCACTAGGCTGTTGAGTGCTAAGCATGTCGGTTTCTGATGGAAACTGAAGGGAAATCCTAAAGTTTCACTTGATTTTATTCAAAGGCTGCGTGAAGTTGAAGGTTGAAGCACTAAAGATTGAGTGTTTGTCCAGTAGCTTTGTTCAGTTCACAGAATGTGCAGGTGACATGAAGCAAAATGGATTTGCTCTGTGTAAGTAACTGAATGGTGTGAAAACCTTCGGATGTAAAAATGTGACAGAGAGACAACAAAGAATTTCAGCATGTGAACCGAGTCGCTGTCTCAGCTGTTCTTCTGCCTGACCCCAGCTGGAGGCTGAAGCAGGACTCCTGGAGGCCGATAATGTTCTGCCTGTGTAAATAAGCAACTGTTTGCTAATGAGGTTGTCAACTCTGCGATAACAGCGATAATGATGACACGCAAAAGCGATCGCAGGTTTAATGAGGGTGATTAATTGAAAGCGAGACGAGTGGCGTCCCGTCAGATGAATAATCCTGATATCAGAAGGCATAATTGTCGGGACGCCGGCAGACTGCTCAGAGAGCAGAGAGAGATGTGGAGGAGGCAGCACACATGTCTTCAGAGCCTCATTTGAAGCGTATCAGCTGTCAGGGTGGTCTGTATCCCCAGCGTTAACTCTCTAACAGCCAGTCAGTGTGGAGGACCACCCCGGGCTCCAGCTGATAGCTGAGGGGCCGGCTAACAAGCCCGTTAGCTGATGCTAAGAGCGTATGCCATTTAATGGGACGTTTATCCAAAGCTCCTTACAGAACCATCAGGGTGTTGTGCTTTGAGTGTGTGTGTGTGTGTGTGTCTGGTGGGAGCCTTTTATCATGAGTGCCGTCTTCTAGTAACAGAGGAAAAGCAGCACTAACCCACATTGTGCTCCCTGCTACAATCTCTCCACTCCCCCCTTCAACTGACTTGCATCATGGAAATCACTGGGTCTCATCACAAAACACGTTTTATTGTAGATATTTCATGTGTATTTACAGTCACCTGGTCCTGTACCCCCCCCCCCCCTCCCCCCACTCCTTAAAGGGTTTGACACTGTGTGGGACATGAGTGAATCCCCTCTGACATGAGCTCAGATGGAGACTGTGGGCTGTGATGGTAAACATCTGTGGGCTCTGGCTACTTGCTGCTGCTCGGGGAGTAAAGACGACCTGCAGAAACCGATTCTTTCACAGTCACGCGTCGTTGTTGTGACCTCGGGTGGAAACATGAACACAGGTCGTGTTGACGCCTCAGGTTCTGAGTCATGAAACGTTGGAGCTCCTGTGAAATGTGAAACGATATGTTTGTGATATGTTTAAAACGATGTTTGTATCAGATTATGTGAGAGTTGACAGCGTGTACCGCATCATTTTTAAATCAGTGATTTTTAGTTAAATTGTTATTTGTTTAAGATAAATTAAAGCAATAGAATGGTGCTTGTGTTCAGTACCTTCGTTGATTTCAGGTCTGTAAATGGTCTCTTTGAGCATCTATTTATATGGATCATATGGTTTATGTCTTGTCTGTGGCAGTGAAGCACCTTTCACACTGAGACGTCCAGAGTCAGTCTAACGTGAAGACCTTGAACGTCTGTGGATTGTTAGAGCCTCATTGTGTTTTATTGGTCTCCTCTGCGGTTTTTACCCCCTGGAGGTGCGATCTGTATCAGAATCATTTTAAAGACTGGAAGCAAACCTTTTTCAGTCTCCATTCAGCACAGCTCCTTTAGTCTCTGCACCCAAAAAGTGGTTTTATTTGTTTATCTCTTCCTCCTCGCTGCTCTTCCTCCTCGCTGCTCGTAGCTGGAGGTAGAGGAGGAGAGATGTCTAACCTGCTCTCATCACTGACCTGCTGCTGGGGACTGCTCAGACAGGTGCTGTCTCTTAAAGAGACCTCATATAGTTGAATGAGTATTCATCATTATCCTGTGAGTTTTTTTTTTTTAATGTAGAAGCTATGGACCACTGGTTTCATCAGAAAGGCGTCAGATGCCATTTCACAGCCCTCTCTATATCTCGGTTTGTTGTGGAGCAGATCTTAGTCTGACCCTGACATACTAATCAGGCAGGCTCAGGTCATGTGAATGACCAGGTGACCATCAGTGCAGCTGCAGCAGCTCTTAAACAGTGTGTGTTGATGAAATACACACTTGTTTTTGACATATCAGTATTTGTGTGTACATAGGTAATCCTGACAGTGTTCTGCGGCACAGAATCACATCCTCTCTCTGTTCAGATTTACCTGTTTTTCAGACTGCTGCTTCGATATGTTTATTTGGCTAAAGCCATGGAGAAGTTTCTGGAGCTGAGGCGAGGTTTGGTTTGTGGCTTTGTTTTGTTTCCCCCTGTGCGTGACCTGCCAGGCGTATCACACATTAGCTTGCCTAACTTCACTCCCGGCCTCCCCGGCCTTCTCGGCCTCCCCGGCCTCCCCGGCCTCCCCGGCCTCCTCGGCCTCACACTCACAGCTCTATTATTCCAGTGTTGCTGCTTGTTGGCAGCGTGCGCGGCCTCCTGGCCGGCTGCAGTCTGCTTCTCTTTGGATCGCCTCTATTGTCTGCCTGATTTCCCCAGGCAGCCACTCCTGGCTGGAGGATTGAGACCCATCAAACAGAATTAAGAGGAGACAATGATTCTGTGTGTGTGTGTGTGTGTGTGTGTGCGCGCCTGGGCATGTGTGGAAACTTAGAGTATGTAGAAATATCCGTGTAGTTTCCCCGTGTGATCAGGGTGTTTGTTTTATCCTGTGTGTGTGTTTGTGTGTTTTATCCTCTGTGTGTGTGTTTGTGTGTTTTATCCTGTGTGTGTGTGTGTGTGTGTGTGTGTGTGTCCTGAAGTGAGGCCAACGCCTCCACAACAAGGAGCAGCCTCTCCTCCTGGCTCCAGCCACTGAGGCAGGCCTTCAGTGTCCGTCGCTCCAGCTGGCAGCCAATTTCTACCCAGGCCAAACACTCCAATACCCACAGGCAGGCCAACAGGGGCTCTTTGTGATGCCAGAGTGTGTGTGTTTGTGTGTGTGCGTGTGTGTGTACTTATCAGCTACTTGGACAGTTGTTCAGCTCATGATTGACTGCAAATGCTGTTGATCTGCAGACTTGTCTGCATCCAGACTCCTCTCTGAGTGTCTGCTTCAAGGCTGGGGTGCAGTGTATTAAGTAAGGGGCGGTAACTGAGGTGTGGACATGTTGGTGTCAACATGTGAAGAGACAGATTAGAGCACACTGACAGACAGAGGGTCAGAGCATGTAGATGGAGGGATGTGGCAGGGGGGGTTGTCCCAAAGTCCAAGAGTCCAGAGAGAGTCCAAAGCCCTTACTTCAGCAGCTTTCAATTTTCTGTTCTACGAATATCACATGTAAAACAATCAATAAAAGCAGTACAACAGGGTCTGTCTACAGTGTGCTAAAGAGCCTAGGAGAGCAGATAGTAGTGAATCAATCAGTCTAAATCATTTAGTCGCTGCTGTTGTTTATGCTGCTCTTTGTGTGATAGTGAATGGGGGGGGTTTGACCAGAGGGTCAGCCCTCCTCTGCATGCAGGTCTCGTGCAGAGACGAGTCTGCTCAACTTCTGGCCGTCCTCCAATTTCTAATGCAGAACCAACTCTGTTCATTTGGAGTCACCTGTTATTTTTTCATATATACTCTCAGCATGTACAGCTACTCCACTCTCCACTGTGTTTCCACATTAAAGAGGCTGACTTCAATCACTCCCAGCTCCCACACTTCTACTACAGACTGCTCAGATGCTCTCTGTTTTGGCCTCGCGGGCCTTTTGGCAAAGTGCGTTCCTCGTCCCGGTCTGAAGGAGTCTTAAACGTGCGTTTGATTGCTCAGATTGTTGCCTCGCAGCGCTCCTGTGACTGCTCCACATTCTCCGCCGACGGCTCCAGTCAGCCACGCAGGCCGCCCCCGCTCTGCCTGTTAGCTCCTCATCCCTCCAATCACATCAACGCTTCCAGGTGAGACGCGCTATTAGGAGCAGGGAGACGCTGCCCGGCGGCCTGGAACCGGGACCCCACCACTGTGAAGTGTCAGTGGAGTGGGCCCGGTGGAGATCAGATGAGGGGGGCTGACCCCTCTCTGTGAGGCTGCAGGAGTCCTCCTCCTTCACCTGCTCCTCCACGTCTGCTGCAGACAGAGCCTCAGACGCTCCTCTCATAAGATGTGAAAGCACCCCTCTAAACGCTCTACGTTCACGGCGTTTTAGCTGATCCTCTTATTTTCTATTCAGCTGAGTTACAAGAAGCCATTACACAGGAGAGGATTGGAGTCGCAGTTTTGGCTCCGGACTCAGAATAATCATGTAAATGAGACAAACTCAGACGGAAACAGAAATACATGTTGACATGAACACAGCCCGATCAGGCAAATTCCTGCAAATAAACACAGTGTTTGGACAGGATCATCCCACTCATAATCACTGCTCTAATATTAGATATTCCCTGACTATCAAACCTTTGATTATTTGGTTTTTTCCCCCCTCATGTGCTTTTCTTCCACCTCGAAGGAGCTGAAAGCTCAGGAGGGAAACGGCCTCCTCTCAATGAATGTGGCTGATAGTTGTATTCAGGCTTGCACATTCCACCTTAAAAGAGCTTGTCAGGGCTTGGTTTGGTGGGTCGCAGCCTTTTCTGCTGCACAGGTGCAGTGAAGAGAAGTGAGCAGCTCAAACACTCAGCAACTTGTTTCTCTGAACGCCTTTTCAAACACTTGACATTGAGGACCCACATCCATATTTAACTATATCTCCATCTCTGTTTTCAGAAGAATGCACCTAATCAATACCCTCTTCAAGGTCTGAGTCCACTTGTTGTGGAGATGAGCTGTGCAGATAAGGCATGAACGGCTGGATGATTCATCCTAAGCAGGAGTGAACACTTCTCCCTTCCTTGACTCATTTGGAGCAGGTTCAGTCATCCAAAGGTGCAGGTATCTGCTCTTTGTTCAGCTGCTGCTGTTGCTGCTGGCCAAAGGACACGATCGACGAAACCAGAGCAACAGGTTCCTGAACGCCTCGGCGCGCGCGTGTGTGTGTGTGTGTGTGTGTGTGTGTGTGTGTGTGTGTGTGTGTGTGTGTGTGTGTGTGTGTGTGTGTGTGTGTGTGTGTGTGTGTGTGTGTGTGTGTGTGTGTGTGTGTGTGTGTGTGTGTGTGTGTGTGTGTGTGTGTGTGTGTGTGTGTGTGTGCGTGTGCGTGTGCGTGAAGCAGTTGCTGCGTGACTGCTCTCAGTGGGAGGATGCGTGATGAAGGGCCCACAGTCTCGCTGTGAATCACTCCAGCATCTCCACAGATCCAGGCTGAAGCTCAGCTGTCACGCGTCTGAGCGTCAGCAGCACATGAGCCCAGCTCAATGCCGCTCAAGTTGTTTGACAGCCCTTTAAATCTCTCTCTAAATACTTTTTCTAAGTTATTGTTTGGCTTTCTGTTCTGTTCTGCGTATTAACATTGAAATCGATGACAGACGATCGTAACATCCGTGACCTAGTTTGAAGTTGTTTTGGAAGTGTCGGCCATGTGACTCTTCCTCCCTGTTATCTCTGACTGATTGGGGTTGAATGTGAGGCGTTCTGAGGACGTCAGATGGGACTTTTCCAGCGGCTCCTGATACCGTATCGATCGTCTCATTTCACAGCGTTAGCGTGATGGATTAGATTATCTGTCGGTATGAAGTCTCAGGTGTTGCAGCTCCTGTCTAGGAGCTCATCCTGTTTGGAGGATTTTAAGCAGTGAACTGCGCAGGCGACTCTATGACTGGCCATAAACAGCTCTGCTGGTTAATGCAGGGCTTCAGTGATGTTTGCAGACCCAGCCGGACTCGATAAACCGAACTCATTATACATTCTGCAGGTGTAGCTGAGCTCCTCACACTCGGCTGGTGTTCTTTTAACCCTGGAAATAATGTGGACGTAAATCAGCTCCTGGCACCTTCTCACCAGGGCAGCCACCCTATCATCTCTTCCTCCCTAGCTGGTCCGTGCTGTGGCTCTGCTCACAGCTGCAGCCCCTACTTCCCTCTGCTTCACAAGTGCAGAAATCTTGTTATTGTGCAGGAAATGAGGACGCATCCCGGAACCAGAACTGAACCTGGTTAATGTTAAACGTCATAACCATAATGTAATATAGTGTAATATAGCGTAATACAGCGTGTGTGAGCTGAGGAGGAACTAATCTCCTCCATGATGGTGAGAGCAGGGCCGGCTCTGCGGCGGGTGGAGCCTGTCGTTGTGTTGGACTGGTATCCTGACGTGACCCTGAATGCAGCAGCAGCAGCTTCAGATCGCAGCTGAACTCAAATGAACCCACATGCCTGAGGTAGAGGAGCTTTGTCTGTGCTGTGTTCTTCCTCCGGAGCCTCCAGTGTTAGTTCTCACACTAGCAGCGCCAGCGCTGCATACGCCGAGCAAATACCAAAAGCAAAGATGTGCGTCTCTGCTTGTTTGGTTTGTTCCCAGTAGCGTGCGTGTGCCTGCATGCAGGTGTCACACTTTTATTGGTGTGGATGTGAAGACTTATCAGATCCAGAGCTTCTGGACTGAGCATCAAGTGGCCAAAAGAATGTGGACCAGGGCTGCACGATATCAGGGAAACATGTGATCGTGCTTTCAAATACTGTTGGAGAACAGTTTCTGTAGGAAAAGCCTAAAAGGGCCTGCTCTGATTGGTCAGATATATTGGCAGTAGTGCATGGTAACACACCATTTACCATTCATCACACGCTGATAAGATGATTAGTGTGCAATACGCCGTGCAGCCCTGATGTGGACGTTCCTCTCCTGTGTAGTTCCTGATCCCAGCTCCACCATCAGCCCTAACCGGACCCAGAGCCAGTGTTTATCAAGTGTTTGGTGCAAACTTCATCGTGACCTGGCTGTAACATCACGTCAGGATGATGTTCCTGAGGCCTGATAGCAGATGTCAACATCTGTCCGCTCGCCAGGAGCTTCTGATTCTGTTAGACGGGTGTCGGATCAGGAAGTGTCTGCGCCTCTCACAAACGCCACAACACTCCTTCAGTTTGTGGCAGAGACGCTCGGTGTGAACGTGACCCGGGCTCGACCTCCTCCTCCTCCTCCCCCTGCTCCTCCTCCTGCTCCTCTGACTCAGGGATGAAGCATGACATCAGCGAGGAGTCGCCGGGCGTCCCGCCTGGATAACATCTGTGTGATGTGAGGCTCGTCCTCGCTGGGCCGTGCCTCATCTCTGCAGACTAACTGGGCTAATTTCACGGTCTGCCGGGCAGGCGGAGGCAGCCTGGCAGACGCACCGGTGCTCCTGCAGACTTCACAGAGCGGGAGAGACGGAGAGGGCTCAGGATGTTTCTCAGGATTATAGGAGATGCTTATCTGGGGCCGGCGTGCCGTCACAAGCAGGGGAGGAGCTCCAGGAGACCTGTAGGAGGAACAGAGACGTAGCTGGTGTCTAAAGGCTTCCACCACATCACACAAACTCATTAACTGAGTGAAGCAGCGGCCCTGCAGCAACTCGCCTAATCTGAGACATAAAATGATGCTTTGTCCATGGAGATCTCTGAGAGGGCTGGGAAATGGCAATTACTCCATTAAAGAGCACATTTCTAGTGATAATGTGTTTTTTTTTCTTTTTACATCAGCTAAAATGATTTTTAGTTTCAGTTCTGTCACACTAAACACTTCCTGCTTCTATTTTATATGATTATTAGACCTAAATCTTTGCTTTCCAAAGGAACAATCACATGAGGTAGAGAGAATGTGGCACATCTTTGTTTACTGCTGCAGTGTAAGGTCAGAGTAAAACCACCAGGCTGATAACTGGGAGAAAAGCAAAGGAAAACATTTGAGAGAAGAAGAAATAATACACCCTGTATACGCTTAACTCATATGCACAGTGAGGTTTTATCTCACGGCCTGTCTGTGAGCCCTCCACTCGCTGGTAGCTCAGTACAGGGTCCCTATCAAGTACATCTCCTGTGTCTTTGTCACATCCTACACTCTACAGATGTATTTTCAAACAGTGTTCAGCATGTCCTCCATCCTCAGAGGCCGGGGCATCAGGCAGCATCAGCGTTTGTGCTGCCACCATCCTGGACTGAAAAGCAGCCTTCCCATATCTGTTGGTAGGCCAGAGGAGCTACAAAAGGGTTTTTACAATTCATCATTCATTTCCAGTGGAGAGAGTTTGCTGCATGGCCAGAAAGAACGTGCTAGATTACATAGAGGAGGTTTGTCCTGCCAATAAAGGAGTCAGTAGAACACTTTCACTGTACTGGCACCTAAATGGCACTTTAATTGATTTTATTTATGAAGTGTAGCCTTTATGCTAGCCTTTGTGTTGTGTCATTGAATCGACATATTTTCCACACTTGGTCTGTTGTATTTTTCTTTTATTTCCGTTGCAAAGCAGCTGGAATAACATGCCTTGAATAAAAAGTTGTTGTATTGTTTCATTTGGAGCTACCTGCCATGATGAGCTGCAGCTCCCACTGGGAGGCTGCCTGGCCGTCCTGGAGCTGCAGCCTGGCTGCCATCCCTACCAGGACGTTCTGGCTCAGTCCTGCTGAGCAGTGGCCAGGCGGCTGAGCGCTGCCTGGCTGCTGGACGGCTCAGCTCAGGAGCACGGACCAGCCCTCGTTAAACACGTGTGCTAACGAGAGCTCGCTCCCCGAGCTGTGGCGCTTGGCTCGTCCCCCCCTCAGCGTGGGTGGCGTGCTGGAGTTTCCACGGCTCATTGGCCCTGGCTGTCTTTTCTCGGCTTTCTCGGTAAAACCAAAACGCATTTAGAGCTTTTCCCTCGCCAAGAGAAGAGGGATCGCTCTACTCGACTGTCTGGAAAATATGGAAACTGCTCTGGAAACTGTGACAACAGCCCTGTGCTGACCACTTGAAGGTGTCCTTGAATGAAAAAAAAACATTTTACCTCAGCGTACGAGTCGAGCAGGTCCAAAACATTGTCACAATCTCAGTCATGTGTGAATTCCTGTTATTTAAATGGAAATTAAAAACCTCCAGGTCCATGAATAAAGGGAGGACAGGACTGTGATCTGCAGCAGTTTGGTTCCTAGTTTCTGGTGAAGTCTCTGCTCCTGGTTCCTCCTCAGTCTCTGGTTCCTCCTCTGATTCTGGCTCCAACAGACCAGGCTGGATATGGATGCATCTCTCCATAGCTGCAGCAAAGCTCCAGTTACCACTTAGTTTCAAGTGATGAGCTATGAGGCATTTAACCAAATCTACCTACTGGCATCTCAGAAACTCTCTGATTAATTTGCCAGATTTAGTTTATTTGGTCCTACACTGAAACGGAGTGTAAACAGTGATTTCCCAGCTGACTGGATGTGACGTGACACTTGGACGTTGGCTCTGTGCTGCCTGAACCTTTCCAGGAGCAGTCCAGAGTAATTAGTGTTCCTGTCCCTCGCCCTGCTGAGGCTGCTGCTGCTGCTGCTGCTGCTGCTGCTGCTGCTGCTCCACGGTAGCTGGACTGAGTTGTGCTTCCTAACAGCTCCATGTCTCCTCTCCATCTCTGCTCCAGGCTCCGATGAGAGGCTCTCCATGATGAGGAGCTAACACCGTCGGCCGCACACCCGCAGGAAGAGACGTGGCTGCCGCTCCATCCACAGTCGACGCATGGCGGTATTAGGGGTAAGAAGCACGGCTCCTCCAGGAATCGGCCTCCGCTTTGGCTTCCTCTCAGATGATGCTCTGATGTCCTCTCTAACATTTGTCAGCTTTAACACTTATTATCAACAGCATCCCTGATGTAAAAACTTCCCACAGCAGAATTATCTTGCACGCACCAGATGGTAACTAATACCAGGAGGTTCAATGCCACTGTGTTCTGTAACTCCTGAGATGCTCTCTTTCTCAGTATTGACCTACTGTAGTACTGACTTACCTAGATTATGTCATTGGAGCTATCTGCTCCGAGTTACATACATACATACTCAACTCACTCACTTAAAACGTATTTGATGCCATGAAGTCAGTACTAAGAGATTGAGCACTTCTTACTGACTTCCTAACAGCTGTAGGACGAGTCATTCTGAGGATGTATTTGTGTGAAGTGTGAGGGGACGTAATATACCAGCTGATAGTAAACTAAACATGACAGTCATGGAAGCTTATCGTATATGAAAGAAAATGACCTGATGGAACTCTATCGACTGTAATCCTCTGACTAGTTACCACATATTGTTCTTCTTATCTAACTTTATCTGTAGTGTCAGGTCATACCAGTGGCATCTCTGGACACCTAACACAAACAAACAGCTCAACAAATCCTACATATGAGGAAGCTGAGGGGGAGCAAGAGGTCAGAGTGGTCAGAGATCAGTTGGTTAGGAGATGAGAGTGGAGGGGATGGAGGGGAGTATATCCATCAGTGGCTGATGGCATGTTTAGCAGTAGGTGCATTCAGCACAGCTTCCACATCCATGTCTGAGGACTGACTCCAGGGAGGATTTTGAGTTTCTGTTCAGAAAATCACGTTATAAAAGGCGCCGTCAGGCAGCATAAAAACCAGAAGTTTGTCAGAAGAAGCTGAACGCTGGACAGACTCTGTCTGGCTGCAGAGGCTGATTTACACATGTGTGTGGCTCCAGACGTGTGTGCCTGCTCCAGAGCAGGTTGGAGCCTCTAAATGATGGATGTCAGCTGTCTCAGCGCCTCACACATCCAGCCACAACCAGCCATTATCTGACGCACTGCCGGCAGCCAGCCGCCTGCTGCCGGGCCAGACACCTCGCTGTCCTCCTGGCTTTCATTTCTACCCTCCCGGTGCAAAACGAGAAGTGTGACTGTGTTGTGGCAGAGTTTAGAGGAAGCTTCAGAAATAAAGCGTGCTTCCAGACCGTGGGAGAGCAGACGGACCGGTATTAGTGGAGGGAAGAACGGGCCGGGGTCGGAGAGGAGACCACAGAAACAACCACGACGTACGGAGCCGTGACAACGTTTCCCGCAGTCAGATCACGACTGGAGCCAGACGGCCCAGCTGTCTCCTCAGGGTGAGAGAGAGAGGGTGAGAGGGAGAGAGGGAGAGGGAGGGGGAGAGATAGAGAGAGACCCGAGACCAGAGCGCTGTCTCGTTTCATCAGGAGAGGAAAAAAGCGTGTTTTTAAAAGAAGCGGCTCAGACTTTTTCTTTTCAGAAGTCAGCCTGCTCAGAGTTCTCCTTAGAAGACCAGACCAGAGATCAGACCAGAGATCAGAAGCTTCATCAGGCTGTCAGAAGACGCCCAGGACCACAACCTGCTCTGACTTTTACTTTTGAAGCCTCTTGTCCTAGCTTAGGCTTGTTTAGCAGATGGCTATGTGGTTAGATGACAGAGATAGATGGATAGAAAGATGGATGGATGGATGGATAGATGGATAGATGGATAGATGGATGGATAGATAGATAGATAGATAGATAGATAGATAGATAGATAGATAGATAGATAGATAGATAGATAGATAGATAGATAGATGGTAGAGAATCCATGTCATCCATGTTTGGACAGACAACCTGAAGAACCACTAACGAGGCTGGAGTAAGTCAGCTTGATGCCCAGAGCAGAGATGTAACGTGTGCTAACGTACTGGGCTGCTGAAGAAAAAGTGGAAGAAGAAGAAAATGAACTTTCAGAAAGGAAGTTAGTGACAACTCAGGGAATACAGCACAGCCCAGGGCTCCGACGGTGAAGACATGGTTGAGAGGAAGGCTCTGAGAAGTTCTGTGGTGTGCAGTATTTTAGATACCGAAGGCTCTGACATCTTCACGTCTCACTTTTGAGTGACGATAAGGAACATTCAGACTTGACATAGAAACAGGGATTTGATGTCCAATCCAGGTTGAGCACTTGAAACAGAGTTTCACTGATCCAAACCATATGAAAGAATAACATGATAAATGAATAGAATACCTGAGGCATAAAAAAAGCTTGTTTTTTTCATTAGATATCATTAGCTGCAAGCCAAAAACAAAGATTCTCACAGGACAGAAATGAGGGCATGTTTTTACAACCCAAAAGGCAAAACCCTGGGCATCATGCCCTCTGACTTCCAGACACTGGCACGCTAAAAAATGATCTACATCTAGTAGATACACACAGTACACTGTGCACTGCTGTTTTAAATGAGAATATTTCAGGTTTTTTTGTTTGCACAGATGCTGCTATACAAAAATAGCCTGGAGCCTCTTTTCAGCACTTGTCAAGAAGACGTTAAATCAGTAAATCAGCTAAGTGGATAACAATGCAGCGAAACAAAATCACTTTGGAACGTGACCACACACAAACCACATCTGTGATCTCTCTGTGTGTGTGTGTGTGTGTGTGTGTGTGTGTCTGTGTGTCTGTGTGTGTGTGTGTGTGTGTGTGTGTGTGTGTGTGTGTGTGTGTGTGTGTGTGTGTGTGTGTGTGTGTGTGTGTGTGTGTGTGTGTGTGTGTGTGAACTCCCAGGAACTTGTTGACAGCGTTACTCAGAGTGAGCCCACAGTTAGTCACTGGGTTACTCAACACACTCAGCTTCTGTTCGGCACATCACTCCTTTCAGCTGCACTCGTCCTCTCAGAGCCGCCTCCTCCTCCTCCTGCTCCTCCTGCTGCTCCTCCTCGCCTGCCCCACACCTATAATTTTGGTCTTGCAGGTACTTGTGGAGCTGCAGGACAGCTGATCTATGTGTGGAGGGTCCACCCTGGTACTGAGGCTGTGAGAGGAGCTCAGACACGATGAGAGGAGCACAGTGGAGCTCAGCTGCTCCCGTCAGCCTCACATCCCTGTTTTGTTTCAGTTCAGACTGTTGTGCTCACACTGACTCGTTCAGTGCTTTTACAGGGGTTTTACACTCTGTGCGATGCTCCATCATCACTGAGGATTTGTCTTTATCTCAGCTCCTGCTGAGGAAACATGTTCCTTTACTCATTCAGCAAAATGTGACCACACTGAACTGATGAAAGCACAACATCAGCCACCTATCATACAATAACAGGCTGGAGCTGTGAGGCTGCATGCCTCAGGTGCCAGTGCTGCTTTTCTAACCTGTAGGTGGCGCACTCTGACTCTATTTCTTTATCAGTGGTACAAATATATTTAGTTTCATTCAGTGACTTTCTTTCTTTACGCCTGTGTCTCATCTTTACACACACAGGTGTAATCACTCTGAGGTTTAACCAGAAGAAAAAAAGTCAAATAGTAACCTTTGATAGATGATGAGTGGTGGATGCGTACTGTATATGATGTATAACTACACCAACTGATCAGTTAATCAAATTATAAAATAGTTGATAACTTAAAAATCGGTTGAAATCAAGTCAAAATCACTTCATTCTTAGAAATAGTTTGGTTTCAAACGTTTCAAACCTTTAACGGTTTAACATCCTGTTGTATCTGTACCTTAAAGCGGAGGTTTCCTCTGTCTTTGATGTGACGTAGTTCACACTGTAGCACAGAGATGGAGATCAAACCCGACACTTGCTGGTGGAGGAGCAAACTGTCAGAGCTGCAAACACTCTGAACCATGTCAGAGACTCTCACTGGTTCTGTCCTACCCTTTGAGGAAGGAGATCTGAGTTCATGGCGTTTCTTCTGTTTCTGTTGGTGATGTGTTCCTGTCGTCTCTGTGAGGCATCGCTCTAGTCTGGTTTTTGTTTTGTGCTACAGGTGTAGTAGAATGATCCGCAGGTCAGACCAGGAAGCTGAATTAATTCTGCTCAGTGTTCATGATCTCGATGCCATGCTCCAGCTTTGAAAGCACCAACATCTCACCATATCCCCAAAATAAATGAAAGATTCCTAAAGATGTTGTAACCCTCTAAACACTATGGACCATTGTTGACTGACTAGCAGTCACCTTCAGAGTAAAGGCAGGTGTATGGTGTTAATGTTTTCACATCCTGGGTCTGAGCTCAGCTCTGCTAAGGTTGTCAGGCTGTTTTGTTGTGCAGTGACAGTGTTGGAGTCGCTCTTCATCTCTAACGCCTCCTCCTCTCCCTCTGCTCCTCCTCCTCAGAACCCCGACATGCTGACGAGGAAGATAAAGCTCTGTCACATCAACGCCCACATCACATGTCGCCTGTGTGAGGGCTACTTGATCGACGCCACCACTGTCACCGAGTGCTTACACACCTGTAGGTTCCTCCTCCTCCTCCTCAGCCTCTTCATCCTCTGTCTCTTAACTTCCTCTGCTCTTGTCCTCCTCCTGCCTCTCTTCCTCTTCTTTGCCATCATCCTCCTCTTCCCATCTCTTCCTCCACATCTTTCTCTTTTTCCTTTATTTTCTTCTTCTTTCTCATTCTCTTCCTCCACCTCTTGCTCTTCCTCCTTCTCCCCCTCCACCTCTTCTTCTTCCCTTTCCTCCTCCTCTCTTCTCTTCTCCCTCTTCACTTCTTCCTCTTCCTACTCTTCCTTCTCCTCCACCTCTTTTTCCTCATCTTCCTCGTCCTCTTCCCTTTTACTGCTCCTTCTCCTCCTCTTCCTCATTTCAACCTCCTCCTCTTACCCCTCCTCCTCTTCTGACCTGCTCTCTTATTCTCCCCTCTTCCTCTCTCTCTCTCAGCTCTTTCTCTCCTGATAATGCTAAACCTCTCTTGGTCTGTGTTGCTCTCCTTTGGTCTGAGGAGGTGCTGCCCTCAGGGACCGGTGCTCCTCCTGGAGCCAGAGCGGTGCTCCTCCTGGAGCCAGAGCGGTGCTCCTCCAGGAGCCAGAGCGGTGCTCCTCCAGGAGCCAGAGCGGTGCTCCTCCAGGAGCCAGAGCGGTGCTCCTCCTGGAGCCAGAGCGGTGCTCCTCCTGGAGCCAGAGCGGTGCTGCTCCTCCTGGAGCCAGAGCGGTGCTCCTCCTGGAGCCAGAGCGGTGCTGCTCCTCCTGGAGCCAGAGCGGTGCTCCTCCTGGAGCCAGAGCGGTGCTCCTCCAGTAGCCGGAGCGGTGCGCCTCCAGGAGTCAGAGCGGTGCTCCTCCAGGAGCCAGAGCGGTGCTGCTCCTCCTGGAGCCAGAGCGGTGCTCCTCCTGGAGCCAGAGCGGTGCTCCTCCAGTAGCCGGAGCGGTGCTCCTCCAGGAGTCAGAGCGGTGCTCCTCCAGGAGTCAGAGCGGTGCTCCTCCAGGAGGCAGAGCGGTGCTCCTCCAGGAGGCAGAGCGGTGCTCCTGCGGGCCCTGCAGCTCTGAGCCGGGCCGGGTCTGCCTGGCAGCGCTGCCTGCAGCCCTGTCTGCAGCTGTCCACATCTTAATGACGCTCTTCACTCTAACTCAGCCTCTCTCCAGCTCCTCGCCTCCTTTACCAGGTTTATGTGCATGTCATCATCTAAGTCTGCGAGTCAATCTGCACATTCATCAGCCTCCTGGAGAAGGCGAGGCCATGTCAGCTCTCATTCGCTCTCCTCTGCATCTTTCGCTGGGGTTTGATCTAGAGCAGCGTCATGGCGTCTGCTCCCATCCTCTCTCACTGTCAGGTCCAAAGCTTCTCTCTTTTATTCCACACAAAACTCACCTGAAGCTGCTTTTTAACAGGGAGACAACAGGGAGACGCACAGTGGGACAAATGGAAGCACTGCCCTCTTTAGGTGACACCTTTAATAGGCCTGGCTTTTAATTTAACATCGTAAGCTGTCAGATATCCTCAGCAGGCAGGAGATAACGCTCATCAGAAGGTCTTCATCATGGAAGACTCTCCCTCTCCACCTATCTCAATCCCTGTCATTGATTTTCAGCTCTGACTTAGTTGTTCTTTTTATTGATGAGATGAGTCTCATCAGCTTTCATCTTGAGTAACTAGCTCTCAGTTACTGTCAGATACTGCTGTTTCACTGATGATTAAGACGCTACCAGTAGGTTTTAATTTGCCTTGAATGGGTCCCAGCATCTCTGGTCTTCTCACGTGAATTCAGTGTTTACGACCACTGTTGGATAAAGATTTTGCTAAAACAAGAATCATCTTTTATTCACAACGTTTGCTAAAAGTGTTTCCTGGTTTGTTCAGATGCAGAAAATCTCATTTCACTGTTCAAAGACCCGGTCTGAAGGTTTGAAAACGCACCGAGCAGCCACTTTATTCTACTCATCTCTGCATCACAGCTGTTTACTTTCTAAATTGCCTGCGAGGCGTTAATGATAGTCATAGTGGCTGCTGGGGTCAGTGATAGTCAGATGTATTCTTGCTTAATGGTGTAGACAAGGTCTGCGACACGATAAACTCCTGAAGGTGTGAAAGATGTGAAAGCAGGTCCAAAGTAACTTTAGTGAAATCAATGTACATATAGCAGCTTTTATACAGAACTAAGACTAAGTGAACAAAGTTCTGTCTCAGTTCTAAAAAGAAAAGAAGTTAATTTAACCAATGAAACGGTGAATTATTTAGAATTTCAACTATATGCAACTAAACCACAGAGGCCTCTTCAGCCGTTGGTCTCAGATCAGAAGTTTTATTTTCTTGCTTATTTAAAACACGAGTTCAGTTGCGAAGCTCATTTCAAAGCCTGAGCGATGAAGAGATTCACAGAATGGAGACAAAACAAAACAAAAAGCTGAAAGAACGAAGACGGACACAACAAGGACAAAAGGAAGCCCAGATCTAAATGTTTCAGTACAAGAGAAAAGCCGAAGGAAACAAATGATTCTTTAAACACGTCTTTGATTTGGTTTCAGACAGAATTAAATCCAAGATGATGACAATAGGAGCTGATTCTTAGATCGTGCTTTTGTTGATCACAACAAAGGAGTCTGGCCTGGGCTCCAGTCTCGTCAGTGATGGACAGCATCTGGGCCTGCTTGGCTGTTTTGCTGCAGAAGATGCCTGATGAGAAGCAGCTGTGGACCATCTGAAGCCTTCTTTTTGGCCTGTTTCGATGCTCTTGCAACAGTTTTTAAAAGCAGAATTTCCCTGTTCCCATGCAAGCCTGCACTGCTGTTTCCAGTGTTTCTGGCTCTGAGGCAGGGATGTGAAGAGCTGAAAGTTTCACTCTGTAAGATGATCACAGGGATCTGTGTATTGTCATATTTTGAATATCAGTGGTTGTCCCAGAAGTTGGGAGCATGGGGTGGTCCAACATCTCTTGGAATGCTGAAGCGCTGAGCACAGCTCTCACCTTAGTAATAACGGCCTGGAGGACGGGCCCTTCCTGCTCCAACATGACTGAGCTCCAGTGATCAAAGCCAGCTCCATGAAGACCTGGACAGAGAGTGTGGTGTGAGAGTCCTGACCTCAGCAACACACCTCTGGGATGAATCAGAGCAGAGACTGAGAGCCAGGCCTTCCTGTCCAACATCTAATGAGCTTCTGGAAGAACGGTCCAACACAGTCCTGAACCTAGAGGAAGGGCCTCCCAGAGGAGCTGAAGCTGCTGCACCAACGTCATATCAAACCCTGTGGATTAAGAATGCTAAAAGATCAATAGACCATCATGATCTGCAGAAACCAGATATCTGCACAGTGCAGACACTCTCCCGTTAAATCACAATACACTACTTTAAAATAATAACTGGAATCTGTGGAGTTTGTCCTCGGAGGCACACTTGACTCCCCCGTGCTGCGTTAATCAAACTGGACACATTTGCTCCCAGTCTGGAGCGCGCCTCTCAGAGAGTCTAACCTAATCTAATCTAATCAGACTGGAGCTGTGGACCAATCAGCTGCTCCGAGGGTCCAGAGAGAGAGATGAACCTGAAAGCTTCACCCTCAGTTTGTTTAGAGGGAGGAAAACACACCAGAGCGCCTTCTCTCACTGCACTGTGTGTGTGTGTGTGTGTGTGTGTGTGTGTGTGTGTGTGTGTGTGTGTGTGTGTGTGTGTGTGTGTGTGTGTGACACCCAGACATGTGTGTCACACCCTGCTCATCCACCGGGTGGCGCTCTGCCCCCACAGATGGAGCTGAGAGAAAGATGTAGAGATTCCCGTCACGTCAGCAGTGCAGCTCCTGTGATGCTGAGTTCTGCTGCAACACGCACACACACGCACACACATACACACACGCACACACACACACATACACACATGCACACGCACACACACACACGCACACATGCATCAGCTGCAGGTGGATGTGATGGAGGCATAAAGCTGGTGTTTAATACACACAAAGGTTTCAGTCTGTGGAAGGTACTGACATTCTAAAAAATCCTTTTTTTTGATGATTAATTAATTTTTAATTATTTTTTTTGGCCTGGCTCAGAGTTCACGCCTGCTGGGGTTCTCTCCCTGAAGCTGATCAATCAGGAGGTCGATGGGTTGAATTCATTGATTAAAAACCTCCAGGAAATGTCTCGTGTCTGGAGCTGCATCCTCAGTCACTTCCTCTTGATCAGGCGAGGCACTGACCTCTGGGTATCCTGTCAGTCACAATAAATATGTATACATGTACAACCATGACCTCAGTGACCTCATGCAGGCTTTGTTAACCTCCTGTCAGCGGCTGATTGATCTGTGAACAGCGGCTGATTGATCTGTGATCAGCTCCAAACACAAGCAATCGATAGTGACGTTTGTCTCGCTGTGAAGCTGAGTGTGAGATGATGAAAGATGTGGATGCTCTGTCTTCTCGTCTGTTAAGGTGATGGGGTTCAGAAGAGAAGATCCTGACTGTGTGTGTGTGTGTGTGTGTGTGTGTGTGTGCGCGTGTGTCTCCAGTCTGTAGAAGCTGCCTAGTGAAGTATCTGGAGGAGAACAACACGTGCCCCACGTGTAGGATTGTTATTCATCAGAGCCATCCACTGCAGTACATCGGGTGAGTAAGGGAACGCTGCAGAACGCACACGCACGCACGCAGCCACACACACACACACACACAGGCACGCAGCCACAGTCTTCCACCTTCATCTACCACCTCCTCTTCTTTTTCTATTTACACTCCTCTCTTCCCCTCGACAGGTTTCTGTCTGAATTCCTCACTCTCCTATAGCCCACACACACACACACACACACACACACACACACACACACACACACACACTCTTTCACAGATACACATATATACACTCAGTCACTAATTTTGACCATGCTCCAGCAGGGAGTAATCTATAAACCATGCAACAAGTCGGAACACCAACTGTATCACTGACATCTCTGTCTACTGTTTGAGCTCCAGAGTTGCTGTGTCTCCTTTAACTTGTCTATCAGCCCAGAAAAACATGAATGTTGACTGGGTCAATCAATGCATCTAAAAGCATCCTGATCTGAAAAAAAATAAGCAAAGCAGTATATTGTCTGTAGGTTTGGATGTGTACTATGTGCTGGGTGTGTATCACAGCTACTGCTTGGTTAAGGATGCAGTTGCAGTAATTGGTTATATTCCCACTCCTACAAATGACATCGTTAAAGGAAAATAGACTCTGGGAAGTGGCATCTGAGCGATCTGTGCTGGAAGCAGAGTTCCATAGCTTCTAGGATGAGGCCAGAGATCAGAGATGAGGTCCTGGCTCTGCCCTCACACTGAGGGATTCTGTCGTCTGCGGCTCGTCTGAGCTCTCCTGCTTTAATGTCTGATTAATGCGACACCCTAACTCCAAGTGATTTAGTCCTCCGCAGCTGCACCCTGCACAGCTGCTTTCTGCCCCGGCTGACAGGGGGAAACCATCAGTGATCTGAAGGCCGGACGGCCGAGCGCTGCCTCAGGAAGCCCATCTGCTCTCCAGATCGCTCCAGAGCCATCAGTCGGTGCCTCGCTCTGAACTCCACATCACTCTCAGACGTGTTTGTTCAGATCAACTCAGCAGCACTAGTTCTTCCTCTCCGTCTGTCGTCTGAGGCCATTCTCACCCACACACAGGACTCGAAATTAGTGAAGACTAAAACATCTACACCGTAATGGTTAACGGAACTTAAAACACCCAGAGCCTGAGTGAATTATAGAAGGTAATCAGTCAGAATGAGTGGAGACACAGCTGGCATAAAACTCTTTAAAGGCCCAAGGAGAATGAGCACATCTGGGTTGTATTTCAGCTTCCTATGTTTTTTTCCACACAGTATTGACCTTTACTTCAGTAAGAGGTGATAGGAAATACCGTGTACGTAGAGTCCTCACGTAGTGATGACCCTGTCAACACTGGTATTCTGGTATTTTATGTATGTACATGGATCGAGCCACACACAGGATCCGATGTGAACGCTGATATGATCTACACGCTGCAGTTCTTCCTCTGTCCAGCAGGGGGCAGTGCTCTGCTGCTCAGAGGTCGGCCCCCGGCCTCAGGCTGCATTTGGCCCCAGATACCATGACTGTGCCTGGACGCCAGGCGAGACCAACGTGCCGCATTTCACAAACCGTTTTAGTTTATTTATTTGTTTGTTTGTTCCAGTCCGGACAGGTCGACTGTGGCGGGGGCAGAGCCGAGGCCGGACACACACCGAGCACCTGTGTCACCCGCTCTGCCCCCGCGGCGAAATGCTATTTAGCACTCTGACTGACGGAGCATATGCTGCTCAACAGCTCTCCCAGAGCAGGGTTTTCATTGTGTCCGAACACGTTCAGGTAGACCTGTCAGAGGTTTCAGCTTCTGCATGCACAGTTGGGTCCTGAGCAGCAGGTCCATGGCCTCACTCCCTCTGTTCTGGCAAGGACCTTTAATCAGAGGAGCGCAGTTCAACCACAGGCTGGTCCATCCTGGGCTGGTTCATCCTGGGCTGGTTCTCTGAGTCGCCTGAATAGTGGAGCTGGTAAAGCTTAGATAGAAATGTTTTCCTCCCGCTGGGTCACCACCTCTGGTTCCGACTACAACAGTCGACAAAACAAAACAAAACAAAAGGGACACAGAACCAAGGGCACCTCACACATATTAACTGTGTTTTTTTTTTACATTTGTGTATGTAAAATTCAGATGCTGTCGTCTCCTAATGTTTATTCCCACCGACTAATGAAGTAACGGCTCATTTCCTCGTTCTTTTTAGCCATGACAGAACAATGCAAGACATTGTCTACAAGCTCGTACCGGGACTTCAAGAGGGTAAGTGAAGAGCTTTGTTTTTGTTTCGTGTTTTTAATAGAAAACCCAGCAGAGATCTGACTTTTAACCTTGACCCAGCCACGTTCCCCGAGGTGCTGCATCACGCTCTGTGAGCCCAACACGTTTTAATGAAACATCCTGGCCGTCCCTGCTGCACTTAATGAAGCGGGTCACAGTGCACACTCATAATCCCACACATGGTTGAGCTGCAAACGGCCATTAGCGGCGGCGACCTTGAGGAGCGAGACGAGCTGCCCGCTCCTAACGCTCTGCTGTCCTCTGGCCCGGCAGCCGAGATAAAGAAGCAGAGGGAGTTCTACCAGAAGCTGGGGATGGAGGTGCCCGGAGACATCAAGGAGCTGTGCAACATGAAGACGCACCTAGATCTGCGCAATGGTACGGTCCAGCACACACACACACACACACACACACACACCTTCCACTGCTGTTATGAACACCTGGTTGAATCTCAAAAGTTCCACCTGAGAAACAAAACTTTCACTAAACACTTCAAAGTTGTTTCTCGGAGGCTTGAGTGGAGACAATCTGCCCAGAAGGGATTGCAGTTTGTCCAAATGGTCGTAGGAGTCCAACAAAGTAGAAACTCTGTCCCACAGCTCACAAATCAAGTTAAACCCACACATCAAAGATGAGAGGGTGCTGGAGTCCATGGAGAATGTTTTCAGGCTGCTGGCCTTAAAGCTGAGATACAGGTTCTGTGTATAGTCGTTCACATTCTTTAAATTCATTCATTCATTAAACTCCAACCTGTCCAGTCAACATCCCTGCAGCCAACCACATGTTCAGAAGATGCAACGTCACTTAATGATGCCGTTTGTCAGAGTAAATATGGATGCTACACATGTTAGCATGCGGGTCTGAGCTGACCATGAAGAGAAGAAAAATAGAGAAAAAAGAGAAAATGACACTCTTAAATCTGCAGTCGATATGGCTCTTAAGCAAACAGGACTGAAAGACGGGTGGATCATTGGTTCCGATGCTTCTTGCTCTGATGTTCAGAGAAAACCAAAGGAGATAGAAACCCAAGTAAACAGATAAAAACAGGTTAGAAACAGGTTTGTCTTTCTTCAGAGAGACTGCCATGCATACAACTCCCTGAGCAGGACTTTGTCTGGTTTGTGTTTGAGAGCCTGTTTTACAGTCGATCCGGAGGATGAGGAGGTAAATATCACCTTCATCTCAGCGCTCTGCCCCCGTCTCATCGTGTTTGATTCCATGTGAGGAAGAAACTTGGAGCAGGAAAGCTAAACGCTCCCTGTGGAGTGGAGTCGGTAGCGTGCTGGATCCTTGTGTGTCTCCGCTCTGTTTACTTCACGCGTGAACGAGACCGTGTCCCATTACGGTTTCACACCACCGCACCGATCAACAGGTGGCGGTTCACACACCCAGAACCAGGAGGAGGAGAAGGAGACGCAAGCGAGCAAATATAGCTTCAAGTGGGCTAAACTGTGGCTGCTGAAGAACAGCCTATTTTTACTGAGCGTGTTGTCACAGAGCTGCCACCTGCCGTTTCCTGCCCGAGTGCGAGAGTGCGTGTTTCTGAGCTGTACGAGGCTGTGCCCCCCCCCCCCCCCACACTCATAATGAGTAACATTAGAGGCACGGCCACAAGTAACAGTGGAAGCCATTAAGAAGGAGAGACGAAGCCAATTTAGCCAATCAGGATGAGTCCCTGGCCTGCTGGCGGAGCGCATCGGCTTTTCCGTACCAGCTCACTTCCAAGCTGGTGAGGATGTGAGGATGTGAGGATGTGAGGATGTGCGCCCGGAGGGCTGTGATGCTGGCAGGCCTAATCGCTCGCTTAATCCCCCTCTCTGATTTTGGTAATTAAGGCTCAAATGGAAGTGGAACTGCTCTCCGGCTTCCAGAGCTTGAAGACAGGTTTAGCTAGATCTCACACACACTCAAACACATACACACACACTCGAACACTCATACATACACACACACACACACACACACACACACACACACACACACACACACACACACACACACACACTCGAACACTCATATACACACACACACACACACACACACACACACACACACACACACATACACACACACTCGAACACTCATATACACACACACACACGCTGCACAAACATTAAGATGGCTTGCACTGAAGGCAGCAGAACTGAAGGAAGGGCCGGGAACGCCCTCATTGTGATGAGTCCAGCTCTCAATCATGAAGGAGAGTCTTCAGGTTGTCTTAGATGCATGAATCCACTGGAGATGCATAGATATCACCTAGCCTTATCTATATCATGAAAACAGTACATTTTAGTATACATGTGTTGTATCTCACTACTACTACTCTCACTACAGTACCTAGGATACTCTGGAGTCTTTTCTTGACTGGAGTTCCCTGAAGTAAAGTTCCATAGACAGAGAGACTAAATAAACATATAATAAGTTCTCCAAAACTCATAGTTAAAACCTATCGCTGAAATTATTGCTGACAATGCATGGTCCTTATGGGTGGAAGACGTGGAATATTGCTGACTGCATCATCACTTAATGGTGAAAATGTTCTAATAACTGAAGCTTTTTAGGAAATACTGGAAGTGGCAGCAATGGTGTCATGTTGAGCTCATTGTGCTGCAGCTTAGACCTGTTTCAGTACAGACAGTGAAGTCAGTGAAGCCCACTCTGACATCCCTGCATTTCTTACACTGTTTTACATTTTGATAATGAGATAAAATCCTTTCAGGTTTTCAGCCATCACCACTGTGGTCAAAAAACATTAATATATTAATGTGTATAGCTGTATCCCAATCTGTGGGACATTTTCACTTTGTTGCTCAAATAATAGATTTGAGCAACAATCTAAAGAAATCCAGAAAGCAGCCAACATGCAGACTGGTTTGCATGAACCAGGGATGCAGTGCTTTATTTGCTAATCTCCCAATCTTAATCTGGTCGTGCAGTTTGACACCATGTCGTAGCTTCTCCTACAGGGTGTTGATGCTCTACGCTCTGATGCTTGACGCTCTGTTGATGCTCGACTAACAACCTCCGAACCTCTCCGTCCCTCACGCTCTGACCTTCCTGTTATGAGCTGTGGGCAGCTTCACTAACGAGCCTGAAAACACCCCCCACCCCTTTACTTCCAGCAGGCCAAAGAGTCTGTACATCCAGTGTCACCACTGGCCTTTCAGAGCAACTTTCTGCAGTAAACACACACACACACACACACACACACACACACACACACACACACCCATTCCTAAATAAGCACTAATGAGCAGCGTCCCCCTCCTCGGAGTCAGAGTAAACAAGCAGAGGTGGTGCCATGCTAACATCAGGCCACACTGTGTTAGCTCAGCCCAGCCCACACCAGCCACATCACACTTAATTAAAGGCTCGTTTATCCAGAATCCCATTCTGTGGGGTCGCTGCTAACCAGAGTCTGTTGCCTTCTTCTGGCACTCTGCTAACGATGCAAGCACAGAGCAGCGCTCCCAGAATCCTCCAAGATGAACCTGAGGAGTTCATGTCGGTCACATACAAGTCAAAGTAGATTCTCTGGAGATGGAGTCAAAGCTGACATCTGCTGCTCAGGACTTCAGTGATGATCTATTAGATGTTTCTGTTCATTAAGACAAACTTTAACTGGGTTAAAGAATGGAAACCTGCTTTTATCTTGGCTATGTTGAATAGCTACTGCCTAGACCTTAGACATAGTGTATGGCAGGTCATTAAACACTCTATTCCCTCATTCAAGTCTTGAACATTGAAGTGGCAGCTAAAAATGGGCAAATCTGAGCTTCATTTAACAATCAGAACCATCCAGAGGAGAAACCGGAGGTTACAGTCACCCTGGTACTACACACTGGTACTTTACTCCATGTCATACCTGGCATTACCTGGACATCTCGGTGGTTTCATTGAGACAGAAACAAACTGTCCAGATCGACCGTCCCCTCAGTAAAGCAGCAGACAGGAGCAGTGGTCCCTGAGCCCCCCCACACCCCCCCCCCCCACACCCCCCACACCCCCCCCACACCCCCCCACACACCCAGGCTCTGCTCACAGCCACCAGGTGTCTGAAGGTGAGACAACAAGAGGCAGCGGCTGCCCTCCATAAGCAATCAGACCCGGGCCGCTCTGGAGACAATCACCACAGAGACACACACACACACACACACACACACACACACACACACACACACACACACACACACACACACACACACACACACACACCCCGTGGAATTGGTGACAGTTAGTCTGAATGGAAAATGGTCACAGAGGGGTGAACGCAATCCCATCTGCAGCCCGAGCTGAAGTCAACTGTATACACACACACACACACACGCACACACACAGAGACACACACACACACACACACACACACACACACACAGTGTTATTACATCGACTGAATCCACCAAGACTAGACTGTCTCATTTGTTTTTAAAGGTTACAGAAAAACAATATCTATCTGTGCAGCCCGTTTGTCACACTGCCACGATTTGCACTTTATTAACTACGATTTGTTCCAAAAAAAGTATAAAACTCGCAATACAACAACTGTATCACGGCCAGCGGGAGGAGGCTGCGTCCCCCGGGTGTTGGGAGCCACTAGGTGTCCGTCAGTCTGGGCTCAGGTCAGAGACTAAGACACAGACTGTTACTGTGCTGTGGGGATACAACTGGTTGGTACTGTGAGTTCTAGTGACAGGTGGTGGTGCCATTCACTGGTTCTCTCACACTGCAGAGAGGTTGAGATAAAAACACTAAATGTGAGGAAAAAGCTCCTCAAAGATTGTGGTGTTTAAGTTAAACACTTAGAATAAGAAATTCACTCTTGAAACAAAATAAATGATCTAAAATATATCTTATTTAATTTCTTATCTTGATATGAAGCAGTGTGTGTGTTCTCATTTATTCAACATTCATTCTCCAAAAGCTCAAACAAGCAGGTCTGACTCTTTCCTCTATTGAAAGTGTTCATAACCTCGACTAAATCTCAGATTTTTCAGCTTTTCATACGAGCTGTTTGAGCGCAGGGTTGGACTTGTGTGTGCTGCGTTACTAAGCAGCTCCTCACCTTTCCTTGCTCCCCCGGCCTGACGTATCCTCCCTGAAAAGGAACAAATGTCAAAAGCTGACAAACTCAATTAAGGTGGGCATGATGTCAGTGCTGGTGAGGCTACTGAGAACGACTGTTTCTTTTCTGTTGTGGCGGGGAGAGTCCTGGTGTGTGAGGGACGTGGCCAGGCTGCAGAGCAGCCGTCTCCAGGATGCTCTGCAGCCTCCGACATGTAGTTGCCTCATGAACGCAGCTCTGCAGGAGGCGTTGTCACGCTCCGCCAGGCGCCGGCTGTTTAAGCGCTGCACACACTCAAACGTGTCCGGCCGGCCTGGTCCTCTCCCCTCAGGTCTGCGGAGGGGGACGAGGGACGAGGCAGAGCGGGGCGGAGCGTCGACCCCTCAGGAACGTCGTCTGCGTTCAGCCGCGTGTGTTCTGCGTCTCTAACGGGCTCGTCGCTCTCTCTCTCTGCGTTTCCACAGGAGATGCTAAATCAGAGGACACGGCCAATAAGGAGGCGGGAGAGGAGAAGCCTGAGGAGGACAACGACTATCACCGTAGCGACGAGCAGGTAACCACACACACACACACACACACACACACACACACACACACACACACACACACACACACACGCGCCTGCCTGCACTCATTTTACACTTCAGTTCCCTCTCCACAGGTCGAAGCAAACCTTTAACCCTGATTAATCCTCAGCCTTTTGCAATTCAGACAATCAGACCGACTTTGGCCTCTCGGGCCTTCATCCTCATTTATTCAGAAATAATAACGGTTCATTCTTGTTTGACAAGAAGCCTCTGGAGCGCTGTCACGCTTTGGATTAACATTGAGTTGCTCTAGTGAAATGCTGGAGAGCCAGGATTCAGACCCTGGTCCTTTCTCTTCCCCATTTGGTTGTTTTTCTGTTCCCCCTGGAACTGAGCAAAACCTAAATATCACAATAAAAACTCTCAAATGTCACTAAAAGATTGTTTATTGCGAATGCGATGGAAAGACCCTTCAGATAAGATGGTACGGTCTGGACTGAACTTCTGCTGTTGTCTATTTAGGCAAAGGAAATCTACTCTTTCCTGCCTTGGGCTGTTAAACTATTCTGTTTCTGAAACACAAAATGTTTGGGGTGGAGTAGAGGATGAGATTTCACTAAATTTGTCTAATAAAAACAATGTTTTGAACGTCTATCCCTCCTCAAAGTGGAGTCTCCTGGGATTAGATTTTAGGAAATTATGGGATGTTGCTGGAATAGACTTAGCTCTTAGACTGCAGCTCTTCCTTCAGTGGAAACACCTTCAATCACAGTTGTACTGCATCAGTTTGTAGAAACATAGTATAATTTGATGGAAAGCAGCTAGATCCTGTCTAAGGGAAGGAGGATGAGCAGAAAGCAGCTGTACATCACAGCCTGCTGCTCTCAGATCCTCCCTCATCCGATCCAGTCTCAGACAGCACAGCTCCACACTCCTGCCACAGACATTTAAAATGGAAATGGCCTGTTGCTTGATTTCATTTGTATTCTGGAACATTCTCTCAAGTGCCGCAAAATGGTATTAATAATGCAGAGAGAGAGGATTTATTGTTGTGCCGGACAGACGCTCTCAGAAACACAAAGCAGCCTCCTCCACCGCCCTGCGCTCAGGAAACGCTCCTTCTGAGCAGGGACAAAAAAAACAAGCAAAATGCTCATTTCTTTATTTCTTTATTTACTAATTTTACCAAAAAAAGGAAAAGGCCAGCGTCAGCAGTCAGCTGGGACTGGGCTGCCCCGGCCAGGGTGAAGATCTCGCCCTCTGGATCCTCTGCAGCGCTGCAGAATGTGTTCAGAATAACTAGTATGGCAGCTGAATGCCACCGTGTCAGATGTCACAGAGAGGAGGAGGAGGAAGAGGAGGAGGAAGGAGAGGAGGGGGAGGAAGGAGAGGAGGGGCAGCGGGGAGAGAAAACAGGAAAGAAACAGACAATTTGAGCAAAAACAATACCTGCTGATAAGATCAAGTATTGGATGTAATACTTGAGGTGGAGGAGGTAGAGGAGGGGGAGGATGGGTTTGAGGATGGGTAATAAACTATGGAGATGAAGCAGATCTCAGAGAGGAAACAGATAAAAGCTGGAGATGTGATGATGAGGACAGATGACAGCAGTCACACATTTCTGGATGAACTTACTGTTCTACTTCTCTATGGAGGACCTGATGTGAAGACCTTCTTAGGGCGGTAATCACTTCCTGGTTTATAAAGTGACATTAAGTCCAACGTAAGGTCCTTAAATGTCTTTTTTCAGCCCAAAATCCTAAATATATTCTCATTTAAGAAGCTGAGAAAAGATCTGGATCTGGACTCATCTTTTATTAAAATAAAAATCCCATTAGTTGATTCATTGATAGCTTGTTACAGCTCCAGAGCTTCTAGAGAGCAACCTCCTCTTATCAACTATAGATGATTCTGCACCATTATTTAGCAGATGACAGTAGCCCAGCATCACTTTGAACTGGAAGGACGAATACGTTCATGTAATTAACGAGTAATTTCTCCCACTCCCACCCTCGCCTGTAACAAGGACGGAGGTATTCATGCTAATGTTAATGTACAGTTTCCAGTCTCTGGTGGCCTTTTACAGCTGATGCTGAGCTGCAGCTGCAGCTAGGTGGTGATGAGTATGGATGCACAGTTAAAGATGTGAGGTGAAATGATTCCTGCACCAACTCCCCAGGGTCAGAGGAGGCTCACATTACAAGAACTGTATGAGAGAGTATCGGGAAAACTGTTGTTTGCCGTGGCTCAAAACACACCAAACAGACATTTTCCACTTTAAGTTTCACTTTTTTACACTTTTACACTGAAAAGTTTCCTTTGAACAAATCCATTAATTCTCCCATATGTAGCATCCAGTCCAGATTAGAGATAATGAAGGATGAAGAGGCATTAAAAAAGCAGAATGTTGAGAGGACTCGAGATTGGAAAATGATTGGAAAACCAAATGATGAATAAAGCAGAGAGGAGGGAGCCAGGCCCGGAGGAAACGCAGCGGTGGGACCAGGACGAGGGACGGACGTCTCTCTGAGTCCTGACCTCCCGTCCCAGCGTCTCTCTGAGTCCTGACCTCCCGTCCCAGTGTCTCTCTGAGTCCTGACCTCCCGTCCCACCGTCTCTCTGAGTCCTGACCTCCCGTCCCGGCGTCTCTCTGAGTCCTGACCTCCCGTCCCAGCGTCTCTCTGAGTCCTGACCTCCCGTCCCAGCGTCTCTCTGAGTCCTGACCTCCCGTCCCAGCGTCTCTCTGAGTCCTGACCTCCCGTCCCAGCGTCTCAGAACATCTCGACGTGGGCCTCAGCAGCGAGCCGGCAGGCGGCGCTGCGGGCGTGGACCCCGTCCAGAACACCTGCCGCTGCCTTCTGGACGACCTTTCACTGAGCAACCTTGAGGCCTGGGGCCCAGCCGAGGAGCACGCCTGCAGAACAGGAAGAGAAACCCAAAAAAGAAAGAAAGAAATGAACAAAGCCTGTTCTCTGTGAGAGTCATATGTTCAGATGAGGTATGAGGCCCATGGACAGATGAGCTCTCTGCCGGAGGGGGGAGAAAAAGATGTGAAGTTAATGAACTTCCAGTTATTTTTAGCATGAAGAACCTAGTTTGGAGGAATTGGAGAGCGCGGCTTGGCTGTGAATTATTGATGGAGGCTTGAATCTATCAGCCGTCCAGAGTCCACGCTCCAGCTGGAGAGAGAGGAAACGCTGGTAAACAGCAGCAGATACCTCACAGGCTGGGAACCAACACGGTGGCTTCTTGATAGCAGTGTGTGTGTGTGTGCGTGCGTGCGTGCGTGCGTGCGTGCGTGCGTGCGTGCGTGCGTGCGTGCGTGCGTGCGTGCGTGCGTGCGTGCGTGCGTGCGTGCGTGCGTGCGTGCGTGCGTGCGTGTGTGTGTGTCCAGACCAGACAGATTAGCTCACATTACGAGGCTCCCTCAGCAGATACCTTACACTGCTGCTCCTCTTCCTGGGGGGCCGTGCCTCTGTGTATCTGAGTTCCAGTTAAAACCAGTCTGATGTTGTGTTTCCATCCTCAAGGAGAGAGAGAGCATCAGCAGCTCTGCAAATGACCTGTCACATCATACATTTATGATCTTCATCTTCTGCCTTTATTGTATTTATTATACCTATTGCACACATTGATGCCTGTATTTGTGCTTATGTCATGTCTCTGTAGTTTTCTTCTGTTGTCTAACCTGGTTAGTTTTATGCTTCCATCTATTTGTTTGTAGGGTGGCCTAATGCTATGTTATGTTGCTCTGTGGTTTGGATGTTTGTCTTAATGGAGGATGAGAGGAAATGAGTTGCTGAGGTGGTCTAACAGTGTTTGAGACTTACCAGTAGTAGCAGTTTGACCCATAGAGCAAAAGATGGAATAAGTGAAGAGGTGAAAAGTAGAAGGAAGGAAAGAGTTGATCATATGCTTTAACATCACTACAGTCCGACTGAACCTGGTCCAACTGGACAGATTTGGCCACTTGTTGCTGGTTGACTGATTAGAAGCATCATCTCAGACGTGTCTCGTGTGTTTCCGCCTGCAGGTCAGCATCTGCCTGGAGTGCAACAGCAGCAAGCTGCGAGGTCTGAAACGCAAGTGGATCCGCTGCTCGGCTCAGGCCACGGTGCTCCACCTCAAGAAGTTCATCGCCAAAAAGCTCAACCTGACATCGTTCAACGAGGTAGGACATGGAGCTCCTCCTGCTCTGTCCTCTCTACCAGATCTGGAACGAGGAACTTGGTCCATGTGTGACTGTGCAGCTCGACTGTGGAGCCCAGCTGAAGTGTGAGCGTGTGCAGCTGCTCTCAGACCCAGGTCCTGGTGTGTGTTTAACCCTGGGAGCGTGGGCTCTTGCTTGTGTCTCAACGTTTAGCTAATCAGCAGAAATTACATAAAGGTCAGTTATCAGAGGCCCAGCCGTGACTCACGCTGAGCTCTTGTGCTCGTTATATTTAGCAGGAAGCGATCAGTGGATGTGCGGTGGGGGGGGCGGTCATCTGACAGATGGATTTTCAGAATCCTGTGAATAAGCGGCTGGCAGACGGCTGTTGTGTCCTGGATTCCCTGTGTTTGGTGCGTGCTCGCTCTCTCGCGGCTGGCTGTCTCAGAGAGGAGTGGGCGGCTCCGTCACGTCTCCAGCCACCGGCTCTTTGTTCCCGCCCGTGGGAACGCCGTTGTTCCGCAGCACGCCGCTTTGTTCCAGCAGCACGCCGCCATTTACTCACTGGCCGTGTTTGTAGACCCGCCGCTGTGGTCCTGTCACCCATCTGAATGTGTCTGCATGAAAGAGACTGACAGACCCCCCCCCCCCATCTCCCTGATAACTGAAGGCATCTCTGGATAATCTGACAGTGTTCAGTGTGGATGGAGCCACCTGTTCCTTCTTAATCCAGGAAGTGTCTGTTTTAGGAGTCTGACAGGGAACAGGATCAGATCAGGTCCCATGGGCTGTTTATTTTACTACACTCATCCCAGAACTGAACCTGGAAAATAAGAAGAATGAACTAGAAAAGTTTTGTAGTTATCATACAGACAGAAATAAACACGTCTCCTCAAACAATTCTGAGCCAAGGAACATCGTAATCTTGACTTGACAACTTGATTTGGGGACATAAGTCTGAAATAAGATGAAAATGTATATTCCAATGCATATATTTTTCCATTACACTGAAATAATTGCAGTGGATGAGAAGGACTTAGTCACCCACTATGTGCGCGTGGACCCAGTTTCTATCTGGACTAATTAGCAGAGTGGTTCTCAGTGGATTGCTGTGAGACCTGGAAGAGCTCTAAAAGAATGGGACAAAAAGCTGAGAAACACCAGAGAAGTTTCTCAGACATGTGATGTTGATCCAAGTGCAACACACGTGTAATCAGCACATCAGCCCAACCAAACCTGATCGTCCAGGGGTTTGGTGGAGTCCAGCTCTGGTGCCCAACCTCGGTTCTGGACCTGCTCCTCTTTACTCTGACAACTTTTTCCTGTCACAGAAGATAAAGAAAACCAACAGATTCTCTGAGGGCTGATTTCTCAGAACCAGACTTGAATGAAGATCTGTGTTCTCTGCAGGATTAGGAGCATCCCTCCCTCTCTCTGTCTCTCTCTCTCTCTCTCCTCTCGTCTGTCTCTCTCTCTCTCCTCTCTCTATCGCTTCTCATATTTCTTTTTTATCACCACACAAAAGGCCCTGTTGACTTTCAAGATGGAATTACAGCTCTGCAGTCCTCCCTCTGGATTATTGTTGATTTCCTAATCACAGCCCTGGCCTCCCTCCACGCTCTGCGGCTGCTGATAAAGGCCGCCTGGCGCTCCTCCATGGGGCCGCCGTTCCAGGGGGGGCCAGCGGGTGGCGCTGTGGCAGTGTGTGTTCCCGGCCTCCCCCTCGCCCCCCCTCCTCCCCCTCCCCCTCCCCCTCCCTCTCAGGTTTGACTGGCAGATGCAGAGGCGAGGCGCTGCTCAGCAGAATATCAATGTTGACTTCACAGGACGAGCGCCGCAGTCGACAGAAACGTCTCATGTTCTCGTCGTGAAAATTCAGTGTTTTCCCCCCAAACGCATCAGAATCGTCAGAGCCGGCTTCCCCAGCTTCCTGTCTAACAGACAGCGAGCCTCCAGCTGCATGATGAGAGCAGGAGGGTGGAGGGGGAGGGGCCGAGGCTCAGCTGACCTGCACGGTCTTCTTTGATACTTCTCTAATGTTCTCTAATGTTCTGTCTCTTCACAGCTGGACATTTTATGCAACGAGGAAATCTTGGGGAAGGACCACACGTTGAAATTTGTCGTCGTGACGAGATGGAGATTTAAGGTAACGTCTCCGCTCTGGGATTGGTTGATCCGACTTTCAGTTGGAATCAGAACATCAGCTGATTCATTGATCAGATAAACACAGATGGATAGGTGGTCTCTTTGAAGCAGAGTAACACACACTAAATGAGTCATAGTAAGTCTGCATGAACAGTAAAAATCACAGTACAAACACTATAAATGACCTGTACTGCGCTCTGAACTAAAGGTGCAGATCTCATAACTAACCTGGAGCTTCATCATTGAGCTTGTGTGAAGTTGTGTTCAGGGTTGTGGCTGATTCTCTTCTCCACATTTGCTGAGTGGAACTGAACCGTTTCATCTTTAATTTCAGTCATAATGAGACAGGAGCTGCTCTCTGATGTCCCCTAGTCGCCGCTCCACTGTTTCAGCTGCGGCTGCGCTCTCGATTTCCTCTCAGCTGGCTTTACAAACAACAAGCTGTCGAGCAAGTTAATCAGAGCTGTGTTCCCAACTGTTTCCATCGGAGGCATTCATGTGGAATCATTTTGATCTGAGCTTATGCTGAAATGTAGAAAGATCTGGGAGAACTTGTTTGGGAAAGAAAGTTTGGAACTTGCTAAGAGTTTTTAGGATGAGGACAGACTGTCCTGAGACTGACATGAGGTTTGGAGGGTTGAAGGTTCTGACCCAGGCCTGTTTCTCCTCTGCAGAAGTCGCCCCTCCTGCTCCACTACAGACCCAAGATGGATCTGCTGTAGCTAAAACGGACACAAACGGTTGTTTTTGTTTGTTCTGTCTTTGTTTTTGTTTCTTCCCGTTTTGTTTTCTCCCCATTTTTGGACCAGTGGCCGCGGACTGTGCCGAAACCTTTTTTATTTATGCAAAGACGATCAACCAACACCAAGCAAACACCCCGACGCTACCAAGTCAACACAAGCCAGCAAATCGGGTTCTAAAGGGGGATGGGGGGTGGGTACACGCAAAACTGGCAACCTCCAGCACAGGAACTGCAACACTGGTGCATTTTTAGCAACGGAAGAAAACAACCATCTTTTTGTCCGCTACATCCTAGATATGTGAACAAGAAAAAACACAAAAAAAACCCAACAAAAAGAGAAAATGGAGAGAAAGCATATATTTATACTTTTGTACAGAAGAGACCATGAAACCAAGACACTACTGGTGCTCTGTTTACACGCAAACGAGATGTCGGGATCCACGCGGCCGTCTTTTTAAGCATCCTCCCGGGACAGTGGCTGACAGGACGGGAGGCCGGGGTTTTAATAAAGCCTTTTTCTTTTCTCTTTCTTCTTTCCTCCCCCTTCACAACACACTCGACACATCTTGGAGCACAGAAAGTTTATGGAGAAAGTTCTATAACAGGCATCGAGTCGAAGCTGTTTATCAAGGAAATTGTCTCTGGATTGTTTTTTTTGTTTTTTGGATTTTGTATCTTCATTTCTTTGTCTAATTTGCTATCGGGTTCTTAATGATTGTCAATTGTGAATAGGCTTAAAATGTTTTGTGTAGTAATTTATGTTCTATATACCAATATTGTACATAAAAAATGTCATTACAGAGAGAGAGAAAGAGAGATTGAAGAGTGTAAGAGAGACTTTAGACTGTTAAAAAAAACAAAAGAAAACAAGAAAAAAAAACAAACAGTGGATCCCAGAAGTGCTATCTATATTTAGGTGTCCAGAGGTGGTAAAATTAGGAGGTTTAAAGACAGACTCACTATCAGTATCCAGATATATAAAGCATCTTTATGTTGTCTCGAGAAAGACACAGAACGAATATATCAAATCCTCTGCCGTGTGTGTACGTGGGCTCTGAATATGTAACGTTGTTGAAGAGTTTAGGATGAAGCTTCGAGTCCCCCCCCCCCCAACCCCCCCCCCTCCCCCCTCCATCAGTCACCTCCCCAGGTCACAGGATCAGACCTAAAACTGCAATATCCAGGCCGAGAGCCTCGTTCTGCTCCACCTCTGGTCTGCTCTAGACTCCACACCCTTCACTGTACTGCAGAGTTCTCTCTCTCTATTATCCGAGAGCAATAGGATGAGTGTGTGTGAGGGGGGGTGAGGGTGGAGGGGGGGGTCGTCTCCTCATCCACAGGAAGTGAATTGATGTCTGTAATTTAAGGAGCAAAAAAACACAAACTGGAAAAACAGCAAAAAACCAGAAAGAGAGGAAGCTGCTGTGGCTGGTCAGGACTGGTGTCCGTGGTTCCTTTCAGTTTCATCTCACTGCCAGTTTGCAGCTCAGAGCGCAAAGTGTTGAAGAAAAGTCAAACGTTTCTGAAAAAGTTGAGTTTGTCTAAAAAAAATTCTGTACGAAAATGTTTTTTGCAGCAAAGCCAGTGTTCAATACTCTCGAGTCAACAAGACCAATGTTTTTTGAGAACCGATTCAGGTTTCGCGCAGGGACTGAGGTTTTTGTTTGTTTGTTTGTTTGTTTTTGGGAGGGGGGGGGGGAGGGGGGGGGTTGTTTGTCTGTCCGAGCATTTTGATAATGAGATCCTGGATGAAAAATGACTACTGTTCTGGTCATTTGGTGCTTACTAACGTGTGTTTGTGCCCCGGGGAGGCCTGCTCCTCGGGCTCATGCTGTTCTTACTGGTTCCTGGTTCTGCTTTCATGTCTTAAAGTCAGAGTGTTGACCCCCCCCCCCCCCCCCCCCCACGCCCCCCCCCCCCCTCCCCTCGCCCCCCCCCGACCCAGGGCAGCGCCACACCTGGGTTACCTCACCTCCTGGCCCCGCCGCCCCTCCCAGCCCTCACTAACAGACTGTGATGCTGAGTCCTCTGGAAACCGCAGTTACGTAGAATGATGCTAAGGCAAAGTCAGCCCAGCTCATCCTCCAGTGTTTTTGTTTTTCGTCTGTAGAGTTTTGAGAAAGTTTCCCAGCCTCTGTCACCATCGCCCCCAGAACGCAGTTCATTCCCTGTTGTTTTCTGCGTACAACTACAGCCTCATTGGATTTTCGTCCTTTGGAGATTTTTTTCTCTTCTTACTCTCTAAGAAGCAGACGCAGCTTAAGGAGAAACCTGAAACTTAACCTCACAGTAAACCTAAATGGATCTGCAGCTGGGAGGAGAGGGCAGGCTGGACTCACACCATCCTGATGTCCGAGTCGCTCCCCTCCGGTCAGAAGTCGTCTCCATCTGGTTGGAAGCGTCCCTTCAGGAGTCAGCTGCTGGGCCGAGGACTCGGTGCTCTCAGGAGCGTTTCCCTCAGGTGATGGAGCTGTGAACCTCCCATCGCCCCCTCATCAAGGTGCTACAGTAACGAGGACTACACATCCACACATGTATTATGCAGGACTCTGCAGACACTGCTTTGTACTGTTTAGAGGGGCTGGCGGTGAAACAAAGGTTACATCCTCTATTTGTGTTTGATTTCTGTTTTCCTCCCCTCTCGTTTTGTTTGAAGTGGCTGCGGTCACACTGTTGGCCTCTGTGGTGCAAGCCTCCGCTTTATTCTCACGCTGTCTGAACGTCGGCTGAATGAACCATCCTGGTGTTCAACATCTGGAACGAAAGGAGGAACAAAGTCATATTCATCCTGCTTGAGCTGTATTTCACATGTTATAGACACAAACCCAGACACGTCGGGTTTGGTTCTCCACCACAGGCTGCAGTGTGTACCAAAGCCTCTCTCACAGTTTTCCCGCCTCTGAATCCTGAGCTCTGATTGGCTGAGGGGAACCTGAGCTTTTGGGGACTTTTCCACAGCGACGTGAACACTCATGCTCTCCATGGTGCTATGAACTCCTCCTTTCACACGGTGAAACCTCCTCCATGTCTTTGCACTCCAGTCCTCGGGGCATCTCCTCTCGTCTTGTTTCACACATCCTCCCTCCAGCCTCTGTGTGTGTGCGTGCGTGCGTGTGGCTCTGGCAGACAGAGGGAATCTAAACAAGTCATAGCCTGTGACGGGGGCTTGATGCTGTGAAAAAATAAAGGCAAACTGATGAGAAAATCGAGTTGTTCCAGCTGCGATTTCCTGCCTCAAAGACGAGCTCGCTCTTGTTGCGAGCTCCTCTGGGCTCAGACAGATGGTCCACCCTGCAAATACACAACCAACCACCAAACCCCTCCCAAACAGACAAACAGCATTAATGTTGCTGTGGAGCTGACCTCCTCGGCACCTGTGATGGATCCATGTTCGCCTGCTCCACAGCCTGCAGCGCTCTGATCTGCCCGAGCCTCCTCTTCCTCTCTGCTCCGACCTTCAGCCACTTGCTTGTCTCCTTGTTGTGGGAGGTGAAGCCTCCACCAGCTTCTGGTGCAGACCTGCTCGCTCATCCTGAGACCACTGAGGGCTGCTACTCTCTGGCTGCTTCCTTTGCCGTCTCAGCAGCTCTCGTCAGACGAATCCTTCTGGCACCTCCAACTCTCTGTTCGCTGGGCTGGAATCTCAATCTACTGCTTCTTGGAGGGAGGGATGTAGTGTGTGTGTGTGTGTGTGTGTGTGTGTGTGTGTCTCTGTGTGTGTGAGATGGCTCTGTGTCGCCCTGCTCAGTCTTTCCTCCTCGTTTCCGAATCGTCTGTAAAACTCGAGTCCTCTCGCTTTGTGTGCGGCGGAGAGTTTTAGAAGCCTCCAGGGTCACTGGGAAGACACACACACACGCACACACACACACACACACACACACACACACACATGCCTGCCCTGTCTGGCCCGGCTGAAGCTGCTTCACGCTCTGGTGCACCGAGTGGCGTGGCCGCGAGGGCTGCAGTTTGAAGAGCAAACGACTGGATAAATTATGGATTGTTTTACCACTTCAGGATGGCGGCTGTTGCTTTTAGAGATTGTTCCTTCCCTCCTCTCCTCCTCGCCTCCTCTCCTCCTCGCCTCCTCTCCTCCTTCCCTTGCGAGACGAAGGAGCGTCCGATGACTCCGCCTCCAGAGCGAGTTGTTCCCTAACGTGACGTGACGTGGTCCCAGGAGCTGTCGCGGGCGTCGTCAGTGGATCTGTCCCCCGTTTTTTATTTATTGTTGCTAAAGGTGACTTTACTGCAGTAACTCTCTGGATTTTTGAAGAGATTCGCGCTCCTTTTTCACTCACAAATTTGGTATCTTCTTTTTTTGTTATTCTTTTGGTGAAACCTATGATTAACTCGTAGATAACACGGCTTAACTTATGGATTTTGCAATTGAATTCCTTTTTTTTGTATTATTCCAAGTGTGCTGATGTCTACGCAATGCTCCGTCTGTGTATAACAAACACATAGGTGTCTTCTTTTTTAGGTCATGCTCAGAAAAAAAGACAAAAAAAACAAACCTAATTTGTGTGAATCTGGCAATGTGGTTATTGTATTTGCAAGGAAAATGTGCAATATACGGTTCTCAGATGGTTCTGGTTTCAGAGTACAACTCCAATATTTAATTTTTGTAACTGTTTTTCCTTTTTCCAGTCAGGTCCTCAGGTCACTAAATGCCTTCTGGTCCTGAGGGTGACCAGGAAATCTCAGAACATACACTAATGCACCCGAAATACAAAACGACTGGATTTTCCTTTTAGTCTTGTCTCTCTCTCTCTTTTGTTCAACGTTTTTGTCCGACTATTATCTCACTGTTTTCTCCTCTTCTTTTCTTTTATTTTCAGGTTAAACTGTGGCACTTATTCAGGTGCCCTTTTCCTTGCCTCCTTCTTTGTATTATTGTTATTTATTGCACATATGATAACTGGTTTCCATTGCCACATTTAATTCAAGGAGTTTGGGGTCTAGAACGGGGCTGGAATTTCTTACATACAAAAACCTACAGAAGCTTTTGTCAAATCCTAAGTGTGTATTTCATCAATAAATGCCTTTAAAAGTGTGGCTGGTGCAGCATCCTCATTATTTCACCCTGACCACAGAAACACCTTTGGAGGGGCCTTCAGATGGTTTCAAGGAGTGAATATCACTGTTATTTAGTGGCTACGGAACAGGACTTTTGAAGGACTTTTGCTTTTGGTTTGGAAATATTACAGAAATATAATAAATATGACATATATTGAAGTACTCAGGTACATGACTAGAGGCAAATACATGCAAATGCACTTATTATCCAAAGTTTCTCATTGAGTGAGAACATGGTTGTTTTAGGAGCTGCCTCGCTGTGAAATATTCCACAAAGCCAAGGTTAGAGTGTTTTTTTTTTGTATTTTTTCATTCCAGGTCGAGGTCGAGGTCGAGGATTTCATCCATTATTAATAGTGCTGAAAGCAAACGGACAAGGCGTCTAATCAGGACTAGAAATTGAGTTTTATATCCGGCATCAGCTGCAACTCAGTCACCTGTGGCTCACCAGAAAATGGGAAACAAACAGAGCTGAGACTGTGGAAAAAAAAATACATATATATATAAAGGGTCTAAAGCTGTTGCAGTCTCTTTTTTAAAGATATTTTCATGAATGCAGTCATAAGACAACAGAAGACATTAGAAGCAATGACTATTTAGAGCTGTGGAAATGTCAAGTACAACAACTTTCCTAGATGAAGTATTGAGATTTGACTACGTTGCACAGCGATAATGAATAATGTAAATAGCTTAAATGCATCGTGCATGCAAATGTGATTGAGCTAAAATGCTGCACAGTCGACATGAGCTGCTCTGTAGCACAGACTGATGAAGGCAGGAACTCTGCTGACTGCTGGTGCTGCAGCTGGTTGACCTGATGGCTGAGGTGCAGCCTGTCGGCCTGGTGTTGCTGTTGGTGTTGTTGGTGGTGTTGGTGTTGGTGTTGGTGTTGTTGTTGTGCAACTTGTCTGCTCACCACAGCTAAACCGTCTGCAGAAGCAGGAGAGAGCGTGGAGGAGGAGACGACTCTGGGTCTCCTGCAGAGAGCGCATTCGTGGAGTTACTCTGGGTGAGTTCAGAGTGAGGAGGGTCTTTGATCGCCCGCTGAACCACGTCCCTGTCCGCCCCACCAGACGCTGCATCCTCACCTGTATTTGAGGGTTTTCTTTGTTGTTGTTGTTGTTGTTGTTTGGAGTGTTTAGCTTCCATCTTCACACAATGAAGCAGCAGAAACCATCCATCCATCCATCATCTTCTAAGAAGAAGAAGCTTCCAGCTACCTGTATGAGCCAAAATGGAGTTCTACAGGGTTTGGTATGTGTAAGATTAGAATTATTTCAGAGATTTTATTTATTTATTTGTTGACAGTATTTCTGGAAAATGAAACAAATGTTTCCCAAAGGGAACTGTGTTTGTGTGGCAGCAAGCTAAAAGCCTCCAGATGATCCTCTGTACTGGACAGAGAGGAGCATTTACCACCTCCATGTTTTAGTCCATCACGTGAAGTGGATGATGAGCTGCTAGTCTTTATCTAACCTTTAATTAATTCAATAATAATAAAAAAAAAGTCAAAATTCTCTTATCTCAGCTTCAGAGTATTTTCTGGTTTCTTTAGTCCTGGCCATTAAAGGTCATTCAAAGGCCTTGTCTTGGCTTTTGTGGAACAACTTTCACAGTTTTCATTATAAAACTCATTTTAAAACCCAAACAACTAATCGATTAATCAAGAAAATAACAGCAAAAATACTTGTCGCTGCAGCCCTAGAGGTAATATAAAACATGTTACACGTTAATCCTGGAGACAGATACAGACAGGCCATGTTTCTGACTGTTTCTGACTGTTTCTGACTGTGACCTGACTGTGACCCTGAGACGATCAGTGAGCAGCGGTGGTGTCTGGCGCAGGACTTCAGGATCGCTGAGCCCTGCTGATCTGCTCCTGGGAGCAGATTAAAATACTGGATTATTGTTCAAACCTTATTTCACACGCAGCTGGTTTCCAGTGGGGAGGCCACTCTGCTTCCTGCTGTGGAGCCTGTCAGCTTTCCCTGGGTCGTCCTCAGCATCAGGACACTAACAAACTCTCTGGAAACAGCCGTGAGGTGCAGTCAACTCTCCTCCTCCTGCCTGTGATGTTTTCTAGAGCCACGGTATCAATAGTGACTCCCTGTGATTACATGCATGAACATTAAACACAAACAGAGTCCTTTAATCGCCCCCGCTGTGCAGGGATGCCTGATATTTCATTGGGAATGAAGAACGCCTTGGTTTGGTCTGGATGGCGTGTTCCCAGCGTGCAGCCCGAGCGCCCGGGCTGTTCTTCTTCGTCGCTCCGGGAGGAGGGGCTGTGGGAAGACAACAGGATGCGCTGTGCTGTTTGTTTTCTGGGGACCATTAGACGGCAGCTATTTCAGTCTGCGTCTGTGGGCGGAGAGCTCACATGTGTGAAATGAGAAGAGGAAGAGCACATTACTGACTCATTAGGCCGGGCCGGCGAGGCTGCGTGGAGACTCCGGGTCATTTCTTCTGGTTTCCATCAGCGTGAGGCGCGTCTGGCCCAGCAGGGGCGTCAGGTGTCACACACACACACACACACACACACACACACACACACACACACACACACACACACACACACACACACACACACACACACACACACACACACACACACACACACACACACACAGCAGGATGGTTAGACTGTCTTTTCCAGTCTGTCTTGGGATGTCTTCAGCTTCTGACTCCTCATGCTTGGTTGTGGATTGACAAAAGGGGTTTTAAAGTCTCAGTTTCACAAGTTTAAAGGTTTGTTCCTCTCATTCAGTTTTTCATGGACAGAGATGTTTTTCTGAGCAGGTTGGATTTGTCTGTTTTCTGTTTCTACCTCGATAAAGACAGTGAAATATGAACATGGATGGTTAGTGTGGGTTGACAATTTTGCACTGTACTCTCTTATATCTGCACAATAATAACAGGCACTTCTGAAACTACAGAATGAGGAAGATGATGGTGATACAACACATTTTGTTTTCACATGTTTCGGAATTACTAACTACTGACAGCCGAAGAGCATGAATGAAAAGAAAGTGTCTCTGCTCCTGGTTCTTGCTCAGCCTCTGGTTCCTCGTCTGTCATCAATCTTTATTTATAGAGCACATTTCATGCACAAGGCAAACTCAATGTGCTTTACAGTGGTTACTGCACAAAGATAAAACCCCTGCATTATATGCCCTCGCAAAGGCTGAGGAACAACTCCCAAGAAAACCCAGTGAGGGGAACAAAGGAAGAAACCTCAGGGTGACAGTCAGAGGAGGGGATCCTCACCCAGAACCAGCAGGGGGGCACAAACAGCACAGTTTATAATTTGCAGAGTACACATTACAGACTGAGGACAGATAAACAAACGTAACAGTTACAGCACATTGGTTACTCTGGATCCTCCTCAGTCTACGGTTCTTCCTCAAGTTCCTCCTTAGTCTCTTGTTCCTCCTCAGGTTCCTCCTCAGTTTCTCCTCAGTGTCTGGTTCCTCCTCTTGTTTTTCAGTCTCTGGTTCCTCCTGGCTTCTGGCTCCAACATATCAGGCTGGATGTGGATGCAGCAAAGCTCCACTTACCACTCAACAATCTGAGGACTTATGCTGTTTAACAATGAAAGTGAAGTCACGTGATCGAGACAGCCAATGTGTAAAGGTGGTTTCCAGTTAAGCATGAAAGGGCTCCAGGTCTGTGCTGTCTCCACACAGCTCCATGCATGAAGGAGGAGGATGTCACAGTGCTCCCACAGCTTCTCAGCTCACTGGACGTGTATAGGCAGCTATGGGGGGAGTGACAGCCAGAGCGGCCCCGTGCTGCTGGCTCTGACAGCCACTCCCCACCGAACCAGGAACCTCCAGGAACCAGGGACCAGGAACCACCAGGAACCAGGAACTACAAGGAACCAGGAACCACCAGGAACTAGGGACCAGGAACCACCAAGAACCAGGAACCACCAGAAACCAAGAACTACAAGGAACCAGGAACCAGGGACCACCAGGAACCAGGAACTACAAGGAACCAGCAACCACCAGGAACCAGGGACCAGGAACCACCAGGAACCACGAGGAACCAGAAACCAGGAACCAGGAACCAGGAACTACAAGGAACCAGGAACCTCCAGGAACCAGTAACCAGGAACCACCAGGAACCAGGAACTACAAGGAACCAGGAACCAGGGACCAAAAACCAGGAACCAGGAACTACAAGGAACCAGCAGGAACCAGGGACCAGAAACCACCAGGAACCAGGAACCAGAAACCAGGGACCAGGAACCAGGAACCAGGAACCACCAGGAACCAGGAACTACAAAGAACCAGGGACCAGGAAACAGGAACCAGGAACCAGGAACTACAAGGAACCAGGAACCTCCAGGCCCAGGGACCAGGAACTACCAGGAACCAGGAACTACAAGGAACCAGGAACCAGGGACCAGGAACCACCAGGAAATAGGAACTACAAGGAACCAGGAACCACCAGGAACTAGGGACCAGGAACCACCAGGAACCAGAAACCACCAGAAACCAGGAACTACAAGGAACCAGGAACCAGGGACCACCAGGGACCAGGAACCACCAGGAACCACCAGGAACCAGAAACCACCAGAAACCAGGAACTACAAGGAACCAGGAACCAGGGACCACCAGGGACCAGGAACCACCAGGAACCACCAGGAACCAGAAACCACCAGAAACCAGGAACTACAAGGAACCAGGAACCAGGGACCACCAGGAACCAGGAACTACAAGGAACCAGGAACCAGGAACCAGCTTACACCAGGACCAGGGCTGCAGAAAACAGGACAGCACTCACGTGTTGACTGCTCGTTTGTAAAATATCAGAAAAATGTTGATCTGTGTTTGAAAAAGGATGAGAAGAAGTTCTCTTATTCACACCTCAAAGATGCTGTCATAGATTACATTGCTTTGTATTACATGTACTCACATATACTGTTTTATCCAAAGCAACCATCAGTTAACCTGAGATTAAGAAACCAGAAAAGAAAGAAGAGGAGAAGAGCAAGAAGAAATGTTAAGCATTTCAACTGCATTTCTGCAGTCCAGTTGTCACGACTCACATCCTCTAAGACAACTTAGAGTTATTATGTTAGATGCCTGAACCAGTGATCCCATTATTGAAATAGATGTGAGAATCCATTATTAGTGGAATAGTTCAATCAGCTCGCTCCCAGTGAGTCACTCTCAGTCTGAACACCGCAGTGAGTGGACGATGACGTCAGCTGGACCAAAGGAAAAACAGGATCATAGAAGTTTTACTGCCGTCTTTTCATAAATTCATTTTTCTCCCCTTCTTATTTATCTCTTTCCATTTATTTTCAGTTCTGGCCTTTAACAGGTTTGGCAGTGTTATGGCAGCCAGTTATTACTGCTGAGTGAGGCAGGGCAGAGGGATGAGCCAAGGAGGAGAGGAGGCCTGAGAGGAGGTCTGAGAGGAGGTCTGAGAGGAGGTCTGAGAGGAGGCCTGAGAGGAGGCCTGAGAGGAGGCCTGAGAGGATTTCTGAGAGGAGGTCAGAGAGGAGGAAGTGATGGCGCTCTCTGGACCACACTAACTCTGACTGTTTCACTTTGTGTATTTGTGAAATTCACGTCAACTATTGCAGTATCTGTTTCCAATAATTGAAAGAAGATGAGCTTTAAGCTTTTTTTTGTTTTATTTTTTACCATGTGTTGCATCAGCCTAAATGAACTGTCACGAAGCAGCCGTCACCAGGAAATGTGAGAGCCGCTTTGATGCCTGATAATAAGGAGAGAGCTTTCTGATTTTCTCTGGGCGACTCTTTTAGCACCATTTTGGTTCATCACACCACACACTTCAGCAGCGGTTGTCAGTGCACCCCTGGACAGAGCTGCTGCCATACACACACACACACACAGCCGACGAGGAGATGTGCATTAAGCGTTTTTTTTTTTCCAAGGCGATAATGTGTTTGAGTGCCGAGCCAGGAAGAGTTGTGATGTGGTTTTTGTGGCTTTGAACTGGTTCTGATCTGAACTTTCCAACCAACTTTTTAAATTCACTGGTTCAAAGAAAATCTGCAAATCTGCCTCTTAAAGCAAACGGTAAGTGATGATATTTAAATGCTGCATCAGAAAAGATGGTGTGTGTGTGTGTGTGTGTGTGTGTGTGTGTGTGTGTGTGTGTGTGTGTGTGTGTGTGTTTGTGTGTGTGTGTGTGTAAGGGAGAGAGAGAGAGAGAGAGAGAGAGAGAGAGAGAGAGAGAGAGAGAGAGAGAGAGAGAGAGAGAGATGGTGATTTTACAACTACAGCCTGTGATTATGATCTTATGTATAAGGCTGCAGATGGTGTCAATACTGGTGAACTGGGATTAATGGCACTCGGAGGAGCACCTTCCCCAGCCCTGGTATTAGCTGTCCCCATGGCAACGGTCCTCAACCTCCGCCCTCCACATACACACACACACCCTCAGACAGATGAGGGACGTGGCAGTTAAGTGTGGAGGCCATGTTCTGCATCACAGTCGTTGGCTCCAGCCAAACTGTGGTGAGAGGACTACCAACAGCTCAGCTGCTCCTGAGACGCAACGTATACACAGCTGCTGCAGCACACACACACACACACACACACACACACACACACACACATGCTGCAGGGTGTAGTGGCAGACAGCAGCCTGCTCCACCTCCACCTGCTGGAGAAAGCCTGGGGCTGACCTGAGTGAAACTCCAGAACCTCAAAGATACTGTCTACCTTTGGCAAGTTTTTGATTACTGACAAATTATGTACAGCTGTAAACATCTGCTTAACATCACATCTGGCTGCAGATCCCAAGATCAAGAAACGAACCTTAGATTTACAAGTGTTAATTAGAGCCAATTCACACTTTACGCTATACAGTTATCTTATCATGCACAGGCTGATAATCTCACTTGTTTTGAGGACCATTCTCCTCAGATGTTTCTAGACCACATTGTTAGCAGTGAGAACAGAACTGAGGTGTGTGTTACATGCTGTGCAGCTCTCGTCCAGGAGTCTGATGAACACCAAGTTAAACTGTGATGCTGCTTCCATCTGTCATGGATGCTACCTGTGCTTACTCTACTTCCTGCTGCTGATTTAATGACGTTGAACAGCGCTTTAACCTCTGTCTCTGCTCTGTGTCTCACAGCGTCCTTGCCCCGGGAGCAGAGAGCTTTTCGGGGGCACACACACACACACACCTGTGTGTGCATCTTAAAGCAGCTCAGAGCCGGTGTCTGTGCTGTCAGTCCTCCGGGGGCTTAGACAGACCAGTGTCTCTGGGTCTCTGGGTCTCTTGGTCTCTGGGTCTCATGCCTTCTTAAGTCTCCTCTCAGCTGTCAGAGGCAGCTCAGTGTCAGCATCACGCCGTCCCGTCTGTTTGTGCTGCCCAGCTGAGGACGCCAGCGCTCGTTTCCCCTCCCATTAAATCGTTTTCTCTGTGCTCCGACCTCGCCGAGTCTGACAGCTTTGATGGAGAAATCCGGAGAAGTGAAGAAAGGCTTTGAGCAAAAGTCAACAGAACGTGTCAGGGAAAGATTCCTCTGAAAACATCCCATCATTAACTTCCAGCGATTCCATCTAATAGATTATCATCAGGAGAGCAATTATTTTCAACCCTGGTGCTGTTGAAGTTTTAAAGAGAATCATTCGTATTTTGAAGGCACGTTTCCTGCTGTTATTTCAACCAAGTCGTCTTCATTTTTGTTGGATTTTTCCTGTTTATTTGTAAAATGAGAGAAAAGTGTGAAGCATCATTTGTAGAATGGGGACTGGGATACTGTGGAGAAAGTAGGGAGAACATACAAACTCCACACAGACAGAGACTTTATTGATCCCTCTGGGAGGTTAACTATGGGAAACTCAGAAATAGAAACCAGGACATGAACTTGCTACCTCCTGCTAACCACCGCACCACTGTGTCTTTTTCTCCCACGCTTTGGTTTTAAGTTCCAGTTTTACAATGAAGAAAAAGCATGAAAATCACTTCAATCAGGAATCTGGAGTCAGAGAATGTGAAAATGCACGGAGGTCCCAGGATGAAATCCAAATTAAACTTCTGTGAATAGTTTAGCTGTTCCCTTTGTCTGGGAAGATTTTCTTCGAGTTTTGACAGTCCATAAAAATGCATTTTGAGGTCAATTGGAGACTGCACATTTCTCCCTAGGTACAGTATGAGTGACAGTGAATGTGATGGGCACCATGCGAGGTGAGATGATGGATGGATGAACCAAGATTGGAAAGGTTTGTCTAACTTAAAAATTCAGGATCAATACTCTTTAAACTGATGAGAGTCAGTGTAAACGTGCACAGTCCTGAGAGAAGACACACATGTGTTAATCACATCAAAGTATATGGAGGACACGCAGAGAGACCTTTATCAATGCACACAGTTTGAATGGAGGCCAGATAAACACACATCTGGACATTATTCCTGCAGTGTGATGGGAGCTGAGCGTCTTTCCTGAGAGACACCCCCCTCCCCTCACACACACACACACACACACACACACACACACCCGGCAGGCTTCCTCCCGGGCTCCTTCACGTGGAGTGAGAGCCATCGATGCAAACACCCAGCTTCTCCTCTTCCTCTATTGACTGTGAGATGTTAACAACTGCTCATCGACCGGCCGCTCGCTGACCTGGTCTCATCTGCTCTGCCTCACCTCTGCTTTGCTCCAATTAGGCTCCACCCTTCGCAGGCTCCCATCGACCGCCTCCATCAGATCATTTGTCCCGACCAGGAACAGGTTTGTAAACTCTGAGTCTTCCTTTCAGCAGCAGCTGGGCTCCAATTTTAAACCTGAGTTCATGTTTCTGACAGGGAGTCCCGACTGGATAATCTATAGATTTAGGATCAAAATCTCCAGAGTCTCCTCGTTACTCATTTCACATCTAAGGTGAAAATCTTCTAAAATGATTTCACCTCATAACAGAACGTGTTCCTGTTGGAGTGCTGATGATCTGTCTGCCTAAGTGAAGATTCACTTTCAACATTTCCTCCTCACATGCCTCCTGTGAATCCAGCACTCGGAGGATTATTCCCACTCACTACTTTTCCTTTCATCCATCATAATCAGTCTAACGTTGCTTTGATATCAGTCTCAAAATGGCTCGAGTTTTGCAACTTTATTTCACAGACAGTGTCACAGACACTTTACTGAGCTAGACAAACAAATCTGTGTTTTGATTCCAATTCAAGTAATTTGGACTTATCAGAGATGGGTCCAAACGTATGAAGTCCCTACAGATACCCAGTGTATGATATTAAAGATCTTTCCTCCAGACTGAGGAGGTTTGTTGTTTCGGTGTCTGTCTGTGAGCTGATATGACCTGCATGCTCGGTGTGTCAAATACTCGATTTTGAAGTAAAGTTTCTATACAAGAAAGGTATTTGCTGTGCATTAATGTCTCCAGCTGCTTCCTCGAAGCCCATTATCCTCTGTGCTCCGGCCTCGGTGCCACATCGAGTCCAGATTTTGATCAAATGGCTTCCCGGGAAAGTAGCTGAGGCAATTTTCTCCACACTGCAATTTAGAGAGAGTGAGATGCACAAACAGTCGCAGTGGAAGTGCAGGAGAAAACAGGGAGACCTCGCTCTCTCTGTGATCTGCAGTTCCTCCCCTTCTCTTCTCCTCTGTAACGCCGGCGTTTATCTGCTTTCTCAGGCAAACTCCCCGCACTCGACTCAACGGTGAAGTCACCTGAGGCTCCATTAAGCTGCTGTTTAATCACCCAGGTGAGGAGGAAAGCTGAAGCAGCTGCCTGCTGGGAGCTCTGAAAAACAAAAACAAGTCTGAGAGCGCAGCCCGCCATCCTGCAGAGTTTAATATGTGGAGCCGAGCTCCCACAAACACACCCACGGACCAGGCTCAAACTCTGGACTCCACTGAACCTCCACATGTTTGTTCTGCAGTTACTGGGAAATTGGATGACAGACCTGTAATCTGCTGGTTATTGGTTCAAGCCTCCCATTGCGTTTTAAATCAGGCGGAGGTGAAGGTAAATGAGCAAGCTGCTGCTTTTACCCGTGGCAGCTTCAATAAAGTGGTAGAGGGGGTAGCACTGATGTTCTCATGCCAGGATTAACTTTGATTTTTGCTTGGAATAAAATAAATCTCTTACTAAGAATTAGATACATGTAATGTGTGAAGACACGTTTCTTCTCCAGTCCAGCACTAAGTAAGGCTGGTAATTGAAGCATTTGTTGATTTCATTGCTCATTACACAGGCATGTTTGTATGTGTATAGGTACATATACTTATATTTAAATACAATTTCTTGCCTATACTTTTCAATCCTTGACAATTCTACATTCATTACTTAGTGATCTAGAATTTCTAGCGTCCCTAGTTGATGTTAAAATCCACTGTTACCCCATGTCAGATATCAATATTTTCATATAAGAATCAATCCTAGTGCAAAAAGGTTTGATTCAATCAATAATTCAGTATTGATCTACACATCAGGGACTTTGAATTGACTTTTCTCAGGTTTATTCTCAACAGCACCAGAACCTGTATCTTGCAGTGGAGTATGTTCCTGTGGTAAAACTGTAGTTCCTCAAACTGCCACTGGAGGCACACATTCCCCATGTCGTCTTCCTACGTTCACTTTCAAGAAATAAAACAAACATGTCTGCAAAAATAACATTTATCCTGATCATTTATACTGGGGGTGAGTTTATTTACTCCATGCTTGTTTAAAGTACAACGAGGCTCAAGTTTATGGCAATGAAACTATGACATCACCACTCTGCAGGTTCATCAGCTTAGTTTGACCTGAACTCCCTCATTTGCACATACAGGAGGAGGCTGTGAGGGCGTTTCAGCAAACAGAGCCCCAGGTGTGAACGTCCAAACGCTGTGTGTGAAAACAAAAGCAGATATGCAAACAAAAACAAACCCCACGGCTGCGTGTCAGAGACAGAGGGTCTGAGCGCTCCTGCGTAACACTGTCGTCAGAGAGGGAGCGCAGACACAGAGGCAGATGGAGGTTCTTCAGCTTTCTCCTCGCATGGAGGCACTTTATAGCACAGCAGCCTCCGGAGACCAACCCAAAAACTTCACTGTGATGTGACAGATTGAAGAAGGGGATGGTGGTGGTGGTGGTGGTGGTGGTGGGGGGGGGGGGGGGGGGGGGCAAAAACAAGTGTCTCATCTGGGTAGACGTGATAAAAGGGTCAAGAGAGTTTAAAAGCAGACCTGGAGCAGTTAAAGTGAGTTTTTAGCCTTGTTTTCTGGTGTTGATACAATAGCTGTGGAACACAGGTTTCATCCAAAATGCCTCAGGTGATATTTCAATAATATCCTCCTAATAATATCATAATATCACATTGAAAACAACATGAAGAGACCTCAGATTTGTTTCCGTTTTAATGTTTAAATGAAGTTATACATCAAAGTATGGCTATGCGCTCATAATGGTTTGAAGGAGAAAAATGTGCTTTTTCTTCCTGCTTTTCCCATTCATTTTTATGGGAAAAAAACACTTCAGGGACTTAAATGTTAAACACTTGGCTGCAGGGAGACATCTGTTTGTATAAATAAGCATACATTTCTCTCCAAAACTAGAAAATATGTACCTACAATGTTAGCTGTGGCGTGGAACAGTGGAAAGAGCAAGTTTTCATAAAATTTTCTAGTAAACCTGCACTCAGATAGTTGCTCTCTAATGGTGGCAAAAAAAGTAAAACCCCAAAAACAAACAAACATCTTATCAACATGTTGGAAACGACATGAGGAGACCGCGAGTTGGTCTCCATTTAAAGTTTAAGAGAAGTTTCTACTGCAATAAAGCTGCTGGTTGTTTGAGGGTGAAATGTGTTTTTTTTTCAACTCTTCCCATTCTCTTCCCATCCACAATGGCAAAATTAGGCCAGTTTTCTGAATTTGTTTCTGCACAGACCTGGCACCCTTTCACGCTGATTTGGCAACTAATCCAAATAGGTTTTCATTGCATTACTGTAAAAGCAGTGATCGCAGGTAACAAAGAGAAAACCTCTGGACACTAACACGTGTCCATGTGGAGTCCAGAGCTAAACTTGGTCTGGGTTTCCCTCAGGTTCCCGTCCTCTCCTGTGAGTAGCCGCTGGACCAGCTGCTTCGACTTCATTGTTTCTGCTCGGGAGCAAACTAGAGCTGCAGAGCAGCCCGGAGCTTCAGCTGAAACATCTCACACGTCTTGGCCTCCGTTTGAGCTGCATTTACGTCCAGTCACTCTCTGTTGGCAGGAGCGGCTCCTGGAGGAGGTTTGGGTTTGCTGCAGCTCCATGAGGGATTAATTCACAGGCTGCTTTAAGCTGGGAACCTGCTCCGCGGCTCCTGTTCACTCTGATATTTGTGCTTTACTTCTGACTAAAACGCACTGGGATTAAACCACAAACGTCTCTGTGTTGTAGACATTAGAGGTTCTCCCAAACATCTGAAAACAAAACCACAACGCCACAATGAGATCCCTCATATCTTTGTTGTTTTTTTTAATCCTGACTTTCTTCTCCTGCAAAAAAAAGGAAAGCACTTCACCTGACACTAATTATGTTTTTACAGAGACAACTGGGACAGTTGCAATGAACTAATTACTTTGAAACACTGAGCCGGCACCAGAGTCTAGACTCTTAGGCCTCTCGAGCAAAAAGCAATATTCTTGATGAGAGCTTGTAATTCCACCTATACAGAAAAATTAAGGTTTTGTTGATGATGCTGCAACAATACAAATAAACATTTTAATTAAGGAATTCAAAATGTATGTCCAAAAATGCATGTTGGTCAATGCTCTCTTTGTTGCCTCCAAAAAGATGATGTCCCTGGACGTCTCCTCCTCAGTTTCTGGTGTGTGTCACATCAGAGTTCGTCCAACGTGACTTTGTGAGGATTTTCCTCTCTCTTCTCCTTTCAGGCGCTGGGGATTCAGCTCCTCTTGTAATGGCCAGACTGGAGATGAACGCAGGAAGCTGGAGTGGCGTGTGGAGTGCCAGCGCTGGGAGGAAATAGATTGTAATTGGCAGATTGGCAGGAAAGGGAGCGGCAGCTTCGCCGTCGTCGATCGAGAGCCATTCACATGCAGCTGTGTGCACTCACAGCAACGCCGCCTCATTCAGGGGGAAATTAACCCGCGCCGCATTAAGTGATGCTGAATCGCTCTCGTATGGATGCTGCACAAGTGATCGGGACGAGCTGGATGCTGCGGTTCCTGTCAGTCAGCCCAGGATGCACACATGATGGCCTGTTGATAAGTTGTGCTGGTCGTTTGGATCGTTTTCATGCTCGTAGTGTGTTTTTTTTTTACCTGTGGTTTGTCTCTGTGGGCTCCAGTCATCCCTCCACATCGTCCTAGACTCAGACCATCTTTGTTTTTCATTTATGGACGAATGATCCTCGTTCTCTTCTTTAAACAATCTTTGACATCGCAACCCAGTTACGCTGAAAAACACTCCCTCATTTACTGTTTTTACTGTTAAAAAACTGTTTGTTTTTGTTTTTATTTTTACATATTTTTACTGTGAAGGTCTGAGAAAAAAAAGTTAAAAAATATATTTCTTTAATTGATTTTTACAGCTGTAGTTTCTGCTGGATGGATCAAATTTTCAGAATGTATTTAAACATATGGTTCCTGACCAAAGATCATTCAATTTGACTTGATACAGTAAAAGTCATGGATAAATTAGAGTGAAGAATGGATGAAAAAACAGGACGTCAGGGTTAAACATGTTTTCACATCTCAGATCCACCTCGACCTTGAGACGCTCGCTGCCACTCGCTCTCGGCCTCCGAGCCTTTTCATCACAAGACGAACTGGGAACGAGTCGTGAATCTCTCCAGTAGAATAGTGTCCTGATGAGATGCATCCGTGACCCTGTGGGCGTGGATGGCCTGCTCGGCTCAGACTCAAGGCTGCATCTCATTCCCTCCACACGTCGTGCTGCATGTTCTCAGGCACGCTTCCCTCAGCCAGGGGCAGATGAAGAGCGCGGCTTCTCCTCTTCACCCTCAGAGTTTTGTGAGGCGAGACTTCGCACGGCTTTGTGATGTCGCCGGGAGGCAGGCAGGTGCTGTCTCATGTATCACGGCAGATGGGGAGAAAAGTTAAAAGATGGATGAAAGTTAAAGGGAAATTTCATTAAAACGTCCACGTTGATTTATTTGAATGATGGAGAGACGCCTCCACAGACGCCCCTGTTGTAATGATATGCAGATAGGCCTGCAGATTTGTGTGGTGCTGATGTGAATCTCATCTCTTATTGTAGGAATATCACTCCACAGCTGTGCTACTTGAAATTCCACCCCGATATAGACTATGAGCGTTCTGCGAGGCCTTATTTTTTTTTTTTGCACTCACAAATTACGTGACAGACTCTGAGAAGTAATTCTCCTGGCATCCTGAGATGTTTACGGACAGAACTGCACCAAATAAACAGGAGGTGACACAACATCTGAAGGTCCTGCTGGAGTGAGTGGAGCTCTCAGCCTCTTCTGGCGCCGCGTCTTACTCCAGATTTCTCATTGCAAAGACAGAATAAAGCTTGTTTACTTCGGGTCTTCAGCCGCCCAATCGTGTAGTTGCATAGCAACCGGTTGGAGAGAGAAACGAGTTGACCTGTGCATCGTGAGCTCACCAGCCGGCTCCGGCTCCCACGATTCCTTCGGTGATCTACGTCAGGTTTGGGGAGAAGTCGCAGCCGTTTGGTGGCACGCTGAGCCTTACGTAACCAGGATCTTGTTTGTGTGAAACAGGATTAAAACTTCTCCGACCCCAGTGGATAAACATGCATCAAACACAAAGGCGCTGGTGCAAAAAGGTTCCAGGTTGTTTAAATAAGCTGTAGAACAATACATGGGTACAACAGGAAGAGGAGCAGCTTTGTTCATGTTAGATTCTTCTTAATGGAGCCTCGAGACATTTCAAGATTAATTTAAGCTGTAATGAACTCTCAAAGGGGAGTTAACCAAATCCTGGTTGGACTGAAGTCCTTTCAGTATGGAGTTGGCAGGTTCTCCTTTTGTCTCTGTGGGTTTCCTCCCACAGTCCAGTAACAGTGGAGGCTCTAAATTCTTTTGGAGGGAATGAATAAAGTTGTATCTTATCCAGTCTTATCTGATCTTAACTTCAGAGCAGTTGGAGACTCTAAGTTGCCCTTGGGTGTGAATGTGAGAGTGAGTAGTGTGTGTGTCCTGTGATGGAAACTCATTTGTTCTCTGAAATAACTCATCACACGTTTCATGTTTAAAACAGATATCTTTCTTTATGTCTCCAAACCTCTAAACCTTAAAAAGTGGTCCTTACAGTTGAGGTTGGACAAGACTGTAGATCTCTGCTGTTAAACAAGCTGCACAGTGGCAGCTTTAGCATTACGTTGTCCCATTAAATTATACAACCAAACCTTTGCAAAAATGTGGCAGGTCAGATACTGCTGTGATACCCAGACCAGACATACGACGGATCGTCAGAGATGAGAGGAGAGGAGCAGAGAGGAGCAGAGGACTCATCTCTGCAGCTCCACGTCTTTAAGATACAGAGAGGAGGAGGCAGCGATGAAGGTGCAATCAGAGACCTTCTCCATCGTCGCCCTTGACAATAAGAGGATGACAAGAACTTTGACACGTTCGTGTGGACTCAAAAGTAGGTTGCAATTATCCGTGTATCATCATCTTTAATTCCAGCTGAATGAGTTTGACCTGCAGAGGCGGCGAGGCAGGTTAAAAACACCCAGAATCCTCCACTCCACTGATTCGCTGTAATATATTACTGTAATTATCTCATCCACGTCTGCTCCCCGAGCGGATCGGCCCTCAGCCCCGTCTGATCTAAAAACCTGGACGCAGACGTACGATAGCCAAACTTTGGAGGAAAGAAATTGGAAATTAAAACTCCAATCAGTGGGATGACACCGCACACAGCACGGCCTGCTATAATTTCCTAGTTATTAGGCAGCAGCGAGTAAATCACTTTGAGTTTGTCGACTCCAGTGAACTGGTACAAATGCACAGAGAGAGGAGATAAATACAGTGAGAGGGGTGACCACTGAACATCTCTCTGAGATCTACTGCATGGATGGATGGAGCTTCACATCCATCACACAACCACATCTATCTATCTATCTATCTATCTATCTATCTATCTATCTATCTATCTATCTATCTATCTATCTATCTATCTATCTATCTATCTATCTATCTATCTATCTATCTATCTATCTATCTATCTATCTATCTATCTATCTATCTATCTATCTATCTATCTATCTATCTATCTATCTATCTATCTATCTATCTATCTATCTATCTATCTATCTATCTATCTATCTATCTATCTATCTATCTATCTATCTATCTATCTATCTATCTACCTATCTATCTATCTATCTATCTATCTATCTATCTATCTATCTATCTATCTATCTATCTATCTATCTATCTATCTATCTATCTTTCTATCTATATCTTAAATCTTAATAAATAAACAATAAACTGAATAAACATTAAACTCTTGGCTAAATGTGCAATAACAGATTGAGTGAATAATAGATTGAATAAAACAATAGATGGAATAGAGAGGAAAGAATGAATAAATATAGAAGCTTTGATTAAATTAAATTATTGCACTGTGGTGGAGGTGATGAGAGTGTTCAGGTCACTATGTAAATACATGAACCTGTGCCATTCTTCTCTTTTCTTATTGTACTTTAATTAAAAAAAAAACATTTTTCCACATTTCATATGAAACGAGGATCCCAGTGACAGTTTTAATTACCAGAGACTAAAACCATGGAGACAGAAGTGAGAGGGCCAGAGTGCTGTGTGGCTTTTAAAGGTAACGGCGTCCCTTTATGAGTGAGATGGCAGCCAGGAGCCAGTGCAGACAGTAAAACATGAAGCTCTCTCTAATCCTCCTCGCTCGCCCGCAGCAGCAGCAGCATCTCCCCCAGATGAGCGGGACCTGGTGGATCCTGGTGGAGCCTGGTGAATCCTGGTGGAGCCTGGTGAGGCTGGTGGAGCCTGGTGGAGCCTGGTGGAGCCTGGTGAGGCTGGTGGAGCCTGGTGGAGCCTGGTGAGGCTGGTGGAGCCTGGTGGAGCCTGGTGGAGCCTGGTGGAGCCTGGTGAATCCTGGTGGAGCCTGGTGAATCCTGGTGGAGCCTGGTGGAGCCTGGTGGAGCCTGGTGAATCCTGGTGGAGCCTGGTGGAGCCTGGTGAGCCTGGTGGAGCCTGGTGGAGCCTGGTGGAGCCTGGTGAATCCTGGTGGAGCCTGGTGAGGCTGGTGGAGCCTGGTGAATCCTGGTGGAGCCTGGTGAATCCTGGTGGAGCCTGGTGAGGCTGGTGGAGCCTGGTGGAGCCTGGTGGAGCCTGGTGGAGCCTGGTGAATCCTGGTGGAGCCTGGTGGAGCCTGGTGGAGCCTGGTGGAGCCTGGTGAATCCTGGTGGAGCCTGGTGGAGCCTGGAGGAGCCTGGTGGCTCCTGGTGGATCCTGGTGGATCCTGGTGGAGCCTGGTGGATCCAGGAGCCTGGTGAGCCTGGTGGAGCCTGGAGGAGCCTGGTGGAGCCTGGTGGAGCCTGGTGGAGCCTGGTGGAGCCTGGTGGAGCCTGGTGAGCCTGGTGGAGCCTGGAGGAGCCTGGTGGAGCCTGGTGGAGCCTGGTGGAGCCTGGTGGAGCCTGGTGGAGCCTGGTGAGGCTGGTTACCCATCACGTGCCAGACGTGTCCTGAAAGCTGTCGTCATGTGTCGACCTGCAATGGAGATGGTGGCTGCAGCAGGCTGGAACTGAACCAGATGCCCCCCCCCCTCCCCCTCCCCCCATCCCCCCCCGGCTGGGCCGCTCTGCTTCTGTTTCTTCCAGAAACGCGGCTGCCTGGTCCAAGCCGTTACATCATCGCATCCTCGCCTCGGAGCTCTTTGATTTTCTCTGCGTGTGGTTTGTGTTGGTGAATCTCCATACCGTGCGGGGCTGGGGCACCACGTGCTCCTCGGGCCTTTGATGCTGCAGCTGTCCCCTCCCACAGCCAACCGCCGCCTGCCTGGTAATTATATGAGCGCTCACATGTGGCGTGATTGGCAACACGGCTTCAGACAAAAAAATCTCATTTGTATTCACTGCAATGTTCAAATGGTATTGTGCATCCAGTAAACATGCAGTGATCCTCCTCCAGGGTCTTCCTTTGAGTCCAGGTCGGAGGTCGACCTTTATGACTGCGACTGACGTCTTCTTGTCACCACATTTTTAAAACAAGTTGTAGAAACTGTGCTGAAAAAAAACAACACGAGACACTTTTATCCTCTAATCTGTGCTTGAGGAGCTGCCAGAAAACCCTCTTGTGTCACATTAATGTGTGAACGTCACCAAACACACTTTCTCCTCAGCAGCTAACGTCGCCATGACAACAGCATCAACAACAGGGAAACCTGTTAAAAACATGTTAAAAGCACATTAAAACCACACTGATCCAGGGAACGGATCTACAGCCACACCGTTCACTTCTAAACGTCCCAGACGAGGTTAAAGTTGTGCTTCCTGTGGGTCTGTGCTCCAGCTGGGTGGCACCCTGTTTTCTTTCTGCAGGATCTGGAAGGTTTTGACACTGTGTGCAGGTCCAGGAGTCCTCAATAAACCTCTGACAACATCTCAGCTTGTAGGCCCACAATGTTCTCCAGGTAAGTCTGAGATTTCTCAGATCAGATAAATGGAGGCTGATTTGTTGCATTCCAGATGACACCTTGGAGAGGTTTTCCAAACTATTCTGTGAATAGTTGTTTGAATACACTGTATATACTATACGTATATTTTAGGCTTTACAACCTTACTCAGTTTGATCTGTGTGTAAGTTACGTGTATCTCATTGTTTGAGATGTTTGTGATTAGCTGCTCTAACCAAACTAACCAAACTAGGATCAATAAGGCGAACTATTGATCTAGTTTCCTTCTCTTTTTTAATTAAATCAGCTTTTCAAAGCCTTAATCAAGCCTGGTTGTGATATCGATCTAATACAATTAGAAAGATCGCTAGGTCGATAGATAGACCTGTATTGAATAGTCAACATTTCCAAACATTTTACATTTATCAGGTATAACTGCAGCTCATATAACTCTAACTATACTCAGAGTGCTACGAACACACAAGTAAACTGTGATCTGCATTGTATTTGTATAACTCGTCTGCTGTACTGTATATTCTGAATGCACGTTTTATGATCTTCATACTTTGAGTCTAAATCACATTTTCTCCTCAGAGATACATTAAACATCAGCATAACTAGAGAACATACGCAGGGTGAATATCCAGATATGAAAATGTGTATGGGTGGTTCAGTGAGAGCTGAAGTGGGATGTGACTGCTACAACACATAGACTGCAGCCCTCACAGGGGCTCTTAGCATGGGAGAATTTGCCATGCATCAGGATGATTTGTCATAAGCCGAGCAGGGTGTAGGCGGATTATGTCTTTGAGGATCCGTATGCAAGAGATGTGAGAGGAGAACACGGAGTGCATTTGTTCTGGAGTGGAAAAATGGAGATTCCACTTGTTGTGCAATGAAACTGTTGGGCGAAATCCTTGACTTTTAGCATGTTTATGGAAATCTCTGTTTCACCGTGAAGCGCTTCCATTTCTATGCGCATATACCACAGACCGTCTTTGTATCCCTGAGAAAAAGGACAAGATGCATATTTAATGGCAGCCGCCCCATTGTGAGGCCTGGGAGAGCGGTCCCGGAGCACGTGGCAGTGATGGAGCGGCAGACAGAGCGCCTTCATCAGCTGTCAGACCCACACTCTGGGCTGCGGCTCGCCCGCTATATTTGGCCCAGGATGAATGACTGGTGGAATTGGGCTGTCACTGTCAGAGCTGCACACCTTTTGCCCCTGTGACAGGTTTTGAATTCAGAATGATAATTTCACAGACACCGTTCATTAAGAGCGGAGGAGGTTAAATATGGACTTAAATACGGCTGCTGCTGTGTTCTGGTTGCTCGGAATAGTTTTGGAAATAGTTGAAATAGTTCATTTTTAAGTCTTTCTATTTGTTTTTTTATTATACCTGATACATTAAACACTTTGCTTCAGCCTCCTGCTTCCACTTCATGCCCCTGTTTGTCTGTTTATGTAATTATTCTAGTTGGCTGTGGGAATCTGAATTCAGCCATAAACTTCATCATTTTAATCGTCCTCATGTTCCTGCTTTCTATTTCTCTAGGTTATTTCTGAATCTCCATCCTAAAGTGTCTATTATCTGCTAAGCATCTTTGAGTAAATGTGAGTTGTCTCTACTTCACCTCTTCACGAACAGAGAGAAAGTCTATGATGTATTGCATCTTGGAATAAGTGATGTGTAGATTGATAATGAAATTCTGTTTTAGGATCTGTTGAAAATGTTTTAGTTTAGCTGCAGGACTCAGAATTCGGCCATAAATGCTATCATTATACAGCAACTTAAAGCATTAGCATGATAAATAGACATGCGGTAGCTAGCTAACTTTCAAGCTATTTAGCAGATTAATTCACTTCCTGTTTCTCTCGCCTGAACTTTTCTATCACAAACATATTGGAACTCTATCGGAATCTTATCAGTATCTGCGATACCAGTCTGGATGTTTCTCTACATCAAATCAGGGAGGAAGTCGAGTAGATAAACTTGAGTTGAACTTGATCTTTCATCACAACTTGAAATCAAGTATTAAGTGTGTGATGTATCAATCCTGCTCAACTCTTTACCTGTGACTTCTCCACCAGCACGTGAAAAACACGGAGCAGAGTCCGGATGATCCGTCGCACACAGACAAGGAGGCGACGGAGCCACAATGAAGAGAAACAACTCAGCGTTTATTGGTGGTGGCGTCCAATTGATTTGGAATAAGGCTGGGTAATTGCACTTTCCTTTCATGTTGGGTCTGTTTGGATTCTGAGACCAAGGAGGATTACTCCGCCTCCAGCAGACGCCCACGCTTGGAACGAACACTCGCTGTGATAGAGAAAAAGAGAAAAGAAAAGGGAAAAAAATCCTCCAATACATCAAACACTGCTGTGACTTGCAACACACTCGCTTCAGAGAAGAAAAAAAACGAAATAATAAAAAAATAGGAAGGTGGGAGGATTTAGTGTTCTTATTCCAAGAAAGTTGCTACCCTGCATAGAAACGTAAATAAAAAGGGATCAGGTGCAGTCATCTGCAAAGCCTGTTCTTATGTTAATAAAGGACAAAAACAACATGTTATGAATATTGGGGAATTGGGGAATGGGCCCAGAAGCTGTTGAGGGAGTCCATCCGTCTGGGCTAATAACTCAGGACCATCCAGAGCTGCTCTGAAGTACTGAGGGTGTGGGTTTGATCCCTGTGAGGGAGTGCTGAAGTCTGGCTTCTGAAGTCGAGATTGAAGAGCTTCAGAAGCAGATTTTAAGTGCGACGGACCGAGCGGCTCGAGCACAGAGACGTCTGCTCAGAGGCCTCGAGCTCGTGACTCGGATCGTCAGGCGTCTTTATGAGTTTTGAAGTGCTGGACCCAGAGGAAGAGCACAGAACCTGCAGGAAATGAGGCTGGGTTGCCTGATCCAATAGCTCAGGGTGGAGGAGAGCTGCTCCGGGGCTCAATCCTTCTGAGGCGCTGCAGATTTTCTCTGATGTCTAAACAACAAAAAAATAGAGTTTGAGTGCGTCGGACAGAGAGGCTCAAAGAGTCAAGAGCTGTTCAGAGGTTGACAGGGTGAGGCGCTGAAGGACTGCACTCACATATTCAGATTTTGTTTTATTTCACTTTATTTCCAACGTTGAGAGACAAGTCAAGTGCTGTGCATGAAGCCCGGCTCGCTTTCTCTTTGTTGAGGCTCCAAACACTCAACACTAATATATTCTGCCTGAGTGACGGCAGCGCGACTCGGTGAAAGTGTTCGGCATTAACTCAGACGTCTCCCATCACACGTTATGGAGGATTATTACACAAATTAGCACTCAGAGATCTGGACTGCTGAGCCACTGAAGTCCTGTATCGAGCAAGAATAGAGAAGGATTTCACTCTCAGGCCTTCATAATTAGCGGCTCCCAAACTCTCTCCGAGTTGTGCAAAGAGAAGCTGATGTAAGTGAGTGGTAAAGGCTCAGCCTGCAGGACGAAGCCCCTCTGAGCCGCATCCCACCGGCCCCTCGGCTGCCTGCTCCAGGCTGTGAGTGACAGACTGCTTTCACTTCTCCTCACACTTGTTGAAGAGCGACTCCGTTTATCCTGGTTGGTTTGTCTTTTTCCCTCATTGAGCAATAATCAACATCCAATGTGTTGTCTGTTTACGCTCTCAGAAGAAAGCTTGCTTAAAATGATGATTATTCTCATTACCGAAGCTGTAAATGTTCTCGTCCATTCGCCTACAAATCTTGTGGGCAATGGTAATGATTGTTCCAGGTGTTATTAGCAAAGTTATATAGCTTGTACAAAACTGAACATTTTGTCTGCAAAATGCATTTTAATACAAATGAACAGCCTTCATAATGGGCTCCATAATGAGGGATTAATGGAGCACTTTCCCTGTCTTTCATTAGTGCCTGATAATTGATGCTTTGTTGGACAATACCAAATATACATAATGGTACCTCTCAACACTGATGGCTCCAGTTATTAACAAACAAATTTAAATGTTTAATGAAGCCGACACAGAACTACCAGGACCAGGCACTGTCCGTGGTGGAAACGTTACTCTGAGAGCAGGAGGTTAAAGAGCCGCTCTGCTTCACTCTGACAGTGTGTTTCAGCTCTGGACCACGGTGAATCTCAACCATGTAAACAAAACTCAACAAATCTGTGAGGGCAAGACAGCAACTGGTGGAAACTGCACAAAACATGAGCTCCACAACAATGAAACCTGCAAAATGAGTTTGACCTGCTGAGAGTCTGCAGCTCGCGCTGCTCAGAGGAGGATCCAGGCTATAGTAATATTACAGCTGAAGCAGGACAATAACTGGAGATGCTCCAGACACCTGGAGACTGAACCTGTGAACCCTCACATCTGTACCTGCTGGTTGCTGGTGACATCTGACCTGAGCTGCTCACCTGAGCACATAAGATTGATAAGACTGTTCTACAGAAGAAGCTGTAAGCACTGTAGCTACATCTTGTCAGATCAAGTCAATAAAGCAAGTTTAGGTGTTAAATGTCAATGGATATAATTCAGTTTTTCCACTTCAATAAGGGAAAATATCCACAAAAAGACTGGTGGCTGCATCTGTCTCTGCATCTTACACCAAACTGAGGCTAATCAACCTACTGTAAACTAACGATGTGCTCTAGCTCTCAGTTTCACTGCAAACATTATCACATCTCAGCGTGTAATGAGCATTAAGCATTAAAAATGTCCACATACACACACACACACACACACACACACACACACACACACAGGGTCTGTATAGTAGACTCCAGGTGCTCAGACGTTTCGTAATTTTAATTTTCACATAAAGATTTTTTCCCTCAGAACCACTCAACCACTTCCTTCATGAATTCGTTCAGAATCTCATTTCCTGGAGCTGCTGCAGAGCTGGGGAGCCTGATTGGGGGGTACTGTCTATTGTATTGCTCATTTAATGTTGTCTAGCATTTTCTTTGCACTTCCACAATAGTTGTTTTCTGCTGTGTTGCAGTTATGCTGATTATCAGTGATTTAGAGACGGTTCTCTACAGCAGACCCCAGGTGCTCAAACAGGTCTTAGTTTTCATTTTCACATGAAGTTTTTTTCCCTCCAGATCTGTGATGTTTCCACATCCGTGCAGGTGCCAGACTCTCATTTCCTGGAGCTGCTGCAGAGCTGGGAGTGTGTTTTCAAGGAGCGACGTCCTGATCGCTGGGTGCAGATGGCTGCGGCTCGTCCTCGCTCCCGTCCCTTTGTCTTCTAATGCCTGCTCCTCGCGTCTCTCAACCTGTGCCAGGACAGCGCTGATCAAAGGGAATATTTAGGAGACGCTCCTGTGTTGGTCCGGCTTCAAATAGAAGCAGGAGGCTTCTCCTTCTCCGTGCACTTCGCCGTGCGGCAGTGGGAGAGGTGGGAGCTGCTGATGTGACAGAGCTGCTGACGGGCGGAGCCTTGATCTCGCCATTGTTTCCTGCTCGGCTTTGACACGGCTGATTAGCAGCTGCGGGATCAGCGCTGAGCGTTCCCGGTGGGAGAGTTTTCCACACAGCCCCTCCCTCACATTGTAAGTAGGTTAGCGGGCTCCTCAGAGATGTTGGCTGGATGTATGGGCCCCCGTGGCGTCTCTCAGGTTGTTGGTATTCAGTTTGTGAAGCAAACTGTCAACACAGCGCTGTAGACTTCTTAAAAACCCAGGCTGGGAGTGTCACCATCCATTTAATGTGAGAAGAGTTAAGAGTAAGTTAAGAGTATCAGGTTAAAGGAGACCTAGATGGAGGAGTCACTGCCAGAACATCACTATATCCTCATTCATTTATACATTTCATAAATTAAAATGCAGCTCTGTTTCCAAACAGGTTTGTATGAAAATGTCAACATATGCACTCTATCTATGGTTCTCCATCAGTGATTGCTTCCTCCTCTGATTCTGGCTCAAACATACAAGATGGATCAGTAGTTAGAGAATAAGCTCATTGATCCCTTGAGGAGGTTCCCTTTGGGAAATTCAGGTTCAAGGTTACAGCACCAGAAGTTGAAAAATATACTTTTTACACCAATAAAACACAATAGGACAGAACATCCTTGAGGGAGAGCAAATAATCAATGCAAGAGAGCCAGGCCGGATGTTTACGAGCTCCATCGCTGGATTGCTCCAGTTACCAGTCGATGAAAAATTACTGAGCACTGTTGTTTAGCAGGGAAAGTAAAGTCACGTGATCATGTGAGTGACAGATGAGAGACAACCAATCAGTGTAAAGCCAGACCTGGAGTCGCCAAATAAGCATGAAAGGGCTCCAGATCTGTGCAGAAACGGAGTGACGTACCACCTTATAGGACTGCAAAAGGCTGTAAACCAGTAAAACCAGTGCTCCATAGCTTCTATGTTAACACCAGAGGACAAAGATGAATATTCCATTGGACTAATCTACATCCCTCTCAACAGTTTGCAGCAATCTGTGGCAGCTGAATATGTTTGGGGAACAAGCCCAACGCAGCCTAAAAATGACACACATCAGGTGAGGAACGCACCTTGAGCACCGCTGGTGTAGTTTAATAACATCAAATCCTCACCCTGGATAGTGATGAGGCTACAGGTGATATTTTACCAGTGTTGGGGAGTAATTAAGGTGCGAAAATCCTTCCAATCCAATATGACTTTTGGGTCTTAATGCATAAACAAAAACTTCTAATTACACAGACCCCAATACTTCTTCTTCTTGGGTGTGCTAATTACTCCCTCAGCTGTGTATTTTTATTTTTATTTTCCTCTTCTCCCCCAAACAAAAATCAGCAGCATGAAAGGTAATAATTATTCAGGCCAAAGGTTTTCTCTTTTGCTGCAGCTTTCAAACGAAGGGACAACTTAAAACAACGCACGAGAGGAAAAGACTTTGATCAGCCTTGTGATTCTGTTTCACAAACTCAGGGCCAAACTTTAAAGCTATTCTTCAGACTGACTGTGAAAGCTTGAACTGGGTTTGACCTCCTGTCTGTTTTCTCCCTGCCGGGCCTGGGATCGATGCCTGGCCCCGGGACCACAACCCTCCTCCTCTCACTGCTGTAATTAACGCTCGTTAGCGCATGTTTAACGTCTTCACATTCCTTTAGCGGCGAACAGAAGCCTCGGCTTACGGCATTAAACGTGTGCTGCTGTTTAATTATTAACTCAAGCCAGTAAATGATGCTGAACTAATTAGCATTAGTGCAGTAACAACTCAGACTGGCCATTAAAGAAAAGTTAAGTTAAGAACAACACAAGAAATCTGGAACATGGTGTGTGTGTGTGTGTGTGTGTGCTCACATTATGCCACTTCCTGTTTTCCCTGTCATCCATCTTCCTTCACGGGAACACGAGCGAGGCGGCACCGCTAATATCTCGGGCTCAGCATCAAGGACATGAAAATATTCAGTGATTCCAATGTTCTGCATTTAAATACTGGAGCTTAAATATGCAAAGATATGCACAGGCATAATTCTCACCTGCAGCTGAGTGCTGAGCTCTGAGTAATCACTGGAACGGAGTCTAATCTTGTGACAAAGGAGAGAAATTCCCTTCTGAGAGAGCGACGTTCGACAGCCACAATAATGGCATCTCCGGAGTGTGAGGATAGATCACCATTAAAACGCCTCCTTGTTGCTTTTGTTGATGCTGCTGTTTCACTGGGACACACGTTTTGCTGTCGTCGTTTGGTTCCAGTTCCACTTTGAAGGACATGAACTTGGACTGATGCAGATGTGCTTGAAGATGAAGTCTTCTTTCAATTAACTCTCCACTTTAACTTGAACGTGTTCAGGTCCTGCCCCTGCTCTGCCTCTAAAGCTTTCGCTTGTATAGTTAATTGATGTGTGGGAGTTTGAGATCCAGTTCTAAGTCAGTTTGTTCCCTGTGCTCTCTGTCTTTTTGTCTTTTTGTCTGATTCTTCTTCACCCCAGCCTGTGTTTATGCTCTCAACTCTCAACTTTATACTGTTTTGTTATCTCTGGTCTTTGGTTTCCAACTTTAGTTGCTTCACTTTTCAAATTTCTGAAGACTTCTCAAGACTTTGACCAGCTTTCAATAAACCTTGTTTTTTTGTTAAACTTGCGACATGTTGCGCAGCCTTGAGTCTGTCTCCCTGTAAACTGCTCTGCACAACAAGACACCACTTCAAACTCACAGCTATAGTGCTGAACTGTCTCAAAAAGTTTGTTTTCGTTACGCTGTATTCATTTTGCAAGGTCATTTTTAAAACTTGTGAATCCCTTTCGCTCCGTTTGTCATCAAATCTTTTCTCACCGAGCATTTCAAAGGTTGGGGAACAAACCTTTCATTCCATAATCTTTCATTCCTGCTCCTCGTCTCCAACACGAGCACAAAGTCGGACCTCACAGCCGCAGCGCAGGCAGAACAATGGCTTGTGCGATATGAATAAATGACGCCGTCTTTGCCGTTCCTCCTCGCTCGTCGGGAACCTTGTTCCCGGCTCCGTCCGGAGCTGTAATGAGTTGCGACCACTACTGACAATGTCCTCGTCCAGCTCCGGGGGAAATACGAAGAGTAAAACCTAGCAGGTCTGTGCTCTCACCGCCACCTTTCATCCTGGATGATGACTAATTAGGCCCCACAGGTAAAGGAATTACCCTGCGTCTTAGCAGGAAGCCGCCGCTGGAAAACCTGAGGATATCCTTCTAGCTGTGTCTCCTCTCTGACCTTTACCGCTTGTTGTTTCCAGTTACACACCATCCAGGCAGCTAATTTGTCGGTAAATGTAAGAGTCATGTATTTTTCACATGTGCCGCGCTTCCCTCTCATTATCTCGGCTCTTGCAGACCCTAATTAGCTCGCGGAAGGTCAGCTCACCTCTGTGGTGTGAAACAATGCCGCGACACACTTCACTGGCTCTGCCTTAACACACCCACACACACACACACCACTGTATACGCACACACACACACACACACACACATACACGTACCAAGAGAATGAGGTGCTACAACACTTTGAAAACAAAACAAACAGTCCTGACTGCGTTCACAGGAGGTTTATTTACAGATGAGACGCACACGATGTTATTTTGTGATGTTCTTAAAAGTGGAAACGTTGAATTCTCTTGAACTGGGTGAAAACCACAAAGCACATCAGAGGCTTTTCTGTGGAGGTGAGAGCTGCACCAGCTCAGAGGTAATGATTAAAGGTCAAAGGTCAGGATGACCTCCGAGCGTGGTTACTGGTTTGTGATTGGGTGATACTGGTCAGCTGGTGTCTGAGCTGCTGAATGAGACACATACACCAACAACTGTCGGTGGGTGTTCATCAAATAATCGATTAATAAGATAATCAACTATTAATGAGCAACTATTTTAAGAATTGATTCAAGCATTGCAAACTTTTTTAAAAGCAATTTTAAGAAATTAAGTCTCTGATCCACAAATGTGAACATTGTCTGGTTTCTCCCGTCAAAAATCAATCAATCAATCAATCAATTAGATGAGCAGCCAGGGAAGGTTTGGATCTGTCACCTACAAAAAGCAGCTTTGTTTTTTTTGTTGCAGTTTCTATACATCAGCAATTAAAAAACCATTAACTCAACAAGTTTTGCTCCATTAGGTTCTGATGTGATGATCAGCCAGGCAGCTCTGGTTATAGGGACAACAGCAAAATAAAACCCAGAGAAACATTAAAGCACAATGGAGCAAGACTCCCACTATGAGTTTACATGGAATCTTAATTCCTGAGAAGTAAACACAACAATGAAGAAGATGAACAGAAATGCTGTTACCCCCTCTGTTACTCAGTCATAAAATGAAGCAAAAAGAAAAAAGATTCTTTATTAAAAATGACAGCAGGCGACCGAGTCCAGGGATGAATCATTCATGCCAGGCCAGAGCAACCTCCCCACAGGTATCTTCCTCCTCCTCCTCCTCCTCCTCCTCCTCCTGGTCCCTCTGGACCTCTTTTTCATTTCTGCATCACGTTTTTTCTGGGACAGAAACGCTGGCATAATTTGGTTACACCAGCAGTGTCTAATGAAATTTTAATAGAGTTATGGAACAGTGTTGGTCTGAGACATAAATGCCAGGTCGCTCTAATGAAAAAGGTGCAGCTTTAATGGCGGCAGCCGAGCCTCGGAGGAGAGACCCTCAGCGCTTGTTAAACATTTTGTTTCACTTCAGCACGGACAGGAGCGGGAGGAAGACGGCGAATTAAACCTGAGTGCTCAATCTGCTCCAGAGAGAGTTGGTACAGAGCAGAAACACACGCAGCCTCTTTGACTTTAATGAGTAATACTTGGACGGGGTGCAGGCGGCGGGATGATGAATGGTGCCATATATCAGAATCAGCACCTTATCGCGCGCGTGGGTTTGTGTGGAAAAATGTGGCTTTTATGACTTTGGTCTGTTTGTGCATCGCTGCATGAGGATGAAACGATCCATTACGTTTGCTGTATGTGTGAATGAGAGGATAATCAGTGCATGCAAGGATGACAAAAGTGAGAGCTCCGTTTCCATCCAAACACTCGTATACACAATACATAACCTGCAGCAACAGAAACTCTGATTTACTTCATATTTTGTGCTGAATGTGATCAATTGGCCGAGACAGATATGGGCGTGGTTTTCTTCTGTTCTTCATGCAAAATCTTCACTTTTAGAAGGATTGCATTCATGTCTCCTTCTACATGATGTTGCTGATCAACTGTCTTCAAAATGTACCAGAAGTTTCTTCCAGGTCACAGTGGGCGTGTTTCCATTACCATGAGGCATGCACAAGTCCTAACTAATAAAGTACTAGTGATGGAAACTGTCATTTTGTTACACATTGTCATGCCCTCATGAGGTGGTTTTGTCACAGAAACTTTTTTGCATCACTAGGTGGAAACTGAACTGAACTTAACTAAACTTTAATTAAACCATGGAAATGCAAACTGTTTCGTCACATCTTCCCTAAGTAGAGTCTTTTGGAATGAAAATGGACTTTTTAAGAATTATGGCTCACTTTGTTGAACTTTTAGAAATAGCGCTTTTAGTTGAAAACACTACTAGTAAATCAAAAACATTTAAGAGCGGAGAAAACAACAGTACCAACCCATTTATTATCTTCCAATATTGGGACATTTCACTGTGAATTACAGCCCTGACAACAACACCCATTTAAAAAATATGTGGAAAATATTTGATAAATGTCGTTGTGTCACAATTTTCCTGCTCACAGCCTCTGTGTGCGACCTTGTGGGACTGGGATGGCGTGAAATAAATCAGTCGAGTAAAGAGGAGAGCAGAGGAGCCGAAACAAACACGGAGAGGAAGATGCTGCTTTTGCAAATCGCGATCGGCTCGCTGCGTCTCATTTGCAGCCGTTCAGCTTCCCACATGGAAATCCTCGGGGAGCCTGCGCACAAAATTAATGGTGTTTCCCTAAGATAGTGACTCGCATGTGGCGCACTGACTTTCCAGGCAGCTTTGACAAAATGTGATGTATTTCCTCCCAACTTTAATGATATGTAAAGGACTGGTGTTGCCGTATGTGCTGAGCGTAATCCCTAAATCCTCTTAATGTTTTCTCTTTGACGACAAACATAACGAGACGTGCGGGCCTGCACTGGGAGGGTTTCTCTCTCTTTCTCTCTCCACCAGTGGAAATGTTGATATGAAACCATTACTGCTGCTGGTGACTGGGACATTATGCAGCCGCAGGGGTCGTATTGTCTTTTACTGCTGAGATCCAGGCTTGTAGCACATTATGTACCAGAATCTCGTCTTTTTTAAACCTTCATTTTAGGTCACTCTGACATGAAGCGAGAAAAATAAAACATGACACAATGTTTTTTAAATAAAACCACTGAAGCTGCAGCTTGTTTGAAAGTAAACGTTTGTTAGTTTGTGTTGACATTTATTAAAACAAAGCAGTGATGTTTAATCGCTACAAGACCAGGCATGATACTGACTCTCAGGCAATTTTGACAGAAGTTTCTCCAGAGCTACTAGATGAAGGGCAACATAGTGGTTTCATGCAGGTGGTTTTGTGCAGGTGCCTGATTCCTTCCAGGTGCCAGAAACATCTTAGCATCTTCACAGCATCTTGAGGTTGACTGGAGACCGACACCACTGCGGTACGAAGCATGCAAGACAACGGATGGACGAATGGATGTGAATAAAAATGCACATTTATGCTCCTATTTCTTCAAAAGCAGCACTCTGCCTGATCTGAGCTGCTTGGTCACGCTTTCATGCATTGAGACCAATACTTTTTAAAAAAAAATTATTACCAGCACTGAAATGAGCTTCATTAGATTTCAATTTAATATGTTGGATCGTTGAGCGAGAGGAAACGCCAAGATGCTGAACAGCTCAGACTTCCACTTTATAATCACATAAGCTGCTCAGAAACTTGGGGCTTGTGTTTTCATTCATACTTCTTTGTCAAAGTTTGCTGCATATCCGGACACATCCATAGGTCTGTTCATCGATTGATGAGAATGTTTCTGATTATTCCTACAAAGTTGCAGGGTGCAATTATCGCTCCCTGGCAACCTCTCTTTATGTTAAGACAGCAATTACGGCGTAGCATGAGGACCAGCACAAAAGGTGGACAAAGTGCTCGTGCAATTACGCTTTGCTGCTTTGCACAACATGAACCGACTTGTGAGGTCAGCGAGCTTAGCAATCACAGATCACGCCGCTTCGCACATCCTGAGCCGCCGAGGCAGAAAACGCTGGTGTTATGTTGCCACGAGACGCTTTGAGATGATAATGTGACAAGAAAAATACAGGCTGCCCGAGTTTGTGTGAAGCAGCTGTGACCTTTCGCTCCGTCATGTAATGCACCTGTAGGAGCCCAGTCTGTAATTAACAAGTCGCCTCCTCCTCCTCCTCCTCCTCCTCCTCCTGATGGATATTAAAAACTGGAGACGACGGTGACGTCAGCCGCTTTTGTGCCACTATTTTAAGTTTTGATAACTCGCCTCCAGACGAGAGCAGAGTCTGAGCTGAGTCGTCTCGAGGAGCTGGTGTTGGTCTACTCAAGTTTACTGGAAGTTTTAATCCATATAAGTGATCTCATCTAATTTCCTCAGATGAATATCGCTTTGGAAAATAATATGAAAACATTAAAACAGACATTTCTTTCCAAACTGTCTTTAGTAACATACTGAAAGTGAATTTGAGTCCAGAAATCAGTGAAATTTTCACAAACTTATTGATTGTAAACAAGGTCAAGTGAAGTAAACTTGAACAGACTTGCTCCACACTGTCGTTGCTGTGTAAATCTCATGCTGAACATTCTGTTGTTTGTCCAACAAACTGATAGAAATTAACACGCTGTTAATACAAGACGAGTTTTAGAGCCTTATGACGTTGTTTTCTTTTCCAGTTTAACACTTGGTGAAGAGATTTGTCTCGGCTGCAGGGTGCGACATCCTGGAAGTGCAGGTGCAACGCTGGGAGATCTGACTTCACATTAGCAGCTATGATGCTAAACTTCGCAGGCTTCCACACACGCTCGGTGTGATTTCCTGCAGCTACTGTTGAGGCTTAAAAATAGCTGCAGACCTGCAACAAGGCAACATGTGCAACATGTGCCACAGCGTTGATTGGTTCACAAGTAAACATGTTGATGTATGAGTCAAACCATCTCCTCCTCCATGGAGCTTCTGGCTGGAAGATAGCAACAGTGTTCTCATCCACCGGCTGAATGAAACAGAAAGATGAACAGGTATTACCTGCTCAATGTATGAACCTGCTCAGATCCATTTTATTGCAGCCATGTCTTTATATCACTGTCCACATCGGTTATGTTGTTGGAGGTCTGTAAGTCCTGGAAGCCTCCTGCAGGTTGATAGTGTCTGCCTGACTCCTGCAAATCTCCAGGAAACTGGAGCATGAGCAAAAGTATCTGCGCTAGAGAGTGACTGGGCAGTGAGTGCATGAGAGGGAGCAGGAAAGTGTGTGTGTGCACATTGTGACAGTCCAGGTAGTGTTACTGTGTGTATCTGAGGGGGAGAGAAAGCATCCTGGTTGCTCTGCCCTGCTCAGAGGACCAGTCAGGTTGACGTGTGGGCAGGTTTTTACTTCACTTCTGAAATGACTTGTTTGCATTTTTATCAGCCTCCGATGTCAGTGGTTCTTAGTCCGTTAACAGAGAAAAAAAATGGTTTGAAACGAAGCACTGGAAATGTGTTGGAGGAAGAGAGATAATTGTCACTCACAGAAAAGAAAAGCGATCTGGGTGAATCTGACCTATTTCTGCATCTCTCTTTTTTTTTCTGGAAAGATAATTATGTTTACCGTGCAGCTGTGTAATTAATCACTGTGCCGCCCACGCTGCCTGACTGAGTGGGAAACACAATATACATGGACATAAATTTGAGAAGCTCGGAGCAACACACACAAGCTGCTTCTCAAAATCCACAAGTGCCGGTGCACTGCTACTGTGTGTGCAGATTCGACGGCGGGGCAGAGTTTGTTTTGTTCCAAACAGCAGCAGCGACAATATGGCCGACGTACGGCTCAGCAGCTTGTGTGCTGACAAAGTATCTGGTGATAAAGGCCGCAATCAAGTTCAGAGGAAGTTTGCGGTGGATTTGGCAGGTTGTCCTGACTCCGGGGGAGGGAACGAGGGCGCCTGGTCCGATCCATCTGTCTCTGCATCGGGTCATCCAAAAAAGAAAGATGGAGGATGAGCTGACAGGAAAGGCGGCGTGGAGCCTTCCCTGGCTGCCAACTTGGCTGAAGACGGAGGCACCGGAGAGACACATCTGTGTTTCCATGTGGTCACGTCCACAGCTTCAGTCCTCACCAGAACTCGTGGTTCGACTCCTCCAGTCCGCTCGAGTTCCTGGAAGCAGAGAAACGCAACAGCGTAGGGGAAATTAGCGAAGCGTTTTGAATATGAAATATAGATGAGATGATTAATGCATATGCTGGGTGTTTGTGAGCGCAGGCTCCATTAATTAACCCCCGCCCCCGTCAGCGAGTGTGTGTCGGCTGCCGGTGGGTGTTGAGCTGCAGATGGTCGGGGATCCTTCGGGGACTCGACGCCAGCTATTTGGAGCCGCTGCGTCGGCGAGGTTGTGCTTTCGCTCTGTTCCCAGGTCGTCGTGAGAGCTCCGAGTCTCCACCAGGAGCCAGCAAACAAGACGAGAGCGCGACCAGAGAGAAAAGTTTCCATAGAAACCGAGGAGTCCAGCGTTCCCGCACGGGTGGTGTAGCTGCCGCTCGGGACGTGTCGTCTCCTGATGAGGCGGACCCCGGTCCAGGAGCCCAGATGGCCTCGACCTCAGACTCCGCCAGGGAATCTTTCTGTTGGACAAGAACACCGCTGTGATAGTCCGAGGGCCAGTTTTGGAGCAGCGTGTGATGAATAAACGCCTTCAAAAGGAGCATAAAGCAAGCAGCTTTGAGCTTCAAAATAACACATTTCTAAACAGGTGCAAGTTAATTTTTGTCTTTGTATTCACTTCTTTTCACCTGCTGGTCCAATTAACGGTTCTGTCTCAGCCTTTGCTGTGCTTCCTCACCTTTTGTTTTTTCTCACTTGAACTCTTCTCTGTCTGAAGCTGTTAAAGCAGCGAGCGCAGAAATCTTACTGCTTCAAATGAGAGTGGCTGTAGCCTGAGCTACATTCGAGAAGCTTGGGGCTGAGAATAGAGGCTCTGTCTCATTCTGAAGCTTATTGTGCGTCAGCAGAGATCCACAGTAATGTGGGCTTGCACTGTGAGAACTCCCACTGAGACTCCAGCTTTACTGTACAAACGCAGGCTACATCTACTGAGCCAGCCTCACCGACTTTGTTCCAGTCTGTCCCCAGCATTACAAACAACATTTGGTTTTGTTTTGCAAAGAATCGAACGGAAACTCTTCAAAAAGGTTAAATAAAAAAAGGATCAGCAACTTATCTGAGCCTGCGCTACAGCTGTGTTGTCTTGGCAGTGATTTGATAGATTCATACATAGATTTATTTGCCATTTTGCATGTTGTATGTTACAGTCTGATTCTGCACCGCTTCCTTTTTTTAGAAGCTTGATGGTTCGATCCACATCGCCTGCAGCCTACATTCAGGTGATGCTGGAGCCTGATACATTCCTGTGTCACAGTGCGTAATTGTATGTGAATTATTAAAGCTCCTGGATGAGCGGGAAAGGCTGCACACAAGCGTGTGTGCAGAATGAATGTGCGCGTAAAGGCGTGACATGAAAGAGCCTTGAGTGATTGTGAAGACTAAAAAAAACCCACGAGCGCGTCGTACATCACGCGTGATGGCGGAGAGCCTGTAACAAGCTCGTTTGCTGTCTGCGTGAGGAATGGGCCGTGCAGAGGAGCGCGTGGAGAATGATTTACATGTTTTTCTGTTGAAGTCAGAGCGTGGACGATCGATGTGGCCTCCTCAGGGCGGGTCAGGTCGGGTCAGGTCCGTCCAGGTCCCTGCACTGACCTGCCACTGGATCAGAGGTCTGGGGGGGGGGGGGGGGGGGGGGGGTCACCGTCTGACATGTCACTGTGTCAGATTCACTTCAATCCAGTGTAACTGTGACGTGGAGACACGTGGCGCTTCCCTCGTGGCTGTTCTTCAGTGTCTTTCCACCCAACAGTAGTCCCATAGGTATAAATTTAGAATATTATGGTTACAATCTGACATAAAATGAGACGAAGAAGACAAAATATATAAAGAAAAAATAAAGCGTGTACCACAAACCATACCGCCTTCCACCTTTAGCAATAGTGCACCTATGTGATTCCATTCATGAGCTGCTCCTGGTTCCTCCTCAATCTGTGGTTCCTCCTCAGGTTCCTCCTCAGGTTCCTCCTCAATCTCTGGTTCCTCTTTCAGGTTCTGGCTCCAACATGGCTGAATGTGTACAGGCTTCATTGCCCCCCACCCACAAAATGCTGACTAACGTTTAGAAAGGAGCTTGAAGTCATGCAATAATTCATCTAAGTGGCAGGTGAGACAACCAATTAGCGTAAGCCTGACGTGCGGGTGCCAGATAAGCATGAAAAGACACTTGATCTGTGCAGAAATGAAGCGTGACATTTGTAACAGGGCTGTAAAACAGCATCTGAGGCATTTCTGATGAAACCAATGCACAATAGTTTCTGTGAAAACAAGGATAAATACTCCAGTCCCCAACACAAATTGCTCTGTGACGGAGCCCAGATGTCTCCTACAGCGCAGATCAAACTTGTGTGGCTGTGCTGGAGTCTCCGGAGCGAGGGAGCAGAAGCAGCTGCCGCTCACAGGCTGGGAGGCCTGACGAAATGAGGGGAAACATCTCCCAGCGTTGTTGTGTTGTAGTGTTGCTGGGCAGAATGCAATTAGAGGCAAGGATGCTGAACATAATTGTCTGTGACACATGTTAATAGCCTTTCATTTAGACAAATTTGGATGTGCAGTCTGAAGCCGGGCGCGAGGGCAGGAATCTGAGTGGAAGCTCTTGGAAAACGACGAGCTGTCGCCATGCAGCTCGAGCAGCAGCTGCCAGGCGTGTGTCAGAGCCAGAGGAAGCTGATCGCTCCCTCAATAAAATGTGAGGCAGACTTTTATCAGCACACCTGGATCTCCGTCAGGGCCGGGAGATTGCATTTGTTTAAAATATGAATGACTGTGATTCTTTGTGGCCATAAAAGCAGCGCAGGTTTGATGAATGAGGGACAGCTTTGATAGGTTGAACCGTGGAGCCATTTAGAGCGTCAACCCTGAGAGAAAATCATCTGAGCGTAGGAAAAAGCCTTTGCAGGGCAGAGCTGAGCGAGCAAAACAAAGGAAACTATTTCAGGCTGATTCTGACTTTGTTAACAAATTAAAACGGAGGAAGAACGACTGACGCAAGCTCAGCAAACTCCTCCTGAGAGAAGCTCTGAGCTTCGTGCTGGAGCCTCGGCTCACGCTGGGCTGTGAAACTGCAAGTCTGACCCTGGGAACCTGCCTCAGCAGGAGGCTGCGGGACTGGCTCCATCCATGCAGACCACATCCATCTGTGTCCAGGGCCTCTCGTCTCCTGGATCTCACAAGATACGTTTCCATTAAGCCTAGAAATGCACAGATCCTACAAAACTGAATAGAAGCGTACAGAAATGTATTTGGACTTCACCTGGGGTCACATGACGTCAACAGGTCATAAGAAATCTTTTGAGAATAACAGATGGGACCAAAAAAGTAAAAAAAAAAGTTCAAGACCAAAAAGGTCAAAACATGATTTGAATGTAATGTGTTTTTGGCTGTGGACCTGCTGCGTTAATGTGCTGCCATAATCACGTTCCCGCCACACGTCTCCGGTGTCTGATTCAAGGACCAAGGCCAAATTGGTTTTTCTCTGCACAGCAAAACTGACGCCAAATTTTTACATTTTTCTCTCCCAGTGAGTCCCAGGCGACAGATGCTGTTTCCTGCTAACAAAGTTCTGTTTGGAGTTTTGTTTCCACAGCCAGAGCGCTGCAAAATGACTGGTATTAAACATTCATCACAGAGAGGCACCTGCTGGACAGGTGCACTGATTCTGCAGCCAGGCTGCAGGTTTGAGCTTATTTTACAAACACTGCTCGACTCTGGGTGCAAAGTAATATAAGATGTCTACATTTCCCTGTTCTGGGATCAGTGAAGTCTATCTCATCTTATGTTGAAGAAAGAAAGAGGAAAGAAAAGTTTGAAAACAGAGAACAGATAAATGTGAGATAAAAGAAGAGAATAGGACAAGGCATCATTTACTAATTATTTAATATTGTTGTTTCATATGATGATAAGTGAATATGTGTGCTACAACAACAGACAAAAGGTGGCAATAGATCAAAGAGAAGCAAACGAGAAAAAGCATAGTAATGAATCCACCAATGTCTGAACCACAAAACCTTCTATCTGCACCATTTTCTGATTGGTGAATTTCACATTTTCCTAAGTCTCATATTCAGTCTGTCTGCAAGATAATAGCGTATTATGTGTTGGATATCCTTGACAAATTACATTCTGCCAGGAAAAAAGTTTTTTTCTTAGTTTTCTCAAAGACGTACAACATTCAGACTGGAAGTTTTGTCTTTTGGATGTGGGCATGAGACCAGACAGTCTCAGCTAAACACAAACTTTCTCTCGGTGTGATTTCACTCACAGTGACAACAGGAACCCGGCGGTGACGAGCAGCTCACCTGCTGCTAGCGGACACCTCGTTCACATCCCAGACAACTGATCGGAGCCCGGGAAGCGTCCGTGTCTGTGCAGCGCCTGTGCCCACATTAGCAGTGAGAGGAGAGGATCGTGCAGGCCCGGCGGCTCCTGCGGCGCCTCAGATCACTTGAAGCCTCTTTTCCACAGCTTCCACGCTGCGTGTGCAGCCTGAGGGAGGACATCAGCGGTGCGGTCCACCCTCGCCTACCTGCGTGTGCTGGGCCGCTCTGCACTGCTGCGTGAGCGGCTCCTCTCCCCCCACCGGGAAGTCCGCATCAACACGTTATTTTGTCGGGGTTCACGCTGGTTCCTCTGCTTTTAAAAAATGATTACAAACCGTGATTACATATATTTTCCCTGGCCTTCATTCAAGCGTCGGGCTGCAGGGCAGGCTCTCTGCTCACCAGCCGTAGTGATGAGGTGGTACCAGCTTATCTGACAGCGTTCAGCCTGCAGACATCGTTCCCATCTGATATTGAAATGTTTGGATTTGCTTCCTTCGCTTCCCAATGGAAAAAAAGAAAGATATCCATCCCTTATCACCTCATCAGATTCATCCCCAGTGTTTTCCTCCTATTGAGTTCGACTTTGGTTCGGATGTTGATTCGAAAGTGGCTGCGATCGACTCAGAGAATTGTTGCCTGGCTCAGTGGTGTTTTAAATCAAATGCTAAGGCCACGTTGTGGTAGTTTGAATGCTAATAAAAAAGATAAGATAAGATGAGATAAGATGAGATAAGATAAGGTAAGACAAGTGCTTCAGCCAATCCTGAAATCAGCAAACCAAAAATATCACATTAACAACACATGCTGGAAGAGTCCACACAGAATCTTTACAGTAATCAATAAATAATTAGTTAAGTTGAGAAAAATGCTAACAACTAATAATGAAAAAATGAACAATACTACCTCTGCTACCGCTTCCAATAACAAATAATAATAACAATAAATCAGTAGAGACATATCTGCAGCCATAGACATCAATGTAAACACACATTCACGTAATATTTCATACAGTCTGTATATCTTTACTATATTCATTATCACTGTTTAAGCACTTCTGGTTAGATACAAACTAATATCTAATTTAATCTAATGATAAAACTAATGAAAATTAATGATAATCATTACAGTGAGTAAGTTTTGATAATACAATAATAATTAAATATAACACCATAATTACACAGTTTGTCTTTAGTCTTCACTACTCTCATTAATGATTCTTTCAGCCACGGCCTCTTACATCCACAACCCAGAAACACATTATTCAGCCAAAAGATTTTGATATTTACCTCTGGATACCGACACAGCCTAAATATTGCCAAATATTGCCTAATACAGCCAAAACATGATGAAATGTTGTGCTATCTGTGTTATCATCACATAGAACCAGTCAATTTACCATAAACAGTGACTGGATGAACCTTTGTTCACAAATCTGGGAAGCTGACACCAGTTTCCAACCGGAGTCAAGCTCCTTGTTTCGTGAATGAAGAACTATTCATTACAACTAATTATCTGTCTCTTTGTTCACACCAAGGTGCTCACAAGTGGTAAAATACTGTCATCTCAACAATCTGAGTTACTGGAGTTACTTTGTTGACTCACAGCAGCGACTGATCCCAGCTGAAGCATCCGTTGTTTATCTCTTCCTCACAGGTTAATATCTCTGGAATATTCTGGTGTCATGACACCATCAATCTGTGGATGCTTGTCGGAGCTGCTGGGAAATAGATCATCGTAAATCCTTTCTCCCGAGTTAGAGGCTGTGAACGGTGGAACTGAAGAATGGAACGGCTTGTTTTCACAGGCTGATGAGCTAAATTAACATTTTAACAAGCGAAAATGATCTTTACGAGGTCCAGGTATAGCCTTGATATAGTGCAATAAAAACGTGGCTGCTTGGTTTTACACAGCAGGAGGTTTTACAAATGATCCCAGTGCCGCGGCGAGCTGAATATGTCAGTGGCTCTGGTTCATTCTGCAGCATCAAAGTCTGCCTAACGTGGGGGATGGAGGAGATGGCGTGGGATGAAATGAAGGTCTGGAGGAGGAGGCGATGCATAAAGTGATAAACAAGCTCCGGCTCCTTTGCTCGACCAGTCTCTCAGATTCCGGAGAGCTCGCTTTATGTGAAACAGGAAAATGGATCCCGCAATTATCAGCGAACGCAGTGGGACCTCTCTCTTCACGCTGGTTGACATTTTGATGTGAGAGGAAATAATGAAAGCAATCAGAGGTTCACCCCGGCTCTCCCACTGGGCTCGCAACCCTGTTTATGGCATGTTTACCCTCCACCATGAAGACCCCCTTGTTTCTATTTGGCTTTTTGGCCTCTTTGAGGCTCCGCCACCTTCATTAGTCATGACTCTGCGTGTGTCTGCTGACTGTGCTGTTTATCATGTTGTGCAATGTCACAACAGACCATCACATCCAATGCAAACAGTTATTAATTGAATTATATTGATTACTTTTGTGATTTTATGTTTATAGTCATGCAATGTCATGGACTGGACAGAGAGACAGCAAACCCTTTGTTCTTTGTTTTCTATTTAATGGACAAGAGAGTGAGAGAGCCTCTCTGTGAGGTCACGACTCTTTCCTCCATCTTGAGCAATGTAATCCAGAGTGGAGTGAGAGGCCTTTTCATTTCTCATTTCTTTGAACTGATATGTGGACAAATTGCCTCTCGAACAAGTGGCTTTTTGTTCTCCATAGATTGTTTTCCCAGTGAGTCTGTGGCTGAGCGGACGTGGACGCCTGTTTGGCAGAGGGTGTGCGCGCTGAGCTGAGGGAGAAAACATGATTGTATTTGTAGATTTTATCATAAAGGAAAGACTCCCGGGGCAGGCACGCATTTGAGCTGCACTAGTGGTGGAGCAGATTCAAAATCTGGTTTGGACTGAAATTGCTCCAATACACGACTCAGATTGAAATTTGAATAATTTATCTAATTGCTGCTGAATAAAGAAACAGAAAACTCAACTCTGTGATCATTTAGAGGCACAAGCTGCAGGAAGGAGCACAAACTGCTTCTTTGAGAGTAAACACACACTGGAAAATTAGAAACCTAGTCGACGGTGTTCCTCTAAACAAACACTACTGCAGATTTTTGCTTGGGTCTATGCCTAGTAAACAAAAACAATATTTACAAAGTGAAATATTTGACCTGCAATACGGTGGTTGATAGATAGATAGATAGATAGATAGATAGATAGATAGATAGATAGATAGATAGATAGATAGATAGATAGATAGATAGATAGATAGATAGATAGATAGATAGATAGATAGATAGATAGATAGATAGATAGATAGATAGATAGATAGATAGATAGATAGATAGATAGATAGATAGATAGATAGAGAAACTTTAACATCACATCAGGTCACATCAATATCAGTGTTTTGGAGCAGGATTGTGAAGGGTAGCGTTCTTTCTGCATGTGTGGAGCTCCTCGGTGTGGACTCGGACCGGTCGTGTGTCTGACTGAGCTGTGATGATGAATAAAAGGTCAGAAGAAGAACTGATCCTGTTACGAATCCCAAATCCTCGATAACCCGGGTGCACACACACAGACACACAGACGACCTGGCAGCTGCAGACGATCCATGTTTACCTCGGTGGCTGCACAGCGGTCGATCAATCACACACACACACACACACACACACACACACACACACACACACACACACACACACACACACACACACACACACACACACACACACATACATACAAGAGGCGTTCACTGTGTTGGCCTGACATGCAAGAGAGAGTGAGAGAGAGGAGGGGGCGGGGGGAGGGGGGCATAAATAAACACTAATGGGAATTTCCTTGTGTGTTCAAAGTGACACAGAGATAGCTGCAGGGCTGTCCACATGAAAAAGAAACCAATCACTCTGAGGCGGATGAGGCGTCAGATAGGACAGCCGAGGCTGTGATTGTTTTCCAGCGGAGACGCCGCTGCTCAGCTGCACGTCGGGGAAACACCGGCTGATAAGGAAACCCTGCATCAGAGGAACGTGATGGAGCCGACAGATGGAGGCTGTGAAAGATGGAGCGTCCAGCTCCGTCCTAGAGCTGTCAGCAGACAAGAGGATGATTCCTACCACCGTTTGTTGTGTGGAAAGGTAAAAAGCCGGGTTGTGATTGGCTCACAACAGCCTTTTCAAAGCTTGCGTCAGAGCTGTCTTATCATCGCTCTCTCTCTGAAATGTAATCCTTATCAAGTCGAGCACATTTTGAAATTCCTCCGATGCTATCACAGAACGGTTACAGGATTAAATGTTCAGATTATTACACGCTGGGTTTGGTCTCACTTCATTTTTTTTGTGATTGTTCAGACACAGAGAGGCTTGGAGTGCAGCCCACACGTGAGACAATGTGGTTCTCCACCAAATCCATGACTGCAAGCGAGGATGCTTTGAGCGAGCTCTGGAGAGCTGGATGATGCTGTGGATGTGTGTGTGTGTGTCTGTGTGTGTGTGCGTGTGTGTGTGTGGCGGGGGGGGTGGAGGGGTGGAGGGGGGGCTGAACCCGTCAAGTGGAACTAAGCTCCCAAAACATGATACATAGACATGTCAGGAATCCTGTGAATTCAAGCCAATTCAATTATGATTACGAAGCCAGCGCCATTAGTTTACATCAGTGTAGGAGCAGATGATTAATGTGCAGCCATGTTTGTTTCTGCATTTGTCCTGGTTGCACATTCGGTGGGAGCGCCTACAGGCACGGCACCTTTAATAGTAGCAGGATATTACTACTGTGATCTCTCACTGCCAGACCTGGCATTTAGTGCTAGCACCGTGGTTTCTGGTGACTCCAAAGGGCATTCAGCCAGGATGGAAGAGCAGACATCATACACTCAATAATGGTCACTTTAAACACGTTTTACATTAGTTCAGCTGGTCTTTGTGTTTTCCACTGTTGTTTTGTTTGTTGGTTAGGGTTAGGGTTAGGGTTATGGTTGGGGTTGAGGTTAGGGTTAGGGTTATGGTTGGGGTTAGAGTTAGAAGATGACTGAGTGAATGTTTTGTCCTGATGGGTGGCGCTCTCACTGCTGCTTGTTGCTCTCTGTAAATCTTTACAGACTTGAGATTTACTTCCAGATTTACTCCCTTCTTGTTTTCTGATGATGATTGAAGTCCATCAATCATCAACGGGGGATCATTGCAGCACATCAAAACATCTGTGATTTGAAGAAAAAATGTGTGAGTGCATCTGTAAAATCAAGTCACACAATTGAAAATGGATACTGGCAAAAGATGATAACTCTCAGCTGTGTGGCTGTCTGTCTGTCTGGAGTGAAGAAGGTATGTGATGTTACTAAAGCAGCAGATCAGGGGTGTGGATGACCATGATCTCCTACTAATTACCCCAAATAAATAGTTGAAATTAAAGTTCTCAAATGTTCTAAACTCCTGTGTGTGGATAGGAATAATACACCAGCGCTGTAATTGATTTGGTTCTTACCATGCTAAAAGAATAAATAAAAAACTTCATTTCAATTTTAAACTATAATCATTAAGTCAAGCACTTTACCTCTAAGAAATCAGGTGCTGCATGGATGAATTCACTCGTTTGAGGATCTTTTCCACAGATTTAGCGTTTTTAGCTTGTTTTTCACACCTCTTTTTAGAAGAGAGCAGACCTTTACAACATTGTTAATGGATGGAAAACTGAACCTTAGCCACTGTGGATCAAACACGTGGACGTGATGTCAAGCTGCATTTTGGAAAACAAAAACACTTCCTGGTCACTGTAGGAAGCTGATCCAACTACAGTCACTGAGTGCAGGATCAGGCGACTAATAAAAGTATTTAAAGTCTCAGAAATCCGAGGGGTAAAACTTCTCTGCAGGACAGCGCTATCAGCGTGACTCTGAGCTCGTTTAGGAGCCGTCGCTCCAGCTGCAGGACGACAGCTGTGGAGGCGACGCGCCACAGCGGCCAGCAGGGCTGCAGAGGCCCGGGCAGCTCCCCGAGAACGGGCTTAATTATACACAAGTACAGCGGGGTGATGAAGGAGAGCTGATGGAGGAGAGCTGATGGAGGAGAGGAGAAGAGCGCGCTCAGCAAAGCGTCCCCCCATAAAGAACGAACGCGGGGGGAGGAGCGATAACGGTTTGTAATAATGTTGAATGCAGAGCAGCAAGCATGAAAGAAACAAATGTGTTTAATGTGCTTTTCTGCCTTTTATTCCCCAAAGGTTTAAAAGGTGCTGCTCACTGTAAAACACACACACACACACACACACACACACACACACACACACACACACACACACACACACACACAGTGGTTTGTTAATAAGAACTCTGTATTAGCAGCGTCTTCACACAGTGGAACATCAGGGCGTCCTGGTATCCTGGCTGAGCTTTGATTCTGCTTCTCCTCCTCAGATCGTGTCAGATCAGAACGGTGTGGATCGGTAGAGCGCGACGCATACTTTCACAGACTCCACAAGCACGATACCCTAACGTAAACATTTACACAATTGTGTACAATACACAATAGGTGTGAAGTGCAAACAGCAAAAACACATTTGCAGGTTTTTAGAGAGCAGCTTTACTTTTTTGTATCCCAGTAGTCGTTAGTCTAATTGTTCTTTCCACTCGTCTTATTGAAACGCTGAGATAGTTGAAACCACCGGATGCTTGATTGCGTCTCGTTGCGTATGTTTGCTAAGTGTTGGCATTTCAAACTTGCTATTTGGCTTTTGATCTTCTGTGCATGTCAGAAATTCTTGTGAGGAAATTTCTGTAAAAGACATTTTTTCTTTTCTTTCCTTTTTACTTATTCACAAAAACACTTCAGAGCAGTGAGGCACAGCTTCGGGTTTACCAAAGCTTTGGTTTGTCAGAGCTCTGTCAAACATTACAGTCATACCATTTTTACCTTGGCTTGGTAGACAGTGTGTTTTGGGCCAAAGAAAGTCATATGTTTATACATTTTGGATAATAAAAAGGCAAATGAAAATGAAGAAACCTGACACAAAACAAGAATGTGAGAAGAATCCTAATCCCAAGAATCCTAAGGCACACACCTGCCTCCAGATGTGAGAAAGTATTTTGGTCCTGGTTGTTCCTCAGTCTCTGATTCACTCAAAAGATGTTGCTAAATTGTTGTTTGGCGAGGAATGTGAAGTCATGTTGGACTTCAACATGACTTCAACATGACTGTGTATATCGAAATCTACATGAGGTTGCCAGATAAGCATGACTTGGCATGAGATCTGTGCAGAAATGCGCCTAGAACAGACCCATACCTAAAAACAAGATTATAAAAGGACTGCAAATTACCATCTGAGGCATTTCTTATGAAACTGACATACCAAAGCATCTATGGTAACCATCCCACCACTCTCAGTCCCTTTAGGATGAACTCACAGCTGACTGCTGAGGGAGGAGAGGAGGTGCCTCCAACATGAGAACACACTGAGCTGCTCACGGTTCCATCTCAGCACACGCATGTAAATTGAGGCCATTAGTTAGCGTGCCTGTGACGGCCAGGAGCTGGATAATTAACAGCTATAATTCAGAAACAATGATGTGGACTCCAGCGGCCCAGCGAGGCCTCCAGGCTGCGGGCGGGCGGGCGGAGATGAACGGCTCCATCCGTCGACTCCACGCAGCCCAACTGCACCCCAGGGTGAGAGTGAACCCCACCCACCCACCCCCCCACCCCCCCACCCCCTCCCTGCTGACACATTCCTGCAGTTATGAAGTGGCAGTGCGTTCCAGCCTCCCAGCCCCAACCAGCTCGTCCTGGCACATCGTTACTCATCAGGTAAAGAGTGGTAACTAATTAATATACCGGGACATTAATCACTGGGTAATGAAGTGCAGCTTCTATTTTAACTGAATGGAGAAACCAGTGGCCACGGAGGTGGTGTAGAAACACTGAGGAGAGCCCAGTGACTCCAGTGACAGGCATGCGCACACACACACACACACACACACACACACACACACACACACACACACACACACACACACACACACACACACACACACACACACACACAGGCTTCAACAGAAGCATATTTATTGTGTCCTGCTGTTTCCACTATTCAGGTTGTAATGCCGGGCTTGACCTTTCAAAATATAATACACCCAGGTTTTGTGTGTGTGTGTGTGTGTGTGTGTGTGTGTGTGTGTGTGTGTGTGTGTGTGTGTGTTATATACACTTGATGTATTTCAACAGAATCTGTATCCTTGAACTGCGACTGTGAATTTAAAAAAATTCTACATTTCATGACTGAAACTTACATCTCCTAGCAACAATAGTTTGTAGCATAGAGCACATCTATATAGAGCCCACACACTGACACACACTGATACACACACACTCACACACTAATCAACAGCAACACATTTGTTGTACCCTGGAGTTTCCAGTTATACTGAGTTTGACCTTTAATCATTCTTAAGAAATGTAACATGCACAGATTTTGTGTGTGTGTGCGTATAACCATGATCAAATCATTCTTTTCATGGTGTCAAACATCATCTTTCTATTTTTTTATTTTCTTTCTTTGATTCACAGTTTTTATGAATCCTTCTTGAGCTGCAACTGTGAATTAAAAAATGATAATAATAAATCATATGAATCAGGACCAAAACTCCGATCTCCTAGCAACAATAGTTGCTAAGTTGTAGAGCACATCTATCTCTTTTCTCCACACACACACACACACACACACACACACACACACACACACACACACACACACACACACACACACACACACACACACACACACACACACACACACACACACACACTGCCTTGCTCAGAGGGCTGGTGTGTGAGGCTTTTCTGGGTCGTAGATAAAACCCTGCACAGTTTTTCCGTGCTCGGATAAACAGACTTGAGGAGCTGCAGCGTGGTGACAGGCAGCACCTGTGAGTGAGGAGATCGTCTGCTTCAGCGTAGAATAAAGGTTAATTTATCCGTGAAGGCGTCTGCAGCAGGACTTCAGGCTGTAAACGGCTTCGTTTCTGTGAGTCGAACACACAAACGAGAGATGACAGCAGCTTCTCAGCCTCCGCTGTCTTTCTCTCTCATGTCGGAGCCGGAGAACAGAGGAGTGGAGGACAAACATCCACGACGCTTCCTCTGCAGATATATCTCTATGGCAGCTGCAGATATATCTAGTTGTTAAAATCTACACTTAAATTACAGGCTGACATAACCTGATTGATAACAGGTGTAGCTCATTTCAGTCAAACTGTCTGAATAAAATTAATAAATTATGAAGAAATTAGTTAATTAAATGAAGGAGTTGGTAAACAGATCTCCTTAATTGTCATTTTCATCATCGTAACAGAATGGATTTTTTTCAGACTGAAATAAAGGGATGTACGTTGTATTAACTCTCAGGGTCAGACTTTATCTGTGTTTACTCACAATATGATGATATTCAGGAGTCTCATCTACAGGGCATCAGCAACTTCATTTAATCTAATCTAATCTAATCTTATCTGATATTACAGGATGGAGAGCAATGTACAATCAGGGAGGCTTTCTTTACAGTTTTCTTGCAGTTCTGCAGTTTCGTTTGGTTGATATCAAGCTGAATGAGCTGCTCACGTTCACCACGTCTCCCTGAACGCTGCAGCCTGTGTGTGAACCAAGGTCTGTGTGTGAGCAGGGGAGATGGGATGGCTTCCAGCCTCGTTCTGCAGAGAAAAAAGGAACAACAGGCTCTTTTCGTGGCGTGGCGTGAGCTCAGTTTATGTGAAATGAACTAATTTCAGCAGAAACAAACAGATGTTTGCCCTCCCAGAGGCCTCGGTTTCCCACTAAAAGCTGAGATGTGCAGGTGTCTGAGTCTAAACAAGCGTCACCTCCCGACACCTCTTCACCACCATTTCACTTCTCGTTCATTTTCCCTGTTGCCTTTTCATAAAGTGCTTTCTCTTCTCTGACTCCCTTCTGAATCCTGAGGTGGAGCGTGTTGTTTACGTGCAGATCTGTAACACGTGTCTCGGTGTTACGAAGCCGCTTTGTCGGCAGGTGAGGCTGGGAGCGTGCAGGAGGTCCCACAGCGGACATGAATCATTAAAAACACGTTTTGCTTTGATGATGCTGTGCGACTGTCTGATGCTTCCCCCACAGGGACGGCGAACCTCTCCTCGTCCAGATGTGGCTGTGACCAGACTCGACCCCCTGCTTTCATGTTCTTGTAGTCGACAGACAGATCAGGACATCGTCTCAGGGTCGGGTCAGAGCAGATGCAAATGAGCAGGTGAATTTTACAGTACGTACCTCCTCTCCCCAGCTGAAGGACCCGGACACTGGTTACTCAGCCTCATGAGCAGCTGGACACCATTATGCATATCTTCAATGCTTGATTGCTTAAGAACAAGCAGTAAATACCCAGTTCGACCATTTTAGGTCTCCTTTAAAGCTTTGGGACAACAGGGGAACATTGAGTTATTATTGTAACACTAATAAGTTCTGTGATTACAGCTCACTTTTGTACTTAGTACTGAGAGCTGAGCCAGGACAGGATTTGTGCTATTTCAGCCTTTAATAGGGCTCCTCCGAAATGAATGAGCCCTCTGTGAGAGTGTGTGTGTGTGTGTGTGTGTGTGTGTGTGTGTGAGAGGGAGAGTGTGTTTAACACAGCGAGTTGTTCCAAGTCGACTTGCAGTGTGTTCTCTTTCATCAGGCATCATAATCACCAAAGAAGCTAAAATCATTTCAGAAGGCGAGAACAAAATGTCCGTTTCCTTTCAGCTGTGTCTAGACTGTTGCTCACATTTCAGATCTGTCTAATTATCCTGTTTTTGCAAAACAGGTCCCGTGGTTGTGTTTGAGGATGTTTAAAGTCTCTAAATGTTAGACACACATATTCATCCAAACAGACTTTGACCCTTGTGTTTTTCCCCTGCTCTGGTTTAAAGCTCTCTTTGATAAAACGGGCGAATCTGCTCACAAACTTGCGTGAGAGCTGGAGACTCTTCAGATGGAAGTTTTGAGTAAACATCCGCTCAAGGATCAAGCTCACTCCAGGAAAGATTTGGTTTTTGAGCCGTGTTATTTCACATCTATCTTCATAGAAAATGAACACGTTGCCTTGATGAGCTTCTTGTTTCTCACCCTTCACTGAATTTCGATGGGAAGTGTTTTCAGAATTCATGCAAATCATTTATTTTGGCTGCAGAATGACCTCCAAGCCGCTTCTCTGCAGGCGTATTGTTCCATCTTCCCACTGAAATTTATTTTTGTGCAGCAGAGGAAGACTAAAGCGCCTGCCAAATAAAGGCAGTTAAATCCCATTTTGGAGGATCATTCAACGCCACTTGGCTGCAGTTAGCATGCTACAATAGGCTTGGCACCTGCGCACACACACACACACATACATACACACACACACACACACACAGACAGGCCTGGGCTGATCTGTCGTGACATGGGATGTTTTCCCATGAGGAAGTGATCTGCTCTCATCTACAATGCTAAAACTTTAACCTCTCGACTCTTCGATCCCTTAATTACTCAACTTTGCGAATTTGCTTGTTTTGCATTTTCTATATCTTCACTCCACATCGATGTAAAGTCAGTCTGACTTTGCATTCAGGATACCACCGTGGTGGAATGCAGGTCCGTGATATTGATCCCGAGACAAATCAATATCCTCAAGGGTGCTAATAACAGGAAATGAAGAGGCTCCGAGCTTCTGCTTCCTGTTTACTGCGCACACAAATTAAGTATTTTACTATTCAGAGACTGAAGCGGATGGATTACAGATAGTTGTTAATTGACCCGTTTGTTTGTATTCTCTTTAAAGCGAGACCATGAGAAACTTTGTATCTTTAGGAAATAATTGAGAAAACAGCAGCCGTGGCCACGCATCACAGATTTAAAATAATAGACAGATGCTCGCGCTCTCGTTCGCTTTGAAAGGAGAACGTAGAAAATCATTTCACTTGATGTTTTTCATCCTGAGGTTCAAAGATGTTTCTTGACCTTGGGAACAGCCGTCTCAAAAAACAATCTCAGCGTTTAAGCCGAGAGGCGCCACGAGTCCTTCAAAGATCCTTCAGAGGAGAAACGAGGGTTTGTTGACTCGCAGCTTGACTTGTAAACTGATTAGAGAAACTTCACACAGAGACGACTGAGAGAAATATGTGCTCTCATAATAATGAGACGCTCAGAATAAACTGGCTGAAGGTCAGTGATTTAATCATTCTCATCAGTCTGTATTTACATTTAGCAAACTTACAGTACTTACAAAACCCCTGAAAAGTAGAAATAAAAAGGTAGTTTAAAGACAAGCTAAGCGGAGAGAGCAGGAGGTGGAGGGTGAGGAGAAGGAAGGAGGACAGTAGTGGGGAGGTGAAGGGGAGAGGAGAAGAGACGCTCTCAGAAGTTATTGGGTCTTTGAGAGCTTTGTAGCTCATTCCACCATCAGAGGACCACAAATGAGAAAAGTCTGAAGTGTAGTGCTGAATCCAGCAAAGACTCTGTATCAGAGCAGATGTGACCTGAGCTGGATGTTAGCAGCTGCAGGCAGCCAGTGGAGCTCAACCAAAGATTCAAAGGTTCAAAGATTCATTATTGCATCTGTATTTACATGAGAATGAAACTAAACTGGTGACTGAAGTCCCAGTAGCAGCCAACAAGCAAACATAATAAATAATAAAACAGTGTAAACAGTATGTCATAAAGTTAGATAAAAATACAGAATCCAGCAGACACTATGATTATGATGTGCAAATGTGGGACTGAATGACGTGGTAAGAACCAAACCTACACACTAGAGACATCTGCAAGTGGCATAATAAGATGCATCTGGACGTCAGTGGTCCAGTCTGTGTTTATGACACTTTCACTTCATGTCCATATAATAACCTGTCCATATAATGTCCATATAATAACATGTCCCTGGCTGTGAGTGGTTGATCTACCACCCGACCAGGTTGCAGCATCAGGTGAAATACTGTTTCCTGCTGATGACCTGCAGAGCAACTACGATAAAGCTCCACTTCAGTGCTGAACACACTTTATGTTTTCATTAGAACCTAAAAACAGAAACATCTGCGGGGAGGACCGGAGGCGTCAGACAACGAGGCCGGCGTGGATGAGGATGTTCATGCGTGGGATTTGTAGTTTTTCTTTGTCAAAGCGAATCGTTCTCGATGTCAGGGAGATTCGCTGCAGCGCTATGATCCCCGCCACCAGCCGTTACGTAAGGGAGCAGATCCGTCGCTTCCCCGTGAGTCACCTGAGCCGATGACACCTCTGAGTCTTCCCTGTGAAATTCATCCAGCGATGGAGGACCCAGGTGTGCCATGGCTGCACACACACACACACACACACACACATACACACACACACACACACACGCATCCTCTCATCCTGCAATCCATCCACTCTACGTGTCTGGACGCCAGAGAACATGGCAGCACAGCGAGATGGCAGAAATTAAACAGAGGAAAGATAAATAAATAAATGAATAAATAAATAAATAAATGAAGGGGTTTAATGTGGCAGCGAGCCTCGCTGTGACAGTTCAATCGGAAAGCGTTTTTGGAACGAGCCGGCGACGAGCTGCACAGCCTCCGTGCTCGTCTGTCCCTTTGTAAATGTCATAGACAAACAGAAATGCCAGGCTTTTGTGCCTTTTTTCTCCTCTTTTTTTCCCCGGCTGTCTCGTGTCCTGCAGCACAACAAAAGGCGGCATTTCCATAAACACGAGGAGGACGGGCGTCACGCCTGGGACCTGGCAGCCAGCAGCCGGGAGGAGCACATGTCACATCATGGCTTTGTTTATGGTTTTAAAAGGCAGATCTGTGAACGCTTAACAAACAGGGGGAATCTCTCTGTCGTCACGTGTGTCTCGGCACGTGTAGTGCAGGTGTTGACGGCGAGGCACTTATCATAGATGGAGAGGAAGATCCTTTCTTTCTGTCATTGTTGAAAATGAAAGGAGGTACCGTAGTGCATGGTAGAGTAATAAGAGACAGTTTACTTTATGTGTAAAACAAATTTTACAAGATTCATTGTTTCTTAGCTGTGTATACTACTTCTAAGTGATACAGTAGAAATCACAGATTGCTCCTGTTATAGTTAATGTTTCATCTTCATCTAATTATTCATGCGTTACAGGCAACATGACCATTGACAGCAAATCACAGATCAAACTGTGGTATAACTGGACACAATTGTCTAATAGTTTTGTCATCAAATTTGCTTTTTTTTTGCTATGAAATCCACGGAAAACTGGAATAGTTTCCATAAGGAAAATATGGGTGTGGTACCGTTTCTCTCTATCTGTGTCTTTTATTGATGTTCCTTTTCTTCTTCTGCTGCAATAACACATTTTTTCCCACTGTGGGACAAACAAGGCTTATCTTATCCTGTCTTATCTTAGACAGCTCACAGCTCAACATGCTTTGGGTTTTCAAGGTTTTCACACTGTGGCTTAAACTGGAGGTCGTTCAGTTTGGATGTGACGTTCGTGTTGCATCCTGTCGTTGTTTTTTACTTGTTGTCATGACAACGACAATAACGAAATGTAAAAAAGTAAATCTCAATTGTCATAAATCATCAAGAACTTGAGGGGGTGTAAGTGTGGAGAACGAGGGGAATGGGAAATATGTGAACGTTATTTAAAACGTAGCGAGATTAGAGCTCACTTGTGGAATAAATTAAAACTAATAACAGAAAACATTCAAAAGCGTCTGCTGCTTAACCGCAGGCAGCTCGCGAGGCGCTGCAGCGTCTGAGAGGTGACAAAGAGAACTAGCAGCAGAATATAGTCAATAAAACTGATAAGGTTTGCCTCAATTTGCTATTGTGTCAGCAGAGCTGTTTAAGTTTGACCCCCCGTGGTGTAAATAGAGCCTGAGAGGTCCTTTATGAAGCCTCCTGAGTGGAGGAGTGTACTTACTGTAACCTGTTCACTGTAAGGTTGAGGAGAGGTTCGTGTTCCCTTGAAAACGCCTTTACACAACAGATCATTCAGGAGGCGACGCTGCTTCGTACAGGCTTTCACTGCCCTGACAGAATCAATTACCCACAGCCGCTGTGTGAGAGGACACGTCGGACCCATATCCAGCTCCTTGAGACGTTTGCTCAGTCAGATTTTCAGATGAATCCTTTAGAAAAAGCAGGGTCGTAAGTGGAGTGAGGGCAGAAAAATCACCGAAATGTTGAGCTTCTATTTCTAAGATTGAGCCGTCTGTGTGCACTGAGCACATTAAATACTCATTGGTGCCGGTTGCAGGTCTAAATGTTTCAGAAGCTGAGGAATAGTTTTGGTAAAAAGCTCCAAAATTAATTTGTCTCAGACACTCAGACGGCAGACATCTACAAATTATAGAAATGATATTTTTGGAAGATAACCAGTCTGAACTCCCGCACCAACTCTGCTGAAACCTGGAAATAGAAATCCTCTCTTCACACACACACACACACACACACACACACACACACACACACACACACACACACACACACAATGAATCTGTATCAAAAACCCTTAAGACCACAGAAAACCACAGATACAATCCTCTATGATAACATCTACTCTACAGACTGATTGTAAAACGATCCCACAGGCTCTAAATCCTTCAAAGCACAACAAAGTTGTGGTTTAATTTCCCAAACTGTGACCATGCGTTCATGCCTGAGCACACACCTCAGAGGCAGCAGTTGGGGGTGGGGGGTTGTTGGAGGGGTGGGGGGCTGACGCCGGCTGTTGGGGTCTTTGGAGGATCATCCAGAGGTCATTCAGTGTTAAATGCCCAGCTGTGTCCAGGGTCTGTTGCCGTCTCCCAACACAACCAATCAGTATTCTGGGATAACAAACGGACGGTCCGTGTGCTGTTTGCTCTGTGCTGTGTAACCCGTGTGCACTCTGGTGCAGCGGCACATGCAGAAACCTTATTGGAGGTTTGCCCTCATTACCCTCCACTGGTGAACCAACGCCTGCTGTTTGTTGAGGCAGCGTAAACAACCCAGCAACACACAAACACAGAGTTGTTTTCTACCGGGCAGGACCGTGCCTCGAGTCCTGACTGACATGGGAATACAAGCTTGTAGTTTCACTGCTCCTCCAGCGTGGAACTTTCTCCAAGTCCAAACTAAAGTCACTCTGGCTCCCTCTTAAAAACAGATGACGAGAGGCCATTAAACAGCTTGTAAGTTGCTACTGTGACCTGATTTTAGTTACTGCACCGCACTACAACAAATAGCTTCTCTCTTTATTCACTGTACCGCTGTAGTTCTGACCTCTTTGCCCTTGTAAACGAGGTCTCGATGTCAGTGGGTCTTACCCAGGTCACGTAAAGGTTAAAAACCTTCATCAGCTCCTTGAGGCTTCAGCACGTGTCCAGCTAAGGACCAGTTGGATTCTCTGAGCATTCAGACACATAGAAAACTCTTTTTCAAATGTCAAGAGAAAAAATATACGTAGCTTTAAACGTTAAAAAGTTGAAATTTGTATTTGTTGAGAATAGAAACAGGCTTACTATCAGCTTTGAATTAGAAGATAACAGATGAAGCTCTTTAATTGGCTCGTTTGCATGGTTTATGATTTCATTTATTTATTTACTTCCTACATATTATTGTTTTATCACTCCTAACCATATTCTGTGAAACTCTTTGGAAATTGCATTTCCATGAAAGGTGCTTTACCAAATAGATTTATTACTCTTATTATCCTAAGCAACATGATTGACTGTAGTGGGTGCGTGTATTTACATGTGGAGCCTGAGGGGTCAACAGGCTTAGCGTGTGTTGGAGTCACAACAGAGGCTGATTAATTTAGTTCAGGCTTTGGGTTGTTGGTCCGACAGCAGGAAATTGATTGCTGCTGTGTAGCTGTGAGTGGGAGAAGCTTCCGGCAACATGTACGATCCCACCTGGGAAATGACAACACTCATCACCGCAGGGTTCGCCACATGTAAACATCTGGGCTCGACATCGAAAACTGCACCGCAAATTATCCGGTTCTCACCAAGATAAAAGAAAAGCTTAGATTCATAGATGTTAGATACAGCGATTCATATTCTTTAAAGAGTTAACGTCTTCATTTAAGAGTTTAAACCTTAAGCACTTCACATCTTATTTCAGGAAACCTTAATTCCATTTATTTCAATCATTTCAGTCTTACTTTGAGATGCTTGCTTTTTTATGTCACAGTGACATTTTGCATGACTTTGAACAGTAGTTTGAACAGATTTGTTGTTGTGCTGAAACATTTGAAATGTTACTGAGTCACTCTGATGATGATGGTGACGGTGAACATGCCAAGTTCAATCCATCCATCCATCCTCGAAACTGGAGAAAACTCGCTCAACATGCAAACTTGACAAAGAGAAGACTTCACTGTGCTATGATGACAGTTTTCTACTGAGAAATGATTATAATCGTAACCATAGTCACAGTCATGTTTGGCTCACCTGTGCTTCCCTGCCTCGATCTCACTTCCTCATCACTCTCATTTCAAGTTGTTTTCTTCAAGTTGTTTGTTTCCTTTACTCACACCTGTCACTCATATCAGCTTTCAAACTACAGTCTTAAAGCATGTGTATTACACAGATGAAGACATGGAGATGAGCTAAGTCTTGAGGATTTGATTCCTATCTTGTTTTGTATTCTTGTCCTGTATTGTTTTGAAGGCAGTGACGCTGGAATAACAAGTTGTAATGATTGCTCTAAGTATCGTCCCGACTCTAATTTACCTCTTTTCAGTATGATCAGGATCTCACGAGTCATTTCTGCAAACCGTGTGTCTCCGTTTGGGAAGCATCTGGTTTCAGCGTTTATCTCTGACAACTTGCTGGAGGAATCTCATCATCATCAGGACGATCTTCAGCACGTGTAAACACTCACACGTGCTAATCACAACTCTTCTCGTCTTCGTCTCACTTAACATTTCATAATCAGCTCCTTTGTTTCCCACCGCAGACTGAACCTCAAATATGCCAGCGCTCCCTCTCCTTGAGAAGGAAGCGGAACAATTACTTGCTCTGGCTTGATTGGATGATGGACGTCGTGTTGGGTAATGATACTTCACAGGCTCAAATCAAACTTTGCTTTGTGTTGCTGTGAGAATCACTCCCTCCCTCTCTCTCTCTTCGAGGGGTTTTGCCTGGTGAAGAAAACTCCAGTGACACAGCCTCTGTAGCATTTAGCATTGTTTTACCTGCGCTGACATTTGTGCTAAGAGCCAGACCATGAAACATTGAATGTGACTGGAGTTCCTCCCTTCAGCTAATATCCCACATGGCTGGAGAGTCAAGAGTTCAAACGTTTCGGTGAAACCCAGAATCTCTTTCATCTCCCTCCTGCTGCCCTGAGCTTGAAGTGGAGATGGTGGGCTTTTACTTGTGAGGAGCCCAGGAGGCAGCCAGGCTGCAGCCTTTGAAGTGAGTCTCTGTGTCTCAGGTCTGAGAGGAAACGTCCGGAAGCTTCACAGATACGCGATGATGACAAGTCAGGAGTCACAACAGGAGAAGGCTGCGTCTAAAATCGATAATCAGACTTTCAAATGAGCATTTTGCCAAAGCTAGATGTGTGAACAGAAATTTTACAGCTCCACATTTCATTGATAATGTTACTGAGAGTTATATGAGTTCAATTATTAAGTGAACAACAAGACCTATGAATTTTACTTTTGGCCATACTGCATTTGGGATCTCCACACGTTATTCTTTGCTCCTATACAAATCTGAAGTGATAAGTGAGGTTTGTAGCTATTAACTACACTTTTCTTTGAACTTCAAAAAAAGAAAAGCCCAACTACAGCAGCAAGTAGAACAACGGAAGAAGCTAGTTAGAAAATAAAAGCAAAAATAGACACAGTGTTTCTGAAATGTCCATAAAGTACATGACCAAAAGTCTTCAAGCAAACATCATCGTTTCATTTCAATAAAATCTCATCCTATTCCACAGTTTGTGTATTTGTGATCTTATTAGATATTTTAGTTTGATTTAGAAGTTTGTTCTCCTCCTCTGTCCTCACACACTGTACCATCACATCTGGTCTGTCGTGAACTGCTCATGTGACCACCCAAGACCATCCAAAGGCTTTTTGACATTTAAGTATTAGCATTTTACCGTCATATTTAGTTTTTGCACATTTAAAAAAAATAACAAAAAAAAAAACTCGGTACAAAAAAAAGTAGTAAAACGTAAAGCTTTTGCAGGTGTCGCTCGTGGTCTGTAATCTGAAAATCAGGGTCACTGTGACTCTCTCTCTCTCTCTCTCTCTCTCTCACACACACACACACACACACACAAGCAAATGCGAAAGAGCACAGGTATAGAAGGGGCTCTGGGTGCAGAATGAGCTCAACCTCAGGTGAAAATAAACAGGTGACATTGTGAAAACATATAATCTGTGTTATTTTCCATCTTCACTGCAGAACATACTGTCCACAGCCTTTACAGACCTCACGCACCTACCGTAGATCCAGCAGCTGACTAGGCACCATAACACCTGCAGTTATCTCCATCCATGAGAGGTTCAGCTACCAGCTCCACTCAGAGTCCTCAGCAGAGCTGCGTCTCCACTCTTTGACGAATAAACGGAACAACGCACGCCTTCCTATTCCGATTCCTCCTGTGAGTTCATTACTATAAACAGCTGATCCGTCACGTTTGCTGCTCAGCCGAGCTCTCCTGAGGAACCTGTGTGTGTGTGTGTGTGTGTGTGTGTGTGTGTGTGTGTGTGTGTGTGTGTCTGAGTCACGCAGCAACGTGTGCAAACACAATGCGTTCCACCGCTACGTGCAGTCACTGCGGTGGCTGTGCGAGCGTTTGCTGGTGAAATCCTTATTGTGCTCCGTCTCTCAGCTGCGGTAATGAAGCGCTCGCTTCCCGGTGTTTGTGTCATCACTCATCCATCAGACGCGTCTCCGCTCATCTGCCACCAATCTATCACGGTGGAGAGACCCCAGCTGATCGTTCACGCTGGCTGACGTTTCCATCCGAAGCTGACAGCGAAGCAAAGCGAGCTTCACGTCTCAAAAAGTGTTCGCGACAGCTTCCTCGAGACTTTGTGCGTGTCCATTTGTTTTGGAGTTTTGTGGTTTGTACCACATGGGCTGCATCATCAGACAGTCAGACATTAGCTAAATGCTGTGCATGTGGTGAACTGTCTCTAGGAACATTTCCTCGTGGTACCTAAACCTGTATCAATACTATTGGCAATAATATTACAACGCTAATGAGTGGAGGATCCTCAAAACTTTGCTTGTTTGAAGTTTTTGGCAAATTCAGAAGTTCATTACGTCATAATTTATTTATTTTATTAAGAAAAACATTAAACCCAAATGAAACATGTTCACTCATTATTCTTACCTCACTAACTCACAAGTACTGTAGGTTGATTGGTTTGTTGATTGGTCACACAGATATTGTTCATGCAAGTTACTTCAGTTCTTCAAGAGATCTAAAAACAATGATTATGAAACTGAATTTGAGGTGCAGACACTATTTTTCTTGTGGACAGTACATTACTCACCTGCATTAACATATGATATCACACTATGGAGCCCCATAGTTTGTACTCTGAGATAATAGGCAAGAAAGGTTGTAATCAGGAACCACTTTACTGTAAATCAACTGATTCCTTTATTCCACACAAAATATGCAAGAGCAGGTACCAGAATTATTATTAAGTGAACAAAGTATTAGTTCAAAGCCATAAGCACACAGAAAAATGCATAATGGAGAGCAGAGAGACCTGCAGGTATGATTTCTGTTAATTTAACATAATCGTCCTTGTGATGACTGTGGTCTGTGTGTGTGTGTGTGTGTGTGCATAAGTGTGTGTGTGTGTGTGTGTGTGTGTGTGTGCGTATGGCACAATCAGAAGCTTCCTCTCCTTCCTGTTTTCTCTCTGTACAGATAAACTGTTTTTCATTCACAGTTTGCTCAATCTATAATGAATGTATTTCCCCCCATACAATCGCTTTTATCTGTACTATCTATACTCATGGACAGAGATAGACAACACACACACACACACACAGACACCCCACCCGGCACACACACACACTCTGTTCTTCTGCTGTTCCTGCCTTCTGTTGCTCCTGCGTTTACTCTCTCTCCACCCACTCCACCTCTTTTCTCTCGGCGCTGGTAAAGCAGTAAAAGCAGCTGCGGCTTCAAACGCCACATTCAGTGTCTGGAAAACGATGGAGGCGGTTACAGGAGGGGAGGGGGGATGAAGGACCTTGGGTTTTTTAGTCACTGGGAAGTAAATGGAAAATTTTTGTGACTGAGTATCAACCAAGGCTCTTGTATACACCATCAATGATTCTGAAAATGTCCAGAAAAAACAAAAGCTAAGCTCTGGAGAGCAGGTGAAATGCCATGGACTGAGGCCTGAAAACTACATAAAGGGTGCAAAATGCTAAAAATAGAGACATGTGGCAGCTCTGTCGAGGTTTGGCAGGAAACAGCAAGCGCAGGCACCCCCCCCATCACAAACTGAAAGTGGTCCTAAATGGCTGGAGCGCTGTCGTGCAACAACAGCGTTTGACACGCTGCAGGGCGCGGGTGCTCGGCCCAGGGTAATGGCTTCAGAGGCGAGCAGAACGTGGAGGTGCCGCTGCCACTAATCCCTCCGGGAATCGGGGCCATTATGGAGATGCAGCCGGCAGCGCCCTTGGCCGTCTCCGCAGTGACCTCTGAGCACAGGCGAGGCAATTAACAGCGGCTGAAATCCACAGGAGGAGACCTGATTGGATTATTTTGGCCGTATCTGCGCTGCACTTTTCCAGTCAGGGTGGAAAGAGGCGGGAGCTGAGGCTTAGGGAGCCCAACGCCACGCGGAGGGAAACCTATTTTTGCCCCAATTACTGCGCTGCTGCTGTCTGAGGCTTTTATTAGACAGATGGGGAGGGAGGGGCTCTGGCGTGCAGCTCGCAGGCTAAGCACAGAGTAGCGCTGGTCCCAGCGCGAGAAGCGATGGACTGCAGCAGCATCAAACCGTCCGCCGACTTCAAAGCTGCTCTGTGTCGTCATCAGAGAGAATTCCCGAGCAGGTGTAGCTCCGGGAAAGGCCCAGACATGTAAAACAGCCTCCTCCTCATCTGTTCGCTCCTTTCAACACACAACAATAATAATACATGATACTTTCGGAGCTCTTTTCAGATGCATTACAAAGAAAACACACAAAGACGCATCCAACAGAAACACGACGCTTAGTTAAAAGACAGTTAAAGACATTTAGTTATTGAGCAGATGCTTTGATCCATTTGAACCAAGTCTATGAATAAATATGCTTCAGACAACCAAGAGGTGTTTGAGCTCCGGCTGACAGCAGACAGCCGTAGAACAGGCACTTGATAAGAGCTGTGCCAGATTAAAAAATTTAGCACTTACCTTTTTACATACAAACACAAGCTTGTACTAGCAGCTCGTGATCAAGGTCGACCACCAGCGTCTCCTCCATCTGCAGCCTGGGTCCCACAGTTTCCCCTCTCTCAGCTTGAAGAGATCAGAAATTGAATATGCATGGCCCCTTTAGTTGGAGGTACGTCTTGAGGGCATTTATTCAAAGCCCTGCTGTACTTCAAACGCATGCATACGTAATATGTTCTTTACTAGGGCAAACCTATTTGCATAGGTTTTTGTATGTATTTATGTGCCATTTGATTCATATAGAACGGCATGTTTTGCATTTCATCTGTACTAGTAATGGTTTTCAATGAGCAGCAGGGTTGAAGGTGGGGGTGGTGGGTAGTTCATGGGTGTATTTGTCTTCTTCCTTTTGCTTTCACTCAGACTGGAACAGCTCAGCAGCACACAGACTGACGAGCATCTTAACTGAGAGCCATCTTGGATGATGGCCGCCATGTTTAACGTGGGCGGTGGCGTCTCTGCTGCTGCCGTGGATCTGCATAAGTCCCACGGGAGGCGGCGTCCTGATGCCATTTATTGCTCAGTGCTTCTCCCAGACTGGTCCGGAGGGTCAAACTGGAGTCTCTCCAGTAGAGAATCATTTTGTGTTGCCTTCAGGACGCAGCTGACCTTTGAGTCAGCCCGGAGCAGAGCGACTATTCCTGTAGAGGTCCCAGAGGAGCGTTCCTCAGAGACAGCTGCCATCGAGGCTACAGCAAATTATAGGCAGTTATGTCCTTTAACACCCAGCAACATCTGGCCTGTGTCTCTACTGGGAAACAGGTTGCAATGAGCCTTATTCCCCACAATGGAAACACATGATGGAAACATGAACCAATGCTCCAGTTTTGAATGTTCCTGCAAGGATTTCATCATCTTCAACTCGTGAAACAAAATAAATAAGGCATTACTATTATAATTTCAAAGTTTTGGGCTTCCTTATGATGCAAGACACACAAGAGAAACAATACAAAGTAAAACTTGTGGTGACTGGAGGTATTAAGAGTGTCTGTCAGCCAAAATTAGATGAATGGTTCAAGCTTATTGTCGCAGACTATTAACAAGAGACAGAAATTCTTGAACTTGGAGTCAACTCAACCTATGTGGTAAAGTAGAATAGAACAATAAGAAAATAGGAAAATGAAGATTTATATACTTGCAACCCAGTATTTTGGTGGGTAGCACCCTATGAAGCTCTCTGGTTTGAATCCCAGTCTGACTGTGTGGTGTTAGCATGTTCTCACTGTGTGTGTATGGGTTTTCTCTGGTTTGAAACCATACATGCAAACAAGTACTGTCCATCGCTCTGATCCTGAACAACATCAGTGAAAACTCCCTTTTTATCTTGTGACGCTGTGGCATTGTCTGTGGTGCCTCAACACTATCCTGGGATGAATGAGAGGAGATACCATCGCCCGTCTGGCTCAGAGGTTTGGATCAGTTTTGTTTGTGACTCTCTTAACGTAGCTATCGCTGCAGAATATGAACATTTTGGCAACAACTCCTGCGCGTTTCCCCCCTTCAACCTCGAGCAACAGCAGGAGAATAAAAACAAAAGTTTCACAACACTGAGATCATTTCGCAGTCTGTTGGTAGAAAGTTCAGCATGTAAATCGTCCCTCCAGACAAACTTGTGTCTTGAAAGACTGAACTTAATAAGTCGAAGGAGGAGAGTGTAAGCATATGCATCAGGGCTGTAATTATGTTTCTACAACCCATCAGTGCTCTGCACATCGCCCCGGGAAGAAGATGTGAGAAAGTGATGAAGCGCCGTCCCTCCCCAGTCACTTGTTCACTGCATAAATTTGAATATGGAGTCTCTGTTCAGTCACTGCGGCACCTAAATCTCAAGCCCCGGAATTTGTTTTCATCTCGGAAATTCATTGCAGCGACTGCTGCAGATGACCACGGACCCCTCATTCATTTTCATCTTCCGTCTGAGAAACGCTGCAATAACATTTAGCGGATCACCTCGGGTTAGAATTCCAAATGAAATGAAAACAAATCACCAACAAGGAAGAATAATTAGAGACTAAAGCCATGGAAACGGTGTAAAATAAAATGATATGAACTCAACTTTAAGTGGTGAGTTTGGTCGTTTCAGGACAAGGAGTTGTTTTGTATTCAATATTTCATGTATTTGAGTCGTTTTTTGAGTGTATGTTAAAACTTGAAACAATCTGAGGCGGAAATTCTCATTCATCATCATTAGAGAGGAGGAAGTTCATAGTACGTCTCATTTAAAAGAAGGTGGAAACACAACGCAACACACACATGTAAGAACAGAGTCGTAGTTTTATTCCAGGCTTAATCACTGGGAACATCCTTGCAATATTAGCTCCAATCAGACATGAAATGAAATATGGAGCAGTTCAAATGAAAATATTACTTCAGTAAATTACCTTTCATTTCACTACTGAATGAGCTGAATTTTCTTTATGAGCATATTACGCAAAACTGTAATACAAACAATAACTCCAAAAGTTATGTGCAGGAGGAGGAGGAGGAGGAGGAGGAGGCAGTAAAATTGAAATATTTAGTCACTCTGTTTCAGAAACCCAGTTGATTTTATTGGCAAATATTTCTGATGCAGATTGAGCTTTCGCTGGTAACTTTCCTTCAATTCAATTTAAGTTTTTGCTTGACAAACGGCGTGCTGCTTTACTGATGGCAGGAATTAAAGTGATGTGATTAACTGAGCAGACTAATGGGCGGCATCGGGAAAACTTCATCAAGAAGTTACTTCCCAGCTACCAGTAAACAGTCGACGGCTCAACATTCGTCTCAGCGTTTTTCATATTTGTCTCGGCTCTCTTCCTCTCGCTCTGGTTCAGTCACTGTCGAGGTGGAAACAGATGAAGCTCTCGTCTCAGACTCTGTCAGAGCTGCTCTCTGAACACGTGCTCGGCTCTGCCTCACGTTCTGCTGCAATAAAACCAAAACTCTGAGTCTCACCCAGCGTCTGCGTCTGCTCCTGGGCTCCCCCACTTAAACCCTCTCACAATATTTCCATTTCGGTGTAGACTGGAGTGACAGTGACTGTTGAGCCTTGAATGTGATGCTGCACACAGACGCCTCACTGTCTGGGTAAACTGTAGATTTGATTTGTCTCAGTTTGTTTTTTTGTTTTGTTTTTTAAAGGAGTCACAGTTTCATTAAGTTGACGACCCGACTGTCAGTGTATTTGTTGGCACAACACTTGAAACCTTTTTGTTCTACTTTTCTTTTTCGACATTAAATTTTCTACTTCATGTGGCAACACTTGGTTATTGTCAGGAAAAGATCGTGCTTTTTGTCGAAATACCTTCTGGCCTTATTCTGCCAACGAACTGCTTGTATACATGCACCGGTATATGATATGACAGACATACAAATTTAATGCATCCAAGACTTGACAACATTTGACAACATGACACCATTTTATCCCGGTGACAGAACAGGATATCAACCCTCCGATGACCTGCTTGTCTCCTGCAGGGCAGAAATACGTCCTGGGAGACGTGGAGATAAAAGAGAAGCTTAACTCCACCGCTGACTGTGATTCTCAGTTTCACTCCTGCTGTCAGCTGCCTGAGAGTTTGGAGGCAGGAGCCCATAAATCAAGCCACCTGGGAGCCAGCCTCCGCACAGTGCCTTCATGGCACGCTGCAGATGCGATGCTAAATTGGCTGGATAAGGACAAAGGCATCAGGAGGGTTCAATACTTTTAATGTGGCCTGAGAACAGAGTCCTTTGCGGAGGCTGTCAGGACCCGACAGCAGGTCTTCACTCTGAGATGAAACTGCTGCTGCTGCTGGAAAACAACAGTTTCCTTATGTTGGTCTAACTGGTCATTAGTGGTTGATTAGAGGGAAATTAAGGCTTAAAACAAGGGACGTTTCATGGTGTTGGCTTGATTGGCAGGCCATTAAAATCCCTGCTCTGCTGCGTGTCACAGTTTTGAATTAAAGGCCCAAAAATAGTTTTGTGAAGGCAACAATGAAACCCCAGTGCTCCTAAGCATCACATCCATGATATTCCCCCATCTGTATAACACCCAGAGATAGCTGTAGTTTAAAGCAGATCAGAAATAGTAACCGCTACAATCCCCCCCCCAAAAAAACTGCACCGACTGACATTTTTTCCCCCCAAAAAAGTGATGGTTTTCTCGTCTTTGTATCTGAGCCTTAAGGTAAAGTTGTACAATTCCCATTAGAGCAGCGAGCTGGAAAAGTTAACAGAGGCTTTGCCTCGGGGGCCAAAGCAGCAGGGCGATGTTAGCCTGAATGCCAGCGAGGCAGCTGCTGCTGCGGCTGCAGGTAGAAACCTGTGAGGACGACTGCTCCGCTCAGCCGCTCAGCTGTGACTAACTCAGCCTCTTTCAGCTACCTGATGACATTACACACAATGGGCCCATGGAAACCAAACCTGCACCGCTCCCATCTCTCCAAATGACTTTGTTCTGGAGGCTTGAGCAGATTTTAAACAGGTTGTTTCTGCCTTTAATATGTGCAGCAACAATAGAAAGGAAACAGAAAAGGGCCAGCGAGTGTTGTTTAGACACAGCTGTATTTTGGTTATGCAGTCAGTCCATATGATATAATCAATCTGTTTATGCATTTCACACATGGTGAACATTTTGTGTTTGTGCATCCATGTCTTACTGTTTTGGATCTGCTCTTTTTGAGCACTTCACAACAATTTCTATTCAGACAAAATAAAAGTTATGTCCTGTGGTTATTCTTAGCACAGCAATGATTAGTGGTGATTATGAGTATAAACTTCCTAATAGCAGCCAACGACACAGGCTGAACAGAGTTGACTCGTTGTAGAGGAATGTTATTCCTCTCACAGCTCATCCTGAAGGGACGTGAGCAGAGCAGCAGCCGAGCAGATGAGTGACCTGACGTAGAAATAGATCGTCTTTTTGCAGAGGTTGTGGCAGATGTATGTTGGAGGAGTTCGTGCGTGGGTGTAGTGGGACCTTATGGCAAACTGTGCTACATTTGGAGAACATAGGAAAAAAATACTTTAGATTCTTCCATTCTGTGCTCCTTCAGAAATGAGAATACTGCATCCTTTAGGTTATGATGTGCAGCATCAAGGCAGCAGTGCCCACTACTATACTGTGGTATAGGGAAGAGTTCTACGATGAATTAATATATGTAGCATCTTGTGTCTGTGAAAAGTGATTCACCACATGGATCTTCTTCTAACATATAAAATGTCTATACTCTAAACCCTCTGCATATCACTTAGAACTTTTTATTCATACTTGTATATAAAGGCATATTTGTTGTATTCTAATCAATTCTGACAAATTATCATAAAAAAGAAGAAGAAATAACCAATAAAGGGACAAATCTTGCAGAGAAATGACTTGACTTTGGCAGATTTGCCATGACTATCTACATGACATTTTGCTCTTACAATATTGAAGCGTTACAGGCATTCTGATTTGCTGAGGACATAGCTAGTTAAGCAGGCTGATGCAGCAGTGCAAGGATAGAAGAGTTAGGTCTCTCAATTTTACCAAAATACGAGTTAGGCAGATATGCTACTGGGCTGCCAATATGTTTAATTACTAATGTGTGACTGTGCTCTTTGCCTCAAACATGAGCCTGGACGTGCAGGTTAAAACACACGAGGTGCAGCTCATTGCAACCACACTGTGTGATTGGGGCTAACGAGCCTGCCAGTGCACTTGTACATCCAAAACCTGCCATCTGCATCCGCGAGTTGTGGTTAAAAATAAGTCAAAGCTTCAGCTCTGAAGTCTCTCCCACTTGTCATCCTCTCCACAGTGATTGCCCTCACCAGATTCTCTCAGCCTTCAGGGCCCCGCGCTGACACCCGACAGGCGCTGTGACCACTGATGTGCTGTAGCTGCCTGCCTCCCTCGTTTTTCTGCGTGTCATGTGGAGCAGAGCGGGGTTTGACCAGCCTTCCAGAACAGCTCCGGGTATTACTGCTGCCCTCTGAAAGCCCACGAGTCCACGCAGTACTTTTGGAGAGTGTGTGGCAGCAGCTCAATCACATCCCAGCATTCTTTGCTGGAACCCACAAGGGCTAATTCTGATTTATCTGCTTTCACACCTCATTACTTTTTTATACTTCTATGCTCCGAGGGAGAAACAGTCATTTTTGTGCTTTCCTCTTGATAGTTTCGTGATGGAGAGACAAAAAAACAAATCAGATCCTAGAGGCCGTTCCCGTGAGGAATTTGAGGAAAACCGTCGAAACAAAAGTTTTGAACGACATCTCGGGGTGAGAGGACCATCGACCTCAACAACTCCCCAACATAGAAAACTCCTGGAGGCCTCATTAGAAGCTCAGACTCAGTGTTGACTGTATTTCAGAGCAGTGCAGTGAGGCAGTGAGAAGTTAAGGTGGAAAATAAATCATTTTGTGAAGCTGAATCCAAACCAATGTTGACTAAACAGACTTTGGCATTTTATTTGAGTTTACAACAAATATTTCCTAGAGAACAATTGTCCTATGATTAACACTATCATTTGAGAACATTGCTATTGTCACTATTATGCGTTAGTCAGCATTTTTATATTGTTTTATTGTTCAGTAAATAGAGAACACTACATATATGAGGACTTACTTACTTTTACCTTTGTACTCTGGGACAAGGACAAGAGTCAGTAGTGAATCATCAGGCTTATTGTATCTTATGAACATATTTCCTATGCAGACTGGACTCTGTCACATCAAAGTTTACCTCTTCATTAACAAATTCTGCTTTCTTATCAGTGTCAAATGAGAGTTAAAGGTGCTTTGACTGAACATCTAAAGGAATTGTATTTGTTAAAGCTTTCAGTTGAAGTTACGGCTTTAACAGAACAGTAACAACCACACTTCACTTCTGAAGTTGGGACGTTTTTCTGTGCTCTCTCAGACATCCGAAGCCGCCCCAGGCAGTATCGAGGTCAGACAGAAGAACTGGAGCATGTTTATGTGTCTGACAGCACTCAATCATATCTTTCTTACCATCTCCTTCACGCTCATCTTTGCCCGTCGCTAAATCCACAGACACGGGCGAAATTCTCTCGCTTTTCTTGACTGCTCTAGTTTGGCTGTCAAAACACCTGATCTCCACAGGGACCGCAGGAAAATAGATGAGATTTGAGCCAACGGCGAGAAGTTGCACAACACAATCTCAGTGTCCGAGATCCCAAACTAGAAACAAAGTTCGGCCCTTTCCTCGCGGTTCCTCCTCCAAATACGCAATTAAGCGGGGTCGCCATCCGTGACCAGGACTGTCAGTCAACGGTGCAGGTCTGCCACAAATAAATTAGTCCTCGCAGCACCTCTGCACTCCCCACATCAAACATCCTACAACTAATTGGGCGCTTGAAAGGCGATGAAAAGGCAGAGTAAGTTGATCGCTGTCTCTCACAAAGTGAAACAGAGTAATTGCTATGCAAAGCAGCCGCCCCGGGAGAGCCGCCTGCACCTGAGAGCCTTCCTGCTATGTTTATTAACCTTTGTCACATCAACAGTTGATGAGCGTGAACTTCTCAGATGACCTTTCTCCGTTTGTCTGCTGACTACGCGGCAGGAAGTCGGACGGGGGGGGGCAGAGGTTGAAAGTTGAATGTCAGAGAGTTTGTGTCAGCCGCGGATAATGGCTCGTCGGATATTCGCTCAGAAGGCTTTTTTTGGTACCCGGCTCAAATTGATGAGCTTTCCTCCCCCCTCCCCCTCCCTCTCCCTCCTCTTCCTTTTCCTTTCCCTTCCTCCCGCCCGAATAAAAGGCGGGGAAGATTGATGCCCCGCCGTCCTTCATGTATCACCGCCTCGCATGCCTGAATGATAATCCTGCCCATCAAAAGCAGAGACGGACAACAGGGCGGCCGGCCCCGATATCTTAAAAATGAGCTGCTTCCTCTCTCCCCGAGCCTCGGCTGCCTGGACGACTCCTCTGTCAGCCTGATGAAACGAGGCAGACATACTTCAGTGCGTCCAGGCTCTGCTGTTGTACTAATAACCGGGCACGGCTGCTTCAAATAGCACCGAGCACGACGTGTTACATGTTCAATACACTTCTGCTACATTTCATTTACAGGCCGCAGAGTGTTAGAGCAGCGGCATTACAGGCAGGATGAGCTCCAGCAAAGTGTTCATAATCGATTCAAAGCTCCTTTCATGTGTTATTTATGCATCAGAGGTGGATCGAATGGAAAAATTGTGTCTCATGCTCAGGTGTCAGCAGATTTACCAATTAAAATCATTTAATGATAAAATTAGTTAAGAATTCTTGTGTTGCTTGTATCTGATCACAGGAAACACATTCTGCAGCAGAAAACAAAATCATAACAGATCCTGTTTTGTGCCAGCGCTGACAAATAAACCAAAATGAAATATTTCTGTATTTGTAACACAGTGGGAAATGTCTTGCAGCAGCAGGTGGACATCAGGGAGAAGATGATAAACAGAATACTGTGAGTACATCCATCCATCTTTGAACCTACCTCATACCCTCTAGTGTCCTCAGGGTCTGCTGGAGTCTGTCTGCAGCTCATATCAGGTGAAGGAAGCTCAAACACCCTGCACAGCTCTCCAGTCCATCACATACAGAACTGGGGGTTATTTCTGTCTCAGATGGACATAAACATGCATGCTCTTTGACCCACACACACACAGAGAAGACCTGATGTCCACTGACAGTTGAAGTTGGATTTCATAAACAAAAATGAAGTTACTTAGTGATTAAGAACGATAATATACAGGGATATGCACACATACTGCATTTACAGTAACATGTTTCTTCACCTGCTACTGGAGCTCTTTTGCTTTGACATGGTCCATCCATTTATCATCTAAGTGACTTTATACCCACTGGTGTGGCAGAGAATACACACACACTCTTCAGTCTCACACCTAGTGGCGATTCAGAGTCTCTACTCAACATTCAAGCATATTTTCACACTGTGGAAGGAAACCAGTGTCCAGAGAACATGCAAAGTGCTCCCATGTGAAAGTCGAACCTGGGACCTTCCTGCCTGGACCCCGACCTACATGTGGCTCTGCTTCAATACCACTCTGAAATATGTGTTTATGAAGTGTGCGTGCAGCTGTTGCAGCAGCTGTGTGAACCTCAGCCGTGTTCCTCAGGAACCATCGGAACAATACGACGGCTCCGTGCCATCTGTCATTCAGCTGATAATGGGTCAGTTTCCATTAAAAAGGAGAGGGTAAAATATACAGCCGCCTCCGGGGAGCCTTCCACAGTGAGACAACATATATTTTAAGAGCCTCGCCACATTAATTTCCCATTTTCCTCTCAATCACGTCTCCTTGGTGGTGTTTAGAGGGGACCATGCTCTGTGGGGAATCGATTAAATTATGCATGGGGACAAATTGATACTCTGAGCTAAAGGTGGTCCTTATCGTTAATTCTCCTCCTCTTCATTATCCTGTTATGATACAAATGAATAATTGAAAATTCAATACCGTCACTGTCACCCAAAACGTCTCAGCCCCTCATTTCTTTTCGGCTTTCTGGGACGTCAAGGCTGAAAAGAATCAGCTTGAGATGATGGATCTGCAGCTATTTTTCCCCCTCCTTCTCATTACTAATTCTTTCAAATCTCATTTTTTTTAATTGGGAGACCCGTCGCCAGCACAGTGGAGACACTGATCAAATGATCGCCTCCTGATTAAAGGAAATCCCACTGATGTCTTCAGCGCTTTTATTTGTGCGTTTGCCTATGACTGCCGAGGGTTTTTGCCAAACTCATAAAAATGTGCATTAATTCAGAGCTTTTATGAGCCGCCATTTGATGTTACTTCGCTTTAAATATTTATTTACTACATAAATTCAGGTTGTTGGACGTACACTGCGGACATGGTGGGGAGATTTACTGTGTCGGCTGCTGCCTGACCCTGGATTTTTATTGCCAGAAAATAGATATATGTTGTTTACTTCCCTGTACAGTGTGACACTTTCTTTCCAAAGTGAAAAAAAACTCCTTTTGGCCTTGACAGACACTGTGGATGTGATGATGAATGAACTGAATGAACACAGCGCTTCACTGTTTCACAGTCATTAGCCACAGCCTTTATTTTGTGGTTACACAAACCTCTTCACTCTTACTGGTTCCTACCTCCATGCCCCTCAACCAATCAGCTTCATTTCCCTTCAATAACTCAACTGATCAATCATTCAATCAATCAATCATTCGTCCTGATGAATGAAGTTTTTCTCATACATCAAAATCTTCAACATAATAATCTTGCATGCTTTCTCTCACACATAGCTCATGCAAACCTACTGAAAGATGCTCCATGTGGTGTTTGCATGTTCTCCCAGAATGTGTGTGTGTGTGTGTGTGTGTGTGTGTGTGTGTGTGTGTGTGTGTGTGTGTGTGTGCGTTTTCTCTGGTTTCCTTCCACAGTCCAGGAACATGCAAGAAGGTCGACTGGAGACTCTACAACACCCCTAGGTGTGAGTGTGAATGTAGGTGTGTGTGTGTGTGTGTGTGCGTGTGTGTGTGTGTGTGTGTGTATGTGTGTGTGTGATGTACTCCCTGCCTTCACCCTAATGAAACACCAGAGAGGCCAAACGGTGGATCAGTGGTTGTGCTGTGCTGGGGTTGACTCCCGGGCAGACTGAGCTCCTTCCTGTGTGGAGTTTGGATGTTTTCCAGATACTAAAGATAATGATAATTCATAACAAACTAAGTTCATTTAAAAAATAAAATAAAATGAAAAAACAAAAACAAGCTCAAATAAGGATGATGGATTGGATCAGAATAGCTTGGAGAACAGAATAGATAGGAACAGAGGTAAGAACAGAACAGATTAAAAGAAAAGTTAAAAGCTGATATGAAGACATTATAATACCCACACACGTGGTCACCCTCTCTTACTAGAAGCACTTTAGAGTGTTTTTGGACTGTGGAAGAAAACTGGACCAGAAAACCCACAAAACGTTGAGACAAGGACACAAACCAGTGAACTCTTTAATGTGAGCATCAGCACTGACCACCACAAAGCACATATAATAACAAAACAACTGAAACAACACAACAAAACGGTAAACATTCAGTTTAATAGAATTGCCCTTTGTTCAGATTTATCTTACCAGCCCAGTTTCAGTCTTTCTAGTCAGTTGTTTTGACTCACTGCCAGGAGTATCAAGGAGCTTCATGTGCGTTTGCTTTACCTGAGTGATTGGCACAACTAATTAACAGCCACTTAAGACTCGAGTTGATCTCCTACCTCTGGTAAATCTGCCTCCATCATTACCAGAGGCTCATTTACTTGGATGCAGATCGACTCTTAAATCGAGAGTCTCGGTTCACTCTGACACGGATACTTTAACTCTGTCATGGAGCAAAACACTCCACCACCCCTGCACAATAATGTACTTTATGCTTTTAATCCCGGCAAACGTCATTAATTCCAGTAAGATAACCAACCTCCCTCCATAGTATCGATCACACCCACATGTCGGGACGGCATCACAGCAGATGGTGTGATAGCGAGGCGCTCCTCCTGCTCCTGAAGAGGACGATCGATGGCAGCGATGGGGAGTGGGCGTTGGTCACCGAGGGAGTCACGCGCTGCTCTGCAGTGCCCATAACCCATAATCCATCACTCCGGGTTTCCAAGCCTTTCCCACACCCACCGCATATCGACACACCGGGTGAAACATGGTCGCAGGGTGCTCAGGATGTTTGATTTCGCAGCAAAGCGTATGGATTTTTCTCGTCTTCATAGACAGCAGCACACGTGCCCTTTCAACCACTCCAGTGGTCTTGTAAATAATTTATTTACCGTCTTTCCTGCGGGAGCTCGAGTGTAACTAGGCCACCGTGTCTGACAGCGCAGGGAAAGACCGCGATCTGCTAACGCTGTGCATTACGACTCCGTGGCTTCGATATGAAGCAGCACTCTGGGCTTTGATGGCAGGTCTGCCCGGCGGTCTGATCTCAGAACAGAGGAGCCGAAAGCTGAAAGGAAGTCACATGCTCTGCAGCGCTGTTTAACTCAGACGGAGGAAAAAGAAAACGACACTGATGCTCTCAGTCTGAAGCTTCCAGTCAGAGGAATCTCTGTCTGTCTGTCTGTCTGTCTGCTCCTAATCCTGCAGACACAAACATGAACATGCACTTTAAAGGTTTCTCTTCTAAAAACCATTCTCCACTTTCTTATGCAATCATACCTGTTATCTATAGCTACATCTGTGAAAGAAATAGCTGCAGTCATGTAACTGTTAATTCTGTCCATTCCTTGAAAGATAAAGTATAAATACATAAGAGACACCATTGTGTGTTTACTAACTCAAAACACAAAAATCACATCAAGCGGTTTGTGGTAAAACGGTAGCGATGCGAATAATGTTGTGCCTACGTCTCCATAACGAACGTGGGTTTCATTCAATGTGAATTAAATGGGATTATCCTAATGATCTTAGAAAAAACAGCGTTTAAAGCCCACTGATGCATTTATGCTTCTTCTACCTTTGTGGTCTCACTCAAGAATATAAAAGGATGTGATTCGACGTTCATCACATTGGAGCTTTCAACTGGTTTCCGGTTCAAATCCCTGAACCAGCAAGAAATCTGGGTTGGGAAGTGATACAGAGGAACAATTTCGTAGTATATTGTATCGATAACAATAAAGTCAAACTTAACTAATCACTATCCTGACCTGCTCTGGACCCTGGTCCATCTCTCACACCTCAGAGCGATTAAAAGTCTCCAACCAACCCTAATGCATGTGTCTGGACTGACCTGTGGACCTTTGACCTTCCTCCTGAAGTGACATCACCAAGCCAGTGCAAACGTATGTCCTCTTAATCATCAATGAAAGAAAAGCAGATGTAATGAAATCCTAGACTCTTCCGTTCTGACTCGCAGCCCTGCAGGGAGATGATGCAGCTTCTCTCTCTGTTTCTATCTTCTTAAAACACGTCTCTGCTGCTGCAGGTTGAATCAAAGGTCCCTCGACATTATCAAACTCAGATCTAAACGGTGGAGTCACTTTCCCACTGAATCAATGTGTCACTTCCTTCAAAGAGTGTTGCTCTTCTTTGCCTTGGCGATAAATCTTCAATCAGCGTGTGACAGGATAAAAAAAATAAATAAAAAAAACCTTGGCAGCTGTCACGCATCATCAGGGACGGGCAACCAGACATCTTAAGGGTCCATGATAGAAAATTAATGAGATCTTCCCGTTACCCTGTCACAGTTTTTTTCACAGCTGGACTCTAAGTGGCTCAGTGCCCTCGTTGGGGATCTTTCACAATAAATCTCGTTATTTGTGACTTTATGGCTAAGTACGGCACGCTACATGACTGCAGTCAGCCATATGCTCCAGTCAGCTGAGGGGAATTCAGACAGTGTCACTGAGAAACTGTGTTCAGCCGGAGGGGCTGCTGGGCTAATTATAACCCTGGCACTTCCATGTATCCTTTATATTACAGCGAGATAAGTGGTAAACACTGAGCTGCTCTGACTTATTCAGCCTGACAGTCTCCCTGTCAGTATCCACTCCACCAGTGTTTGCTGGAGGTGACTGAGGAGCCGTGCAGTGCCGGGGGGGGGGGGGGTGCGCGTGCACATGCTCCTTCCACATCACTGTTCCAGGATCTGTTCGCTCGGCTGGTCCCGACACAGGCCGGGGCTCTGCTCCCTGCAGCCTGCAGGCCTCCAGCACCCGGGCTGCACTGATCCGAGCCAGACCTCCAGCGGTGCTCCAGCTAGACTCTGCTCTGGCTGAGAGCGCTGAAAGCATTTGTTTGCTTAGAGTGACAGAGATTGAGAACCTATCAGATGTCTCGGCAGTTACTTTTTCTCCAGCTGCGGTTGTAAAAGAATTTCAATTTCTTTTATGGAAATGCAAATGAAAACATGCTCCGAACAGATTGCATCGTGTTTTTGGTTTGTAGAAATAAGCTGGTTAAGTGCGTAAGTCAACAGAGATATTTCATTTTCTCCATTTGAAACTCCATCTGCTGCAGAAGAAGCTCCAGAACATCAACAAAATCAGTGCGAATAAAGTTTGATACCAGATCATGTTTTTCAGTGATTTGACGTGTGATGGACGACACACATGTTGACCCCTGCAGTGTTTAAGTACACATGATTGTTTAACACTCCAATATAATCTGGATAATTATGGATGAATTGAAGTATTAAGTCCCTGGAACAGGCCACCATGGAATGATACCAGCATTAAGCAAGCACCAAACGAGATTTAAATGAGGTGGCTAATTAAGTATCTGAGAGGACAGGGTTTAAAAAAACACTTGTTTCATCTCTGATTAAAATACATCTCTATGTGTCTTGTGCTGTAAGCTCTACTGTACTTCACTGAAACGAAAACGAATGCAGTTTGGATAATTCCTTCCTAGTGCCATCCACACACAAGCTTAGAGTCCTCAGCGTTTTTAGATCATGAATCTGCAAATTTGCAGGTTTATTTGTAGCGCGGATCCTGTGACGGATCCCCCTCCGTGACCCTTCAACACGTCCCGTCTGTGAAACCAGAATCAATCAGAGCGAGTCTGGACATGATGAATAGCGACACCGAGAGATGAGCGATGTAATCAGCCTCACGGAGGAGCAGGTTGAAGCCGCATCCAGAGGCAGAGCCCCGACCCCCCCCCCCCCCCTCTTGAGAGGTTAATCTGAACTTTGAAAGAAATCCAATTAAAACGGTGGCACTAAAGAGACAAACACGAGCGGGACGTCTTTTGTGTAACGCTGCCTCTCTCGCCATGACACCTGGGGAAATGGGGCCCGGTGGCAGCGGCTATTACAGGAGTCAGCGTTTCCTTTTGTGCAGTGGAGATGTGGAATCCACACCGACACAAAGGCTCCTTGTTTATCGGCACAGTTTGTTTTCCCGGGGTCACGCCGCCGTCTCTCTCCTCACATGACAGGGAGGAGAAGATAAGGAGGCACACGCTCCTCAACCACAACATGACTGAACCTGAGATGCTCTGAGTGCATCTCCAGCACCTCGCATCGTGAAAAAGAAAATAAACATCTTCAGAAAAGACTGAGACGCTTCTCATCCAGCGAGCGTGTTGAGGTGTGTGAATTCATTCACACGTGCCCTGAACTTCAGATGCATCACAGAGAGCTGAGACACAGACGTGTTGATGACTGCTCTTCTCTTTCAGTTCCCACCCCAGGACAGGTACCTGTTAACAGCAACTGGTAGATCCTGCCCAGGCCGCAGCATGGTAATTATTCAGCTTTGGCAATTTTTGTATCTATTTATTCTATTTATTTATTTTTTTGTATTTTGCATTTTGCATTTTGTGGAACATGCAGCTTTGTTAAAGGCTCTGCACAAAGATGTGTTTTTTACATTTCAGGAAGGATTAGACCTCAGCTATGTTTGAACAAATTACATAAGCAGACTTAATTATAATGACTTTTAACTACTATTTAATTGCTTTTGATACTTGCTATGCAGGTAGCAGAGAAAACAAGACTGTGATGTGATAATGTTACATCTATCACGATGATAACAACATATTTGTTCCACTCAGACGACACCCGTACTCCATCTCCAGCTCATCTCTAATGAGTTAGGATACAGTGTCGGGTGTAAATGAGCTTCACAGTCACTCTATTACTCTTCTAATATTACATGCTGGTGACTAGTCGCCTTTCATATCCTCACCCTCGAACCCCCAACAAAGTATGGCAGAGGCTTTGTTGTCAGATGTAAAGGAAAGCCAAAGGTAAAGGTTACTGTGTCCTTTCATCATTTAATCATATATATTAAAAGTCATCGTCTGATCTGCTCATTTGGAGGAAATGAGCAAAAAAAGCTCTAGAATGATCCACTTACTAAACATTTATATACGCTTACTATATTCCTTCCCCCACTATATTTTATGGGCACTCTAGGTATCTTGTGTTTCTTTTTTCCCTCTTTTTCCCAATTATAACCCCCCCCTCAGTCTTTTCCTCCACTTTGCTGACAGTTTAACAAGTGGAGCATGTCTGTCCTTAACCCCCCCCCCCCCTCCCCCCACGCACGCTCCGCTAACACGCTGCTCGGCACCTCACTTAATAATTTGGTACAGTGCTCTCCCGCTCTACCTCAACCTCTCTGCTGCTATTTTTAGGTCCAATTTGAACCCTGAGAATCTCCATTGTTGCACGATGTGCTGAGAATATTGCATGTGTTTCATGTGCAGAAACTGTAATTTAATGCATCCAAGCAAAGCGCAGCGGCTGACTTAATGAGCAGCCTTATCTGCACCTCATAACAATACCGAGCTATGAAAGGGAATGTCCTCGTAATTCCACTACTCTGAACGTTTTTATCAAAGAAAACTGCACTTACTGTGTTGAGGTGTACTGTAGCTAGCTAAGGTACAAAGCTGATGAGGGATGTTGGGTTTACTCCTTCTGCAACTCCTCCATTCTGTCATTTCTGGGTCCAAACATCCACCACTGTCCTGTAAATCCTGCCTATCCTCCACCTTTCCTCCCACAGCGACACATCCATATGGTGTCACAGATAAGGAGTGCACCAAGCATAAAAAGATCCCACTGTCCCATTTTCATCACCAGCCGAAAAAGTTAAGCCTGCTAATTGCGATCGGACTGTCCCAGTTTATAATGAGATATCTGTCTGTTCAGGCTCCTTAAAGGAGAGCATTTGTGAAATCAGGTAACTTAAGATTTAGGTTATAACAGAACTTTTTTAATGATTCGAGTAACGATTTCTTTGCAGTGGATGTAGAGCTTTCTGGAGAAGTGTTGAAGTTCGGGAGGAGGTGTTTCATTTCTTCCACCTCCAGACTTTGAAAATGTTCATTAGCACCACACGATGCCCCACAGCCTCCAAATGAATATTTCTCAGAGCCACGGCTCATTACTCTGCTTGAAGTAATCGAGAATCTGCATCTTAAGCACTCATCTCGTACAGTACATGGGCAAGGAGCTCAACATCCAGTGACCGTCTCTTTAAACCACTGACTTCAAATGAATGTCAGGGTCTGCCCAGTGCTTCCCTCACAAAAGCCGCCATTTCAATTTCAAAGCTGCTCGTTCGCTTGAAGCTGAGCCTCTCTGCATAAATCTAAGCCCATCTCTTGACAGTGGAACAAATGAGTGTCTTAAATTAAATTTGAGACAATTAGGCTGCCTGCTATATGTAATTGGTTTTCTGGATGGATCAAACAGACACAACTCAGGCCTGGATGAAAGATTAAGATGCAACAAAGGAACTTGGGCGGAGGGGTCCCAGATGTTTCATCAAACAGTTTGGTAATAAGACATCATAGTGTTTCCATTGGGGCCAACACGCAATCTCCAACTTGCATTTCCGCCTCTTCCCTCCCCCCCGCCTCGTCTTCACCACATGGCCAAAGTCTCGATGCCTCTACTCGCTGCCACGGCTGCTTCAGAGTCAAAATTCAGATGTCAGGCTCAGAGCATTACCCTCTGTTATCAAATTTCTATACATGACTGGCAGTTCAATTTTGCAGCTCAGCAGAGCTTAATCGAAAAGAAGCACTTTCTGGGAAGTAGGGCTGCAGATTTAGCCCGGTGAAATGTGCTGCGGTATTTAGTGCATCGTGTTTTAAAGTAATAAGACGGCGCTGAGGTAAAGACCCGAGCCAGGCCTGTGGCGCCGCACCGTAGTAGAAATAGGCTTTTATAAAGACATCATGGAGGTGCAGAGCTGGAGAGGAGAAAGAGGGAACACTCTGTTCTCTGCACCTCGGCCCATATCTGCTCATAAATGGCACAGCTGGAGCATAAACATGGAGGACATTCAACTTCCTATGACCTATTATGAATATTGCCACAAGAGCCTATCGTCTCATTTATGTCAAAATCTGAACTCTTTATCTGTCATTTTACATAAGTGTCCAAGAGGAAAATAGTATCTGCATGTATAAAGGATAAACCCCAATGAGGGAGCAGCATCATTGTCTTCAACAACTGGTGTTTGTTGGCGCATTAGTGGAGCGGGCACCACACCTGGTTTCACACTGGGAACGCTGGTTGATGAAATGTGAGACGACGTCTTTTTGCTGCAGACAGCAGCAGCAGCAGCACATCAGAACAGTGCGGAAGTGACAGGCTCCCCGAAGGAGATGTTTTTGAAGCTCCACAGTATTTATAGACCGAGCCAAACATCCTGTTTATTCCTTCTCGATTCCACACCGCGGAGCATGCACAATTCATGCTGCGTCTTCTATTTGTGGGGGAACTTTTATATATAATGCACGCCTCTGCACGGGATTTGCAAGGTTTGCGAGGTTTGCGTGGCGAACACATCTCATCACTGTATGCCGGCTCGCGCTCCAGACTCTGAGGAGGCGTGCTCACTAATTGAGGTCAGGAGTGCTCTTTAACTGAACTCTTAAAAAAATCCTTTTCAGCACATTTGTCTGCTCCTTTTAACACCGTGAAATGGAGGAACGTCCCCTCAGAGTCCTGTGCTGAAATTAAATGCCTTTATAATACGTCAGACCTCTTGTCACTGCGGTAGACGGCGAAGCAGCTCTCTTGTCTGTCACCGATATGGGTTCCTGGAGGTCTCCGAGCCTCTTTATTCATTAAAGTGAACTATTATAGCTTCACCTGAGCCGCAGCGGCGCCTGCGATCTCATGTCAATGGACTTGTCAATCAGAGTCTCCCCAGGATGCTGTGATATCTATCGAGGTCCTCGGACCTGAAGCTGAAGAGCGGAGACAAAGCGCTGATCTGACGGGTCTTCAAGGAATCACATTTACCTCTCAGACCTCATTTGCATATAATCAAAGTATGCAAAAGAGGGGAGAATGTGTGCATATCTGTTCGGAGCATATGCCGTGCCCCCCGGATGTACTTTTGATGAAAAAGTACACAAGGCCTTTTCAAGGTGCTTGCCTGTCTCTGAATATTAGTCTTGCTGTATGGAGATTCAGTCCTGCTGGTCACGCTCCGTTGGTAATGCTGTACACTTCCATCCTCGGCTGAGACCTTTATTATGCGTCACGGCTCCTCCTCACACACAGAGCTGTAAAACGACCCGGCCACAGAACAGCCGAGACGCACAAGCTCTAAAGATTTTCAGAGCTTGATGGAATAAAAGCAGAATTAGCCCGTGTGTGCAGCCAGACATAACATTACATGTTACAGGTTCTTCACCATTTACATGTGGTGAGAGTTGTGCATCTCAGTGTCTACGGGGACCTGATGTTATTATCTGAAGGGAATGCTTAGTCACAGCGGAGGAATAACAGTTTACAATGAAAACACCACACAAAGCCATTTCCACATTCTATCACCTCCAACTGTGATCCAGCAGTTTGCAGAATCATTCAGCATCAGCAAGTGGGGACTGAGTTCTGCTATCTTTTTTTTCCCCCAGAGTCTAACTAAGTACTGTAATCTAGATAACAGCCTGTATTTACTCGGTTTGGGGCCTGAGTGCTATAATTCATACCATTTTGCTGCCTCCTCCACGGTCTCTTGTGCTTTTTAAAGGTTCAGGCTGATGTTAGTTGTGTTACATGCTGTTTCGCCTCAAAGCATTGTGTGTGTTTACAATAACAAGAACATTGCTGATATTTAACTTGTTGTAAATGCGGCAAAAATCTGATGATGAGTTGATATTGAGGATTCCACTTTGCTCCAGTTTACATGGTGGAGTGCATAGTCAGATTAATCCTGACACGTCAAAATCATGTTCCCTACTACGCACATACTATTCATGATATGGAGATATGGGGAAGAAGAAGGATTGTGTGTTATTTTGCTTCCTTTGCAGCTACTTTTCAGAATCTTCCAGAGGTAAATTGTTCAAACCAGCATCCATATCCTGCTTCCATCATCCAGTCAGAGAATTATCTCCATTTCCATGTTTGCAGCCATTCAAAGCTTTCATTACATGCATAACCCTTAAAATATTAAGCAGAAGCCTCATCCCAAAATTACAGCTTCTTACACTTACCTCTCTTCAGGAATATCCTGCGGTCAAGCATTCAGGAAATTTTTCCGGCAAAATGCTGCAGAAGTTCCTGGGCAAAGGATTTAAGATGTTTTCCTAATCTGCAGAAGATTGAAATACTCCACGTCCATTTAAGGATTATTCCAAATGTGTCCTTATCCTGGTAATGTGGTGTAAGAAAAAATCCTATTTACATCCTAGAAACTTACTCAGAATATTGTCTTATACTGCACCAGTGAGATTATTTATGCTCTTTGCAAAGTGCTACTTGTTTCACCATAGTCTCAGAACTTCCAGCACCGGGATTATATCTGGCTTCAGAAAAGTTCTGAAGAATATTTTAAGCCGACAGATCAGATCAGCACTGCTGTCGATGCATCTGCTCTGATCTCTCCTCCGTCTTTAAAGTCCCTGTCATTAATCCTGAGTGTGACACAGCAGGTCTGTAGCAAATTACCATATATTGTATCCGCAGTCAGAGCAGCCAGATGGTCACTGATAAGAGTCGTTCTGAACACGCTCTTGAGAAGAGAAATATCTCATCCACCCCGAGACAGAAAATCCTTTTTCTTGATTCCAGTTCCAGTCTGTGCACACACTGGCTGCTTTATGGGTCCAGTGCCCAGTGGAGAGCGATTAATTGACATTGACTGTTGCATGTCTACAGGACACCGATAGAGCCGTGGCTCCCCCGCAGCCTGAGTGCTGCTCCGAGAGCACAAAGGCAGCGCGGCCTGAAGAGGCTACCTCAGAGCATGAATACTAATGGAATTGATTTATACCTCCATTTCCTGCAGGGAGACTCGTGGACTTCCATAGCCGAGGAGGAGCCAGGACCCGGGTGTGTGCTCAACAGCTTGAAGTGGTGGAGCCGCAGAGAGCTCTGCAGCTCGGTGGCAAACTGAGCAGCCAGGTCTGATGCCAGTATGCAGCTCCACTGCAGGACGGCACAGAGGTGGGCTGGAGGCACACACATTACTGTAGTGGCGTCTCCTGAGCAGCCTGGATGCTCACAGTTAAGTGCTGATTAGCTGCCGTTTAAGACCAGGACCCAATATGTTCGAGCTCTTGTGCAGAGAAAATAAAGAAGTACTGAGAATGTTAAAATGCTGATTATAACAATGAGCCATTTTGGACAAATCTGCAGAGGCAGTATAGATATGAGTGGCTTGAATTCAAAGCTATAGCAGGTGGTGAAGCTCAATGTTGGGGTGAATTGAATCCTGTGGCTTTGTTCTGATTCAGGGGCTAAAACTACACATTAAGGTTCCATTTTTACTGATGCATCATTTGTGCTCACAAATACGTACATAACAGTCCAAAGTTGTAAACAAATGTCATGTACAAACCAACTGTTCTCTCATTGGTCAGAAATCACAGACACAATCAGAATATGTCTCAAAAAAACCAAACATGGAGCATTAGCTGTTGTATTTCTCTGGTTAATGTATCATCTTTCCTCTATTTTGCCATAAATGTTACTGGACTATAGCTACTTCAGTAGACTGAGTTTCTGGTCACTCGCCCCGGATTACTCATGAACTCGTGCAGGGTTGTGATGTGTGTAGCAGTTGTGTTGGTTGCTGAGTCAATTACGTTCTCACTACAAACAAATGGCTCCAGGCATGAATGTGAGGGAGCAGATATCATGCCTTCTTGCTGCTGCAGCTGTGTTCACACGAGGCCCAAACATCCAATCACTGGAGGTGAAACTCTCCGGCCTTGGAAAAAACACTCCAAACGAGCCAGGTCGAAATAGACACACGAAGTTCACTTCACTCACTAATGCTGGTGCGACTGTGTGGAAGCAGAGAATGTGAAAATACTGCTTTCAGACTCTCAGTATAGAGCAAAACATCTCCCGGATAATGACTGGGTGTACGTGGAGGTTCTAACTAAGTTGAGTTTAATTATGGGAAGTACAGAGTGCAGGGCGAAAAGGCTCATAAGTGCAGCAACTTTATTAAAGTGTCTGTATCTGGGAGCAACAGCTGGCTTTTAACAACGTTAACAGTCACACTGACCGTACTCACTTCAACACCTTCATAGGATAAAATAAGATAAGATAAGATAAGATGAGATAAGATAAGATTAATAATAAAGCTGTTGCGCAGGCAGACAATAAAGCAATACTGAAATGAAAATGTCAGCGGAGCAACGTGACTGTAACTCTGGCCGTCTGAAGAAGCCGTATGGAGAGCTGCTTTATAGCTTCATTTAGCTTCTGCACACAAGTAACCGGGAATAAACAAGAGATTTATGGTTTTTCATTCACAGGAAACAAGGTGAGTGTACTTAACAGTTAAACTTAATATCCCCGCCGCTGCCTCCAGTACGGTGCTAATAATAAGTCCTCGTCTCCGGGATGAGGTTATCTCTGTGAGGGAACTGGCAGAGCATAAATCGCTCAACATCTGTTGCAGCAGACAGTGAGAAAGATTTAGTGCCCCCCCCACCACCACACACACACACACACACACACACACACACACACTCCTGCTCTGCAAACCACACGTGCTCATTGAAGCAGGATAGCAACACGCTGAGTTGTCGGGTGTCTTGAGCGAATAAAAAATACTTATTTATGTACCAGCAGAACCACTAAATAAATGAAAGTGTTCAGTTTTCAAGCTGCAGAGAAGCAGCTGCTCTGCAGCGAGACGTGGCCGTCAAAAGTGGATTTCACTGACGTGTCAGTGGGAGGTAAATGGTCTCACCGCTGCTCCTGAATCTCAAGGAAACAGTAAAAGAAAAGAAGTTGTCAAATTAAATAACTCATTTGTTTTTAATACCAGCCTCCTTGTGCTGCAGGTAGACCCCGCTCCGTCGTCTTTCCAGTGGTTTCTGTTTGACGTGAAAGTGTTGCCGATCCCGATACCACAGGACCACTTAGGACGAACAAACTGCTGCGGTGCTGCTGATGCTTCTCGCTTCACTTCACATTTCCCTGCAGATTTTCATTTACTTATTTACTTATATTTTAGGAAAAAAAAACCCTCCAATCACGATTTGAACAACACAGCGCATTCTGTTTACAGCCCTTTTCGCTTTTATTGAAGAGATGTTGAGAATTGATTTTCGGAGAAGAAAATAAATAAATTGTAAGAAATGCACAACAGCCATGTCGAGATGGAAAAAAAACAGGATTGACTGACAGAAACAGCAACATGTGATATACATTGAAGGTCTTTGCACATTTACCATGCAATGGGATATGATCCGTGACTGCAGGTCACGTCTCACGCCTCACAGACTGACACGATGTCGCCTCCCGACCCGGGGAACACACTGAACGATGCTACGACGGCGTCCACAGTCGTTTCCGCAGCACCGTTTGAATGCAGAAACACAAGACGATGAAAAATTATATGAAATCACTTTATTCTCAGAGTGTGCGGTGATTCCATTTTTGCAGGAAAGTTACAGACTGAAATATCTGTCTAAAATGGCATGCAGTGAGGCTAACAGGTGGAGCTTTGAAACACAGAGGACACAAAACGATTTTATCAACAACCTTGCCTACATCGCACACCATAAGCATGCATACATTTTGTCAACAAATAGGGAGCGAGAGAGAGATAGAGAGAGATAGAGAGCGAGAGAGAGAGAGAGAGAGAGGGAGACAGAGAGGGAGGAGGAAGGGTGAGAAGATTTTGCAGTACAGAAGAATGCACCAAATTAACGTTATTTTCAAATACAAACCACCATAAGACGGAAACAGGACCGGCTACAGACGATAAAAAAAGAACTGAGAAAGAAAAAGTACAAACAAAAGCTGCACAAGAGTAAGCATCTTCTCAACACGAACAGAACAAAGAGAGACAGATGCAAAGAGAGAGAAACATCGGACGGTTACATTCAAGTCACATCAAAGGAGTATTTTTTTAAAGTGGAGTATTTTTCAGGCAGTTTCTTTATCATATTAATGGCTGTATGAGCGGCACAAATGAGCGACTTCCAACTGAACACTGAAGTCTATACTGGACGACTAAATATTGATTACGCATGACTTGGGCAGTTTATTTGGGCAGTGGTCTATAAGCCATTTAGAGCGCAATCAATTGTTATTGACAAGATGATGATATAAATGGTTTGATGATGGATGATGGGTAATGGGTGATCTGGTTTCAGACTACACACACGCACACTGTGATGGTTTCTAGTCTTAAACGTGGGTTGAGCGGGCAGTAACTGTAGCTTTCTGGAATATTCTTGGGCCAAACAAGAGATTTTGTTATCCTTAAATTAAGATTCGGGCGTTCGTAAGGCCCCAGACAATGAAAATGGAGTTGTAATTGTTTTTGTATCAGAGAAGGCTAACCATGCTAAGAGAAGGCTAGATGTGGTTTTAACCTCTATCCCAACTGAAAAGCAAGAATACCTGAGAAGTTCAAAATAAATAAATGAACAGAATGAAACCTCTTGTCTAGATCTACCACTACCAGCACTATTCTTTGGTTTGATTGGATAACTGCTCTGAAGATGGGTGAGGATGGCGTGGTTGTGATGTGCAGTGGGATAACTGTAAACATCGGCTGCTAACTAGATGCTAACACGCGGTCTGAATGAAGGCTGGCAAAGGCAGTTTACAGGTACAACAAAGTCACAGAAAGTTCAATAAATATGCCGACCGTACCACAATATGCCCCGATAGATGTCTTTTTTTTTACTTTTTTTTTCTTCTTTTAAATATACTCATATGCATGATTACAGAGCTCACAAAAGCACTGCTAAAAGGTAAATTTTTCCTCGTCTACGCCACAGGATTGCACGAGCAGCTAGTGTAATAAAAACAGTGGCAGTAAGACAAAAACAGCATTTTCAGAGGATCGTACTGACGCCTACAGCTACTGCGCAGGTGAATCACAGGAGCGAAGACTGAACTGATCTCTGCTAAACAGCACGCGTACACTTCCTCTTGGACTCAACGAGGGATTTTCTGCTTTTTTTTCTTCTGTACATGGCAGCTAAAACAACTCTGGACTTGGTCAGGTCATGAAACCTCCACGTATATTATTCACGACACACTATTCGCCCTAGTGTCTATCTATCCGGCTCTAACAACACCAAATTGAAAAAGTTGTGTCCGTTGTGATGTACTTGTAGGCTAACGAAGGCAACAGCTGAGCTCTACCGTAAATATCTAGGTTTGAGTGTTACCAGCGCGAGTCTGGTGGAATGTCTGAATCTTCTGGAATGTTTTAACAAGACACTGTGGAATGAAGAGGAAATCAGAAAATAAAAACAAGGCATATGGAGGAATGTTGGATTTGTATCCCTTTAGATTTGTGCCTTTTGTATATATATATATATATATATATATATATATATATATATATATATATATATATATATATATATATATATATTTGTATATATAACCAGCAGGGAAAGCTGGACTCTGCAGCGCAGGTAAACGTTTACTGTGAAGCCTTTGTGCAGGGCTCGGGCCTTTCTTAAAAAGTCCCTTCACTAGTTCTTTGCATTGTTGCTGTCTGCCTTGGAAAACCTGCTCTGTGATTGGCCGTTTGGTTTGTGATTCTTTTATTTTTTCCTCTGAACACAAATCCAGGATTGTGCTCCTCGTTCTGCAACATGTGACTCAAACAGCTGAATTCACGACACAGAACAAATCGTCCCACCTTCCCCCTCTTTTTTCTCCAGAGTAATCGAGTATGTCTGACCTAGAGAGGCGTCACTGTCACTATGCAGGCACACCTGTGCCTTTAACATCGACTAACACATTTAGGAGTAGTAAATCTAAACACACAACAATGAAGATTGTCTGTTATTGCTGATTCGGGACTTCGCTCCCATCAGTTAAACCAACGGACACAGGACAACTTCATTTCGAACAATATATTGCACTATTGTCACTGTCTGTTCACATATAGTGTGTTCACAACATAGTTGTGTCTGTGAAGTTTCTTTTTTTTGTACAAAAAAGTGATGGAAATGTCAAAAGGTAAATCAATAAAAGTAAATTAGCCTGGTTTAAATGCACACGTCTTACTGCCAAAAGCAGAGCGACCGACACCTGCCACAGGACATAGAAACTCAATATCCAGAGCACAGACATGGACAGCAGGTGAATTTACAGAGAGGGTGTTATCTAACCGCGTTGGGACAGACTTCATGTACCGTTTATAGTTTTCCCCATGGAAGAACATTTCAGACAAAGTCAACTGTCGCCTACTGTACATGGTGGGCGAGGTGTCCATCAAATAAACATGGAAAACCAGTTATTGCCTCAAATATCAGTGTATTTTGTATTCTTCAAACAAACAAAATGGTATCCGGATGGGTACGTCACTTCACAAAAGTTTACCGCATGCGTAAAAAAAAAAGAGGAAACCAAAGAAACTTCCGATGGATTCTTTCACTTTCTGCTCTTACAGGTTAGACTCCACCAAGTGCTCATATAACACATTCACAGGAAACCGATGACAACGTGAGGGACAGTTTAGGAGGTGAATCCTCGAAACGGAGAACTGATAAAAATGCAAGTATTTATATACACTGTATGTATCAAATATCAGCAAGAACATAACAGGAAAGTTCAATCAAATTTTGATATGATTTGGATAATTTCTTAAACGTTAAAAATATGGCTTATACTCTTAGTCATCTTGTTATATGTCACATTTCACTCCGATATAGTTCTCTTTTTTTATAACCCGAGGCTATTTACAAACAAAAAGGGTGGATGACGGGCGATGTCTGGTCTGATTCTAAGTGCTTGACGTTTCGGGAAACGTGGCACAACATTTGCCTGATGCAGAGATGTCGGATCTGTGCAGGTGTCGCGTTCTTTTAATCGCTCTACAGGAGAGATTAAAGAGAGCGCGACACCGTCAGAGATCGGATATTTTTAGATCAAGGGCAAAGTTGTGGCACGTCCCTCGATCCCAGGACACTTAGAAGTCGAGGTTGAAGGGGTGGGAGGGCGTGGGTGGGGGTGAAGAAAGGTACGGCGTCGGTTTTATTACATGGATGTGGTAAGAAGTTAATCACATTTCACCCCAAAAAAAAGAAACACTGTTACTTTTTATTGAACATATCCATGAGCGGGGTGGGGATGAATTTCATGACCGTATCCACGATGCTCTCCTCCTCCTCCTCGTCGCCACAGCCGGTGGGGACAGCCTTCTTGGGACGGGTGAGGCTGCCCTCGGAGGCCTGCTCCATCGCAGCCGCTGCCTCGGCCTCCTTCTCCTCCTTCTTCTTGATGCCGTACTGAAGGAGGAGAACGGACAAAGGCGTCAATACACAGGCAGAGGGAGGAGGCTGCGAGAGGGTTTGTGCAAGGTACTGGAAATACATCCAGGTGATAAGCAACGAGCCCAGATCATATGAGTATAAAATGTCAGACAAGGTACAGTCATATTAATCCTGTGCATAATACAGAATTAGATGTTCTAGATGTTTCCTGCTCCGACACACCTGACACCTGAAATGATTGAGCGATCATCAGGCTCTGATGACGAGGCACTCAGGAGAGCGGGAGCAGGAAACATCTAGAAGTTTCTCCACAGCTTTCTCCGCTGTTTGTCGGAGGTGTGGTGGAGGAAAGGGAGACTGTAAACTGCAGGTGTGAAGCACCGGGATCAAATGGCCTTTCCTTTCCTTGCACTGTGAGCATATCTATGATTCTATGTTCAGAGGAAAGGTGGGAACAAAACTTCCCCCCCTCACTTCAAAAGCAAGCAGGAAGCCTGGTGCCCCCCCACCATGCTCCCCGTGACTGTGACTGACTTCAAAACGTTTCTCCTCTAAAGATAGAGACGTGTGAGGCGTGACACGATCATTTCATGCATTTGAGGTAAATTGGTTGAAAATGATTGCAGCTCTCGCAAAGTAATCCACATTTCTTCATTTGCATGAATTAGCTTCGGGCTGCTTCGTAAGGCACAGTATGCTGCAGCTTTCTGGGTCCGGCATGAGCTGCACTCACCACTGATTCCTGCAATTACATGCAAAGCTGGAGCCAAGCCGAAATTTGGATTTTTATGTGTTTGTATGTTTGGGAGAGTACAAAGAAGTTGTGCTGCAACTTGCTCTAATTTGACCTTCCTGGATGTTTTATGTACCAATTATGGGATCTTAGTGGGTGCAAAGGACAATGCTAACGATTTTATTACAAAACATCCGGCCCTGAAAGATTTCTATTGAATTAAGAGTATGTTCAGGGGAGAGAGAGAGAGAGAGAGAATGAGAGAGAGAGAGCACATTTCCATTTTAGTCATTAGAGTAACAACTGCACCTTTGGAGTAAAAACCTTTTACATCGTGAGCAATACAGTACTTGTCTCTATTGTACTTTAAAGTGAAAAGCTGGACAAGATCTGCACTAATGTTCCCTGTCTGTTCAAACATTGAAGCTTCCAAAAGGACCAAAAGTGGATGAAATGAATCCAAACCTCAGAAAAATGTCCAAACCAGCTTCTTAACAGCTTCACCTTCACTGAGAGGGTTTTGTTTGTGTGCCCACTGCTGCTTGATGAGAGTGTTTTGTGCAGGTCTGGTCCTGGACAAAGTAAAATCGATACAGCTGGACTGTGAGGAAAAGGTTGCGGAGCATGCGAAGGTCAGGGGGCTGAGCGAGGGTTGATCCAGAGGCAGAGATGTGGAAAATGAGCTGAACTCCACTCTGACCTCTTTGCTGCTCTCCCAGGTGCACGTTAATGTGATTCTGGAACAATAAATATCTTAAAAGAAGTGTGCGGGTGTGCTTTCCCCGATGACTGTTTCTACAGCGGAGTGCCTCCCACCTGGAAAAGTTTTGCAATCACTCAGCCTTTACAATGTCTTGTTATTCAAATGTGTTTGCATTCGTCTAAATCTGCATCAAACTCAATACTATATCCTGTCACGACTAAATCCTCCATTTGTCAAGTTGAGATATATTCAAGAAATGCCTTGGAGGAAACCAGGAGACGTTGCGTAAGGTGTGAGCGATGGACTGAGCGCTCGGAAATGATTTGTGAATAAAAACACAATCAAGAGATGAATGTTTGTAATGGAAGACTTTCAGTGCCGCAGCTCGCTGACAAATAGCAGCAGCTGTTTGCTGCGTCGACAGTCGCTTTAAGTCTCCTCTGATATTTCACTCCACACTGAGCTGCAGGGTTTCTGTCCTGCAGCCAGTCAGGCCCTCAGGGGGAATAAGAAAACTCCCAGTAAAGACACCATGCTGCTTTGTGGACTTAGTGGACAAATCATTTCCTCCTCCAGATTACTGCGTCAGCATTTAATGCCAAGCGCAGCCAAACGTGCTGCTGTAGCCTGTAAGCCAGCGTGCAGCAAACGATCAATAAGACTGCAGCTAATAAAACTTTCAGGAAACGTCAGAGGAGAGATTATATCGGACACTTCAGCCCCGTCATGTTTATAACAGCAATAACTGCAGATAAGTCAACCTAAATCCTGGGATATGAATGCCTCTATTGGTTTATTCAGACATGTTTATCCTTCAGCTGCTCAAGTCTATGAAATAAACAGTTCAACACTGTCTGATCCAGTCTGGAGATGATTGTCTCTATTATCTGAAAGATATACGATCATCTGTGCATCTGTCTGCAGTGAGCTCGGCTCAAATTCCATCCAGGGTTTAATTTCATTCTGCATAAATAATGACCACAAATGTCTAAAATATACAGAAAATATTCACAAACATATGTATATACAATTCTATTCATGTAACTGGATTGAAATGAATCCACGTTTAAGTGTTTCCTTTCCAACTCACATCTCACAATACCGGAGCAACGACTGTAGGAGTTTTTAAAATAGCTTAGTTGCATTACGTAATTGCAGTTATTAATTGTTTCACTTTGGAGGCAACCTACGTACCTTTCCACAGAGTTTTGCTACGATAGAAACAACAAAGCTGAAGATGTGGTATGTGGCACGAATTCTGATGTGAAAATTTGATATCTTAGTGTCTCATTTCGTGACAGAAAATAACTTTGGAGCGATTGGCTGGCGGGTATCTCCTTGTTTGCTCTCTGCTCTCCCTCCATGCCGATTTGTTTCGTTCTCTTCACAATCCGCCCGGATCTCTCTCCTTCGCTCTCTTTCAGGCTCAGTCACAAAGGCCTGTTGCCTCCGCTGGAGTGAAGACAGTCACGCTTACTCAGCCTCTCTCCACTCCGCTATAATCAAACACGTCCCAAAGATATGCTGTCACATCGCTCTGCCTCGCTCTCTCCTCTCTTATTCTCTCACAATTGTTCCCAGGACTCAGTGCTGTGCAGAGCCGATCCTCCAACTCAGCCTTGAGAAAACTTTTTAAAACGCCCTCAAAGAGCGCTCAAGTCAAATATTCAGGGAGATATTCACCAAGTCGAGGGGAATATTTGCATGCTGCGGACGCTTTGATTCCACCATTTAACATTTCATTACCAATGAATTAAAGAGCACGCGTGGCTTTATCAAAGACAAGAGGCGGAGGGAAGGGGTCGGTGAGGTGAAACGTCCTTTTGAAGCTTTGAAAATTGGATTTTATCAGCGCATACATCAGAGCGGGACACCTGTGCTCACACACACCTGTGGGGTCTGTAATGGTTGAAAGCGAGGTGAACGTATCAGAGAGAGGGGGATGAACTGGTCCCATCACTGAGAGATTCACAGAAGTCATGTCTGGAAAGTCCTGCTGCTGTTGAGTTATTTCCGTTCAGCATAACAGATTTCTTTTGTCGTTATATTGGAGTGGAAGAAATGTCAGAGGAGCAAAAAAATCAATCTGGAAGATGTGCAGATGGATAAAAAGGATCTGATCCATCTGTCATGCTTAAGTTTCCAGACACTGTAGGAGAAAAATGCTGAATATAAACATTATCCTTATGTTCTTAAATTGTCAAAATGTTCTTAAAACTAAATAAAATTAATCCAGGCAACGTTTTGGGTTTGATTTGAGCCCGCGGGGACTGAGTGTGATCAGTCATGGTGCAGAAATCCTCTTCACACAAAAAGCGACAGACGTAACCGTGTGAAAACACAGAACTTGAGAGAGAAGTTCAAGTCCCGTTCATCTTCTCACCTCCACACGTCAGAGCTGGCAGAGAAGGAGAGGCTCTCACAGACCGCTGGTGTTTTCACAGCCTCCAGCTGCGTGACTGACAAACTACAACACATCCACCCTCTTTACACCACGTTCACTTCAGAACACAGGTGCCAAACATCCAGGTGACCCTTCTCCAAAACCAGACTCGAGAATCATCTTCTTAGTGTCTGCATTCATTTACCCATTTGGCCATTTGTTTTCTATTTTTGTCATTTGTCATTTATTGAGATTAAAAACATTTGTCATTGAGTTACTTCTTCAATCTTATTTCAGGGGTTAGCTTTAACTCCTCATTCTTAATTTCTTATTCCAAGTATTTCTTCTCATTGCACATATGTGTTGTGCTGCAACACTGTACCATAAGTGCTTCACAATTAAAGTTTGATTAGATTTTTTTGGCAGTATCTAATTTTTTTTTTTACCTTATCCCTGATGCCCTGCCGGATGTTTTCTCTCTCTGCTTCCATTTTTGCATATTTGGCCTTCCTCTCCTCCTCCTGTTGCCTCAGGGCCTCTTGCCTCTCTTCTTCCTTCTTCTGAGCATCGGGATCCTTCTCCTCCTCCCCACCAAGCATCTTGCCCATGTCTTTGGTGGCCCCTGGAGTTGGAAAGAGAAAGATAGAGAGAGAGAGAGAGAGAGAGAGAGAGAGAGAGAGAGAGAGAGAGAGAGAGAGGAAAAGAAGTGACAAAATGAAACAAATGTCAAGTGGCAATCTTTTAATGAGACACTGGAAATTGTCAGTAATTGCAGATAATAGATCTCAGCAATCGGCTGTTGCTAAGCATTTGATGGGAGTCGTGGTAGATCTACGGTTTGGATAGCTCGACAGATGTCGCTCTGTGCTGCAGTCCTCCTCCAGGCCACTCAGAGGACAAAAAGTGTCTGAACAGCATGTGGAACAAGAGGTGAGTGGTGCAGATAAAAGGCACTGCAATAAATTATTAGCAATTCTCTCGATTGTCTCTGTGCTGCAGCCTCCGGGCTCGGCTATCTCCAGCAGGAGTTTACGTCCTCATTCAGAGCGTCCACTTGGACCAGAGGTCAGAACCCAACAACAAAAGGCCTCAGAGTGCTGTTCACGGCAGACACAGGCTCTCACCCTGCAGCTGATCCCATCTGCTGCCTGCCGCAGTCAGATACGCCCAACGAGAGGTCGGTCAAGTCATAAAAGGAAATCCATCATTGTATCCCATTCCTCAGGACGCCAACAACACCTCAGACAGTTGCTGTAGCATCAGTTTCAATAGTCTGAAATCATGTTTTTGAGTCAATTTAAAGATGGATGTATTTTAAATGGTGGCAGCTGCCTTAGGTCCACACACTGAATCCTGATTTCTCCTTTATTCTGTGAGGACATCAAATATCACAGCTTCTGTGTAACTGCATGATTGGTGTGCTTCTGCACATTCGCAGGAGTTACCCTATTATACTGAACGGCTCTCCTGCTTCCCAACCTGGAAACAGCTGTGCCCTTTATGTCGAGCTGTGGAGCGGGACGGCGTGGAAGCAGACGACCCAACCTCAAAGAAATCAGATTCAGAGTGGAGGCTGGTGCAAGCTCTGTGTGAACGCTGCTGCATCTGCCACCACGCTGATGCTGTTCACTCATGCAGAAGAGGAGTACGATTTCCAGAGAGAGAGGGAGGGAGAGAGAAGGAGAGAGGGAGTGAGAGGGAGAGAGAGAGAGAGAGGAAGAGAGAGAGGGAGAGAGAGAGAGGAAGAGAGAGAAGAAGAGAGAGAGGGAGAGAGAGAGGAAGAGATAGTACTTCCGATACTTTGTTTCATCAGATCTTGCTCTGATGCCATTTTGTTGTGCCTGAACATCTGTGCTGCCTCCATGTCACACACACACACACATACAAGTATGTGTGTGTGCCCCCTTTTTTGCATAAGGAGTTCAGGTCATAAAAGGTCAGATATACATATACAGCAATATAAACTGTAGAAACAATAGAAACTGTCTGGGTTCACTTTTGCTCTAAGCCTACAAAAATACTGTATCGCCCTCTTAACTTTACTCACAGGTTAGAGCTCAGATTAGGAAGTTGCACAGTCAAGTCCTGGGTGTCGGGCTGCTCCTGGACTTTACCTTTACTCCAGACAGCGTCTGCACATCCTCACGGCCAAGGTATTAACTTTCATTTCCAGCTCAGTGTCTGGAAACAAGCCAGCGCTGGCCCTGGCCCGATGAACCCTGAACTCACCGCTCCCCGCTCACTCTCCAAGCCGGCGGGAAAGAAATTGATTTTAATGAGACGTGGACCTCCTGCAACAAACTAAACTCCAAATACGTCCGGCTGTGTCCGCGCCCGGGGTCCGGCACACTTCCTCTCGCTATTAACGCCTCTGTCTGCAGCCCCGAGCCTCGCGGGCTCTCTGGAGGAGCGACTCAAAGACACAGCCATCTGCTGCGGCCGGGAAATTGATGAGACAGCAAAGACCTTGAGGTTGTTGGCTGCGGTCCGAACGTGCCGTGTTGACGGCCCGGGACGAGCCCCAGTCCTCAGTCGGAGCGATCGGGGCAACCGCTAATTAATAAACAGTCATGTTGATGTGGCCTGTTTCATCACGAACCGCCCCGTGTGTCACAGACACGAGCTGCTGGCACTTCAGCATGAATCCTCATGAGAGGGTGAGAGGTCGGTAGCCTGGCATCCAAACATCATGCAGTCGATGTAGAGGCAATTATACTTTGCTCTGTTTGTGTTTTAAATCTGAAAGAGATAAAAATAAGTCTTTAAATCAATCTGAGCCGCAGCTCTGGCTCCGTTTCACCTTGATTCTCCTCTTTCAAAGAGAAAGGAAGAGGAAATATCAGGGACTCGTCTTTTTTCATGTTTCGCTACATGCCTCGCTCTGTTGTCATCATTTATACATGATTGATAAAGGCTGCCACACCAGCTGTGAATAAATGATGAAGAAAGACTAAATATAAACCATCTTTCCACCTCTGGCTGTGAATATATTCAGGTCGACTTAACTGGTGACCTGATATTAACCCTGATCAGTCGCTCCTCTTTATAAACTTTTCATACAGTGTACAAGCCTGCAATGGTTTGGCCATAGATTTTTGCACCTTGTAGACTGAGTTTCCCTTCAATAGTTTTCATGAGTCTTTAAAACTCTTTGTGCCTCTGGTTTTGTTCCAGGCTGAAGTGATTTGCTGAATGTGTCTGTCCTGGTCGCTTGAAGAGATTTCCCTTATTCTGACTCTAATGGAGGTATCCCTCAATGCTTCGGGGATGATTTATTCCTCTTTGGCCCAACTTTTGAAATTAAAACTTGTTAAACTTTAAAGAATCGAATTAAAAATAGCATGGCACGCTTTAAATCTTGTTCCAGGCTTTTGTAGCTATATCTTCCTCCTTCCTTGTCATCATGACCCACTCTCACTCCCTCATTAGCACTGACACCGATACTGAAATGTTAATTTGTGGAGCCTATAAAGCCTACAAAACTGGGTTAGAATATAGATATAATGTGATGCTTTAGCCTGAGAGTCACTGAGTCTGGCCAGTCTTGTGACATAATTGCCAAAGTGTGTTCAGTTGATGCGAGACTACACCTGATAGTTCACAAAGTTTGTCAAACTGGAACTGTTTCATCTACAGCACAAGTCGATTATAATACAAGACGTATTCATCCTATTGGCTGTATGATGCTGATAATTTCACTGTCTTTGCATTGATGCCACTTAATCTCTTGAATTCTACATGTAGCGTTGCCTCTCCCAGACCTCCATATGACTAATCTTGCTGCTCGGGGCTAATTATCTCGTCTGATTGTGACTAAGTTGCTGTGCAGCGGCGTGAGACAGTCGTCGCTCCCAGAAGCCTCGGCGTCGTCAAAGCCTGCCAGCTGCGAAATCTGGGAGCGGTGAGCAGAGCGAGGAGGCTCCAGAGGAGGAGCGGGAAGCCCGGGCTGTGGCTGCACAAACATCGAGACGCGGTCTCAAGTACTTAATTAGAAAACACAATGAATAAGTCATCCCCTGCAACACTGCTCGAGCTACATAAAGGAACCGGCTGATTGCTTTGAAGGCAAATAAGCAACTTGTCCTCGCTACAAAGAAGCTGAGAGTCCGCTTTGTTATAATTATGGACCATTCAAACATCCATCCATCCATTATCTCTTACACAAGCTTTGTACACAGTGGTGGCGTGGGGGTCTGCTAGCTCCTATCTCCAGCAAACACAGCGCCAAGGCAGGAAACTCACCATGGACAGGTCTACAGTCCATCATAGCACACACACATGCACACTTCACACACTTCAATTTTT